>CM056606.1:13467417-13502417 GCA_029721355.1 Tegillarca granosa | reverse complement strand
TTTTTATAAAACAACATAGAATGTATTGCAAAAAAAATTCAAACAATTGCAATAATTACTTTATTAATATGTGCATGTATATATTTTCACACTAGTATTTGATATCTTAACACATGTATATATTTTCACACTAGTATTTGATATCTTAACACATGTATATATTTTCACACTAGTATTTGATATCTTAACACATGTATATATTAAGTCTTACTATATGCTTATAGTCAAAAGTGTCTCATTAGTATTTTAGGGCTGGATGCCGTATGTTTTATACGGATTGTAATCATTGTATTAATTTTACATATATATTTAGCATGTGACATTGTTATAAAATATTCATTATTATTATTATTATAATATAATTTTGGAACTTTGGATTCATTAATTTTTAACTGTTTGGCTTATGTTTTTGTTTGTCGAGCTTTTCGGCCCCTGGTGTCGCTGGGGGAGTGATTTTCTGAGGTGTGTTTTATAATTATTAAAATAGTAAAACCAAGGAAAGAAGGTAACAAACAAAATCATTAAGAATACAGGGCGAGCCATGTTATCTATTTATATGCAATTTGACTTATACATGTAGGATTATAAAAATACACTTAAAGCTGCATTAAGTTTTCCTATGAAAAAAATTAAAACGGTGCTGATCTAATTAATGATGTTTCTACTGAACAATGTTTAATTTGGTTCAACGATAAAGGCTCGAATAAATATGGAAATAACAATAATTTTCAAGCGAGACGAAGCCTGTGGATCTAATTTTAGAACATAATTACGTCATAAAAAACTGGGTCATTTAAACACAATTTACAAAACGGTGAAATACGATAAGTTTAACACAGAACTTCGTTGAATTTGTCATTTGTGGCTTTGTAAGGGATACATAACATCATTGCAAATACATTTGGATAGTAATGACGGACAATTGATACAATTTATCAGGTTTTACCTTCGATTCATTGGAGTTCCCGTACATCCGTGCGTGTGCTCCAAGCAAATAAAAATCATCGTTAAACATTGAACAACCCTTTAGAGGATTCCGTTCATTTACATCTAATAGGAATGAAATTTTTGAAAATGAATCTCACGAATCGTGATTAAAATTATCTATTTTCAAAAAAATATTTTTCAGAAATAAAAAAATTAGAAAAATTTAAAAACTTAATGCAGCTTTAAGACTGTAAATAAAGTTGTTTTTTTTTACTTTATGGGCATAAACATGATTCAAAAGGTCATATTGAGATGTTTTTTTTATTATTATTATTTCAGCATTATTAAGTGGTAAGTTATAATATAAATCAATCGTCTAACACTCACACCCTATATACTGATGATATATCTTGACCATATAGATTTGAAACTAACAATGCGAAGAAAAATGGTTTTAAACAAAAAAGGAGAGAATATATATATATATATATATATATATATATATATATATATATATATATATATATATATATATATATATATTCTCTCTCTGTTGTTTAAAACCATTTTTCTGATATATATATATATATATATATATATATATATATATATATATATATATAGTTTGCAAGAACCAGAGCAACAAAATGTGTATCACAAAAGCTTAACGTACTGCCCCCCCCCTCCATTATTTTATCAAAATATTTAAAAAGATCAATGGAATTATATAGGTATAAAAACATGTTTTTTTATTAATAAATGTCTTCTAAAACAATTTTTAGGTGTGGGTATTTGCTTGTTACATGTATGTGCTGAACAATGGTAACTTTATTAAAAAAAACAAAACTCTAGTTAATATAGTTCAGATATATTGCAAGTGTATCTGAAGACGGGCGGAGGGTCACCAATTTAGATAGATGTATCTGCCTTCTTGTAGCCTGTCATAGAATTTAAATTGGACTTTAATTTTTATTTCATCTTATTTTTCAGCCGGTGCATCAAGTCCCCTAATTGGTTGAAGAAATAAAACAAATACAATTTAAAATGACTTTTTGTTTCTTTTACTTTTAATTTTTTAAATATGGAAGTATAGAGACTAGGATTATTTGTCTATTGTAAAAACCAATACTATTCTCTTATTCTCTGATTTGTGTACCACTGCGAGAGCTCAATTGGTAGAGTGCTTACTCCGTAAGTGGGAGGTCCTGTGTTCGAACCCCGACCGGGTCTGACCCAAGACTTGATAGTGAGTAGTGGCTGTTCTTTCGCTAAGCACTCGGCATTATGAAATGAAATCACGGTTCTTTCGGATGGAAACTTAAAATAAACAAGGTCCCGTGTCAAGGCAGGCGTGGCACGATAAAGAACCCTGCTGTATAATGCTATCAGCGAAACACACAGCCAAAATTTGCACTTTCGCCTATAGCTGGCGACTTCTAGTTATAAGTGAAATATTCTTGACTGGGACGTTTAACACCATTAGTAAAATCGACTCTGATTTGTGCATATATTTTATAACGTAACACCTGCTAAGTTTCAATCTCAGCTAATCATTCCTCATCACTGACACTGGGGACCAAAAAGCAATCTATTTTCTATACGTGAACTCAAATTGAAGTGTCGAAATGAGAGTCATCATAAGTTTTTTATTTAAATACTGTTTCCATGTCTTGAGCCAGACAATAGGTATCAACTGATATACCTTGTGCCAGGATAGTGTGATTGAGGGGGTGATTTGCTTGTCTGCGACATACTGAATCATTGAGCTAGCACCTCTTCAAAAAAGTCGTCCTGATTTTTGAGCTGGTACACACACTTAGTTAGTTGTTATATTGTTTAATGTCGCATCATCAACATTTTCATTTATTTGCGACAAGAGCAGGTTTATTAATCTCTAAAAATAAATACTTTCGTGTATGCGCAAGGTATTCAAGTGTGAGTTATTGTCTGTCTTTTGCTAGTATATACTCAGGTGATTTTTTGTTATTGTGCTAGCTCATTGAAACAGTTTGCTGCAGACAAACAAACAACTCGAAAGGTTTCAATTTAATTTGCCATTTGCTGAAGTATCTACTTTTCCTACTGCCTAGCACCAGATAAGGCCGGTGTAATGAAGTATTTTGACCCGGGTTGAAAAGTGACCGGGGGGCCTCATATTTCAACGTTGAAAATTGAGACCAGCTGTGTTGAATTACGACCCTAATCCGTTGAAAACTGAACCGGATCGTAGAATTTTGATCTGTAAACCGGGTCTATATTCAACAGGTTAAAACAGCTAATACTAATAAATAGATGTTTGCTTTTATAGTTGTTGGGTTTTTGTGGTTTGTAGTGTTTATTTTTCTGGCACTCCGGGTTTCTCCGCCATCCTTGAACTGACTGCCTCGATATAAATAAAAGAATCTTGACCGGGGCGTTAAACTATAATATATAGTGTTCCTAGAGATTATTGAGGAATTCTGAAAACCGAATTTCTAAAACTATTCATTAATCACAATGAATACACCAAAAAGTAACACTTTGTTAGTCCACTATTTTCTGAAATACCAATGTGTTCGAAATATTATCATAAAATATTCTCAATAATCTCTAGGAATAATATAAGTAAATTTGATTTTTTTTCTCAAAATGAAATAACTGAAAAAGTAACAAATAGCTTTCTCCACTTAATTTTTTTAATTGGTGATCCATTGACAGTGATTTGCAAAACAAAAGGTATCTTACGTGCATTCTAAAGATGATTAAGGTAAATTTCAAACTAACGACGGGGAAATGACGACTGAAAGTGATGGAGTTAAATACAACCAGCAGAATTAAAATACAACAAAACACTTGAGTATCCAAGACCAATACATAAACGACATTATATTGCCTGCGCGTGCATGCTACAGAATTAATGAATGGTGCGGTTAAACATTTCTACGTTACTGTACAGGAAGAAATCTCGGGAAATGAATTTTTAAACATTGTCCTTCTTGTATTAAAAAATATCCCTCTGTACAATTAAAATGCATCTAGTGTTCATAAAAACTACAATGACACATTTTATGAAATGGATCGATGCCAACTTTGAGATGGTTCAATTGCTATTGAATTTTCATCAACTAACCAAACAATAACTTTAACACACTAAAAAATTTGAAAATATGAACGTTCAGTAAACAGGTGTGAAAAATAGCATAAATGTTTAGAGAAAATAGGACCATTGTTATATATTTTCATATACCCGAACAAATATTGACAAACGAGAGTCAAACGGGTAATTGTATAATTATCATATGCATACAATTGCACGAAAGCCTAATGGACTCGGTTTAGTAAAAAATGGCCTAATAATGCGTAACTTCTCGCGTAGTAACGCGTAACATGTCAAGTAATAACACGTGACTTTCGTTAATTAACGCGTAACCTTCGCGAAATAACGCATAACTTTCGCGTAATAACGCGTAACGTTTTATAAAGGTAACTTATTACTTTTTTTCAGTTCTTTGTGTTTTCCTTTCTTGACATGTTTAAAATTAAAAATAAGATTGTGCATTTGTGCTATCAAGTTGACAATTTATTTGCTTTGCAAGTCTACATCTGAAAAACTGCTTTCTAACAGTCGTCACAATCATCCAACAAGTCAACAACAAAAAAAGTCAACATTATTATTTGTCAAGTGAACATAAAATCCGACAAGGTGCTGAACAATTGACAAGTCGACAAAAGAAATCTAACAAGTGATAGCAGAAATATACTGTCATTATATACAATATACTTAACCCATGCCGATCGCTCAGTATCATAATAGCCGTTGTTGTCGGATATACCGGGTACTATGTTATGATTTACTGATTTCTGTCTAGTTTTATTCTGGATTAGAAACTTATAAACACACACACACACACACACACACACACACACACACACACACACACATCATGTTGAACAACGACCAGATCATAGACAGATCAAAACTCTGTAGTTTGTGGGTAGGGTCAATATTCAACAGGGTCAATTTTCAACGAAATGAGGTCATAATTTGTCGAGAAAAAAATTATCAACCTGTTGAAAAATGGCCCCGGCTATAAATTTCACGAATTTTGGTCTCAATTTTAAACGTTGAAAAAGCACCCCGGTTCAATATTCAACGTTGAAAAATGAACCCCTGGTGAATTTTCAACCCGAGTCAAAATACCTTATTACACCGGCTTTAAAACCAACGATCTGCATCTCTCTCTTTATCAAACCTAATAAAATACGTTAAACAGTTTTGACTTTATTGTTTATTCGTGCCTTGTTAAAATTAGAAACCAATTGCTTATGTAAATGGTCTTTATGATAAGATCCTTGAAACGAATTTTAACCAAAAAATCTAGAAACAAGTTTATCGCCAAATGTTTAAAGGGCATCATCAAAAGTAGGGCACGATGACACCATTTTCATAATCGCCGGCCTTTATATTAATTTATATCATGTTACCTAATTTCCTATCTAGTTTTTAGTGTGTCGAGTCATTGGCTGTTGTCTAGTTTTTATCAAGTTCTTGTTTTTAAGCAAAAGTATTTGGAATATTAATGCAAACTATCCACATTGACCGAGTTCTGAAAATTACATTCGTAAAAGGTTGCTTAACAATCGTAAAAAGACCAGTTGAGAATTTTGTAGGAACCAATCATTACGTCTTCGTATCAGCAGACATCTTGTTGTTACTCATAATCTTTATTATTATTATTATTATTATTATTATTATTATTATTATTATTATTATTATTATTATTATTATTATTATTATTATATCCTCCCTCGTTTTATTATTATTATTATTATTATTATTATTATTATTATTATTATTATATCCTCCCTCGTTTTATTATTATTATTATTATTATTATTATTATTATTATTATTTTTATTATTATTATATCCTCCCTCGTTTCTGCCATTTTTTTTTTCAGAGACATCTGTTCCTTCATTACTTATCAGATCAGAATAAATTTTGTCAAATTTCTACTAGCCTAAATATGCCACCATGTGAAATTAATTGCTAGCGTAATAATATTCGAGATTGTAACATATGTTTGTAAACGTTCTTTTTCACAGACTTTAACGCGTTATCATTACAAATAGAATTTGAATACATTCTATATTAGTTTAAGAGATATGCGTTGATTATGTACCTTTTTATGTAATATCATATATATGTACATGCCATCCTCTCTCGATGATTACCATTACAAATAGGCAACAGAAAAACATTTTATCTAGCAGTCTAGCTATCAACTACATTGAGAGAGAATGGCAGTAATATTTGTTATAATTATGACATGTAAATAACTGTGTGGCTATCTTCTATATTATCGAAATCTATGTATTTTAGTTACAGACGTGATGGGTAATCACAATGAGTATTATAAAGTTTAAGTTGATTCGGCCAATATCGTCCCCTATTTAGATTATTACATCTTTTGTCTTAAAATTAATACATTCTTTTCTCTTCTCTAACTCATCGAAACCTAACACTTCCAATTTATCGTTTATTTAAAAAATGCTAAGGTTAGGATGTTGGAATATAGAAGGTATAAATGAGGATAAGATAAATCACCCATATTTTCAAAATCTTATTTCAAACTTAGACATTCTATCTTTTGTTGAAACCTGGTGGGAAGACCATCAAGTAAACAATATTCCAGGGTATGATCTTTTCCATTTCTCTTGTAGGAAAAAGCATAAAAATGCATGGCGAAACTCGGGTGGTATTGCCATATTTGTTAAGCACAAAATATATAAAGGAATAAGAAAGATGAAATGCAAAAATCCCGAAATACTATGGATAAAATTAGAAAAAAACTTCTTTAAACTAACACGTGACTTATATATCGCCACCGTATATATTTCACCTAGTAATTCAAAGGGAAATGTACCAGAAATGGAAACCTTGTATACCAAGCTAGCTAGAGATATCTTGTTTTATTCCAACCAAGGTCATGTAATATTGCAAGGTGACTTTAATGCTTATACAAAAAACATAGATGATTTCATTACATCTGATGACACATCATTCCCCAAAACTGTTGATATGCATTACAAACACGACACTATTAGAACACGGAATAACATGGACTGTAAAAATTTAAATTCAAGTGGGAAATATTTAATTAACCTTTGTAGAGAATGTGACACTAGAATCTTAAATGGTAGATCTACTGGAGATTTATTTGGAAGATTTACTAGCTATAACTATAATGGATGTAGCACCATTGATTATGTGATATCATCTTCAGAATTTCTTGAAAACATAACTAAATTTAAAATACATGACTTTTCAGCTTTATCTAATCACTGTTTATTATCCTATAATATTAAAGTTGATATTTCTTTTCCCGAAGAACCTCTATCTGTTCTTAATCCACTGTTACCAAAACTTATTTGGTCAAATGAGTCTATAATCCCCTTTCAAGATGGCTTTCTTCAAGATAATATAAAACGAAAACTACAATGTTTTAATAACCAACATTTTACTTCAACTGAGGAAGCAGTAAAAGATCTTCAAGATATTATAGTAGAGGTTGCTAGGAAATCATTAAAACTGACACAACCAAATAAAAAAATGAAACAAAAACACAAACAAATTAATAAACCATGGTTCTCGCAAACATGCAAACATTTAAGAGATAGTATAAAGAAATATGAAAAACTTGTTAACGAAAATCCATTCGACGGAAACAACCGAAAACTATTTTTTATATACAGAGCCAAATATAAAAAATCATGTAAAATTGAGAAAAAGAATTACAAAACTAAATTGCTACTTGAGTTAAACAATACTAACAACAAAGATGCAAAGTTTTTCTGGAATACAATAAACAAACTAAGTTCCATAGAAGTAAATAAACAAGAACATTTACCTTCTGATAGTTTTATTAAATACTTTAATAAACTTGTTGATAATAATAAACGGGATAATGTAGGAGACGGATATATACTGAATAAAAAACATAAACTTGAATCAATAATTCAAAATATAAATTACTCCTCAACCATAAATTCACCTTTCACAGAAGAAGAAATAATAAGAAGTGTCAAGAACATGAAAAATAATAAAAGTCCAGCAGCTGATATGATAACTAATGAAATGATTAAATATGGCATCACTCATCTCATCAAACCAATTACAAAACTTTTTAATTTTATATTCAATGCTGGATCTTTCCCATCAACATGGAATGAAAGTATCATTACATTGATTCATAAAAAAGGAAGTAAACTGGATCCAGCAAACTATAGAGGCATATCTTTGACAAGTTGTTTAGGAAAACTGTTTAACAAAATTCTATCTATCCGCTTATCCAAATTTTGTTCTGATAATAATATAATTGTTGACAATCAAATAGGCTTCAAAAATAACTGTAGAACATCAGACCATATTTTTGTTCTGAATAGTCTTATTGAAAATCAAAAGTTCAAGAAACAAAAACTATATTGCGCATTTATTGATCTACATAAAGCATTCGACACTGTCTGGCGAGATGGACTAATGTATAAATTACTATCCAACAATATAAATGGAAAAATTTACAACATTATCAAAGATATGTACTCCCACACCTCTTGCAAGTTGAAACTTTCAAATGGACTTAGTAACAGCTTTATGTCATCCTTAGGAGTCAAACAAGGAGATAATTTAAGTCCTTTACTATTTAACCTGTATATAAATGATATTGCACATCAACTTAACGATGAAAAGTTTGACCCTATAAAATTAGGAAATACTAACATAAATATTCTTATGTATGCTGATGATATTGTTTTGATTTCAAAGACACCTCAAGGATTACAAAACTGTTTAGATGCACTATACAATTATTGTGAAACATGGAAATTAAAAATTAACAACGAAAAGTCGAATGTCATAATCTTTAATTCAAATGGTAAAAGTGGTTCAAACCACTTTGAAATTAATAACACATCACTTAAAATCACTAATTCCGTAACTTATCTTGGTATAAACCTAAAATCCAATGGATCATTCCTACAAGCAAAACTTGATCTGAAAGACAAAGCACAAAAAGCGTTCTTTAAAATTAAAAAAAACGTTAGGAATAAATAACTCATTTAATATCTATGAAAAACTTTTTGATACGTTAATTTCACCTATTCTATTATATTGTAGTGAAATATGGGGAGCATACAGCTCAGACAAGGACTCCGAACCATTCGAATTACTACATTCTAAATTTTTAAAAGAAATCCTAGGAGTCCATTCAAAAACTAGTAACAATGCAGTAAGACACGAACTTAAACGATTACCTTTAAAAACAAAAATCATCTTTACTATGATAAAATATCTGTACCATGTAACAGAAAATAAATCAAGTTTACTCTACAAAGTCTTCGAACATACAATGGCTACTAATAGTTGGACCAAAAAACTTAAATTAATATTAGATCATCTAGGATACTCCTATCTATTTACCAATCCCTCTTTAATTCAACAACATTTACCATATATCAAACAAAGAATAAATGATATAGCTGAAATAGAGCAAATCAATCAGATTAAATCGTCAAGTAAATTAAAAATACTAAATGAAATTCTCGATTCAAAAACTAATTCAGAATACATGAATATATTTTTTAATTTCTCTGATAGATCTACCATTGCTAAATTCAGAACAAGTGCCCACAAACTTATGATTGAAACTGGGAGATACACTAATATAGACTATGACAACAGGTTATGCACTTGTTGCAATATGAATTGCGTAGAAGATGAAATACATTTTTTATTTCACTGCCCTCTTTATACACAAAATAGACTCATCTTCTTCTCTAAAATCAGGAACTTTCACCCTTATTTCCATCAACTAAATTCAAAAGTAAAAATCCAATTGCTTCTCAACAGTGATAAAAGAGAAATACTAAAAACAACATCAAATTTTATAAACGACTGTCTAGAAATACGAAAGACCAACATCACATAACATGCACCTTGCAATATTACATCCCTTTTTGCTAAACGTTAATTTAGTAATATTTGTAATTGTATCATTTAATTTTGATTCATGTTCATTATGTTTGTTGTATTTATTTTATTTTATATCTGCCATAACCAATTAATGTAATTGAGTTTGTGCAATAAAGATTATTATTATTATTATTACTAGTAGGGATTGACAATGGGAAGTGCGCTTTCTTCACCGTTGTTCGGAATTCGGAAGGACTCCAGAGAAAAAACAGGTCAAAAAAAACAACCCGGGATTCTATTGTGACAGATACGCCACGCCCTAAGGACATCTCCTTGAATGAAACTAATTTCGGACTATTTGTACGCTTCATTTCCACACTTAATACTTTAAATAATCACATAAGACAAATTGCTTAAAAAAACTATATTCTGTTTAAAAACACATAAAACAAGAGAGAGAGAGAGAGAGAGAGAGCTGATACGTAGACATATACTTCTCGCAAGTATACATTCTACTTGTACTATATAATTATATAGTTTACATTTCTTGTAGAGATTATCTAAAAATCATTTTATAATGCAAACAGAACTGGATATATTGTATAACAATAAAGAAGGTTACACTCTCTAATGTCTTTGTTCTTGATTTAATCCTAATAATTAAACTAGATTCTCCATAAATGTTTAGCTAGTCAGATGGCAAGTGGTTAAATCAACTTCTTGATATAAGTGAAATAATTGCGACTTGGTGTAAATTAACCTATTACCTACTACGTGTAACTGAATAACTTCTTGATGTAAGTGAAGTATTTTTGACTTGGTTGTAAACTTAGGTGTAAATAATGTCCCATTAAATAAATCAATCAACAATTGTAACTTGTCTTTTACACACTGCAACCATTTAAATGTCAACATTTACACAAATAGCTGGTAACATCTTGATATAAGAGAAACAATCTTGACTTTGGTGTAAATAGTCATATTCAATAATCAATAAGACAATACATACAATACTAAAGCAATATAAATTAATATGAATTAAATGATTAAATTATACACAACAAAGCTAGTTCGATATACAATATACTATAACACTAATATTAACCTGAACCAGACCTTAACATAACGTAACCTACATACATAAAAATAAAAAAATATAATAATAAAACTACTGTCTTTCAAAATAAAAAAAAGATTGTTTGTCAATATGCATACATATATGAAAAACAGTAAATGTCTCTCAAATTTAAACATGGATACTGATATTTCATATTACATTATCTATTCCCAATCCACGAATACATGTATTTACAATAAATAATTATAAATTGTTCTCCAACCACATGTTCCTCATATGTTCAATTATTACTGTTGGCAAGTTATAGTTCTATACCAACATATGTATACATATTTCCAACCCACATATATAAAAATAAAAAATATAAGAATAAAACTACTGTCTTGCCAGACAAAATAAAATAAAATTGTTTGTCATCATGCATACATGTATAAAAAACAATGATTTAAAAATGTCTCTTAAATTAAAACAAGAATACTTTCTCTATTACCATTCACAAATATATATATATATATATATATATATATATATATATATATATATATATATATATATATATATATATATATATATATATATATATATATATTTAACCATTGAACAGCATAGCTATGGCAGTTATTGGATTATAAATGACAAAGCTTTGCCAGGCAAACTGAATAACGCACGCCAGCGCGTTATGATTGGTTTGCCTGGCAAAGCTATGGCATATATAATCCAATAACTGCCATAGCTATGCTGTTCAATGGTTATATTTACATTATATTAATTATTAATTAATTTTTTTGAATTTTTGTCACATCAATTTGAATTTTCCCGCCGTCAACGAGAAGCGGGTTCAATTATTGGAACAGCGTAACAATGTAAACAAAATATAGTACAACATGAAGAAAAACGGAACTCGCAAAAATTATGAAATGTTTTATTAACCATCACATTGTTTTCAACATTTTATACAAAACATCAATTGAGTCACTTTCATAGCAATTTTACGAAATTATTTAAAAAAAAAAAAAGAATTTCCTAAGGCGGATGACGAACAAGTGAACAGTCTCGAAGGTTGACACGAAAATGATGTCTCGCTCTCGCTGTCATTTTTGGAAATTTAAAAGTGCAGTGCGAGAAATTGAAATCTACGAAGAAACCAGGAGTGATTTAATTGGATGACGGAAATGTAATCTGCTTTGGAAAGTCATAGTTTCTGTCATTATTATTCGTAGAACTTGTGGAACTGACCACATGAAGCGACCCAGATTTTGACCCATTTACGCGCGGTACAACAGCTGATTCAGTGTTTAAATTTTTTGCAGGGTGAGTTAATTCTGACAATGAGTTACTATGACGTTTTTTCTGTTGTGTTGAGACAGTTTTATTGTAAGATTGGGAGAAGCTTCTCATTTATGGTTCGACATAAACAAATTTGTGCCGAGCTTCGTACCCCAGGTCATTGAGATGCTGAATGGCCGTCACCCGCAAACAGCGAGGAGTGTATTAAGTTTCAACTTTTGCAGCATGGCATATGTCGGATAAAAACGGGCAAATGTGCGTTTTAAAGTGGTTTTAACATGAACCATATATCAGACTCTTCAGGACCAGCCATGGCTTTTTATTATATTGATTGAACAAACTTTGGGATTTTTGTCAGTTTTATCGAAGCACTGGAAACAGCGGTTTAACATTTTTACAGGACAGTCGACCGTCTCAGTTGCATATATATTCTTTTTTAACATCTGCTATTTTCGTCTGTATGAGATATCTTCCCTCTGATATTTTTTTGTTGTATTTCGTAGTTTTAAGTTACATATTCTCCAGACTCGTCAATGTGAAACTCAATTATGACTGTGGTTTTAACTTGACTGGTGTTGAAATTCCATAGCTCGGGAAATAAAATTTATAGAACAGATGGTACCATACACACTTTTTCGGTATTATGGGAGAAATTAGGGTACTTTTTAAATGATTGGAAATTTTCCGTTGTGTATTTAATTCAATGTATATTTTAAAATTAATTAATTTTTTTTTTTCAGGCTGTGTTGTTGTTTTGTTATGAAACTTCTTAAGAAATAGTCCAGAGAGTGAAATATTCATACGCATAGTGTAATGATCATGTGATCAATGTCGGTTATTGTACCGTATTTGCCACATGTCTAAAACATGTTTATATAGTAAAGTTGCAAAGCAAATGTAAATATATATATATATATATATATATATATATATATATATATATAAAATTATAAATTGTTCTCCAACCCCTCCCCTAAAATACTGCGTAAAATAGTTTCCCAGTGTTTATATGGAAAAATGTATCTCAAATGTTTAATTAATAATTTTGGTAAGACTTCAACAAACTTAATGATTTCAGAATGTGTCATAAAAGCACAGGAAATAATTATCATTTTACAAGATAAATTAAAGAGTGTTAATTCTTCAACATTAAATTTTCTTTGTTTGATTATTTCATCAATTAAGTAGTTAAAGTCTGACTGAAAAAATTCAATACCTCGAAAGTAAAAATAATAATGTCTGAATTTTTCCAAAACAGGAGTTGTTAGTTGTATCAAAATGTCTCTGGTTTGTGAAGTATTTAAGGTGTCAAGCTTTTTAGCTAAATTGTCCATACATATCTCTTGTAAAGAAGACATTTTCTCTTGGAATTTGATCTTTCATATTTTATAATTCCTCCAACTTCACATCTCTTCTTTTACTTTCATCTATATTGGTTTCTGTTTTAGATTAACTTAACATCTTTTATCAATCTTTATCTAAATTAATACTTTCTGTTTCAGATTCATCTGACTTAAAATAAAAAATGAAACAAATTTAGTGTTAAATAAATAAATAAAATCATCTAATAGACATCAAGGAGAATGGATGGGACACTGATTTGACTTTGGTAATTAGAGGGAAAAAAGTTAAACATTCATCAAACATTTTCCAGTTAACGTTTAAATGTGTTTTAAAAACTTGTTGTAAATTTTCATTTTGCTGTAACATACATATAGATTTCACCTGAAATGAAATCTGTGATTTTCCTTCTTTTGAATACAACTTTCTGTAAGTACAAATGATACAAAAACAACAATCATTTAAATGATTTTTAATGCAATTAAAATTATACATTTACCATAATTCTTAATTTTATATCCCTCCAATATTCGATGCCATCACAGTATTGTAGAGTAGTATGATGTCTGCTCAAAATTTTTATGAACATATTTGACAAATCATGTCATTTACAATATTTTGTTGTTTTCTTTTAAGTGTGAACTTGATGTTTTAAAAATGTTGAGTTTAACACAAGACCAACCCCCTTCTTTAAGGATCTTTAAGGATCCTTAAAGATCCTAAAACATGTCCTTAAAGATCCTTAGAGCTGCCCTAAAGCCTCCTTAAAACCATTACATTTTTAAGGATCTTTAATGAACCTTTAAGGACTCTTTAAGAACATACTTTTGGATCTTTAGGAATGCTTTAAGGATCCTTAATGGAACTGAAAATTTAAGGATCTTTAAGGAGGCTTTAAGGAGCATTAAAGATGTTTCATAAAAACTCATTTTTTTCAATTCTTAATGGAATGATGGCTATTACATTCATTCAGTTAAAAAGTATTATTTGTTTTAAGTATATTTTGAATTTTTATAGTTTATACGATATAGGAGACATAGAAAACGCCTGTCTAAATTCTAGTTCCTACATTAAGTTTTTGTAGAGGAGCCGTATGTAGTTTCCTAATAATACTTATTTCTTAATTCATAAATGAATTAGATAACAAATGTGCAGTTTTCACAGTACAGGTAAATAACCCGTGTTTTAATCAGATCGGCAGTAAGCATAAAGTTATTAACGGTATTTGTTCATTGTTTACAGCGGTACTTGTTTGATTATAGATCCTAGGTGATTTTACGCGCGGCTTTTGACTTTGGTGTGCAGTTTTTTTTATCTAGGTAGGAGATCACTATGAAGTCAAATTACATGTTAAAATGATTACCTAACCCTGAACTCTGGGTGTTGGAAATAAAAGTGTGTTTTCGGAAGTGATTTTAAGGGACAATTTTAATATTAAAATATTATAAAATATATATAAACTAAAGAAATTTTTTTTTTTGGGGGGGGGATAGTGTTATGCATAGATGCAAATAAAGCATGAGAGAGAGAGAGAGAGAGAGAGAGAGAGAGAGAGAGAGAGCACATTTTAGTGTCTTTGAATTGACATATATGGAAATGACACATGATGATAACGGAATTCGAATAATTTCAATTCCTAATGAAAAAGAGTTCGTAAAGTAAATATTTAAAACAAAATAAGAACATTAGGGAAAATGTTATTCTTATTAAACATGAACAAGTTACAAAGTGAACATATTGAAGTAAAAAACCAGTCACAGAAGATAACCATTAACTGACAAACTTTATCTCAGTTGGATGTGAATTTCTGCAGTCAGGATGGAGTGCAGTGGAATAACGGCAATAACCTCTCTCTCTCTCTCTCTCTCTCTCTCTCTCTCTCTCTCTCTCTCTCTGAATATCCATAATCATATAATCTCTCTCTCTCTCTCTCTCTCTCTCTCTCTCTCTCTCTCTCTCAACGTATTCACTTCCCGATCTTGTTCTCTCTCTCTAAAATATTTAGTTTGCACTGAACCTCTCTCTCTCTCTCTCTCTCTCTCTCTCTCTCTCTCTCTCTCTCTCTCTCTCTCTCTCAGCATATTCAGTCCCTTCTCTCTCTCTCTCTTTAAAAAAATCAGTTTCCGCTGATCTTCCTCTATCTCTATATCTCTTTCCCTCAATGTATTTAGTCCCCGATCTCTCTCTCTCTCTCTCTCTCTCTCCTCTCTCTCTCTCTCTCTCTCTCTCTCTCTTTCTCTCTCTCTCTCTCTCTCTCTCTCTCTCTCTCTCTTTCTCTCATATCTTCTTGTTGTCAAAATATGTCATCTCTGATTGTAATAATTTCTAAAAATGTAAGGGTTAAAATATAAAAATTTATATAAAATATAAAATTAAAGTAATTTAATGTTCAAATCTTTGTGGTTGCGTCTACTCTCAGACTCCTTCGAACAGTAGCTTCAGCCTGATTTTCATTATTTTGTAGTTGTTAATGGTACTTTTAACTACTCGGAATGGAAACAGAGAACTAGATATGATGGTTTATGTGTGGTACAAAACTTTAATGGAAAGCAAATTTATTAATCCAAGTGGATTGGGATTCCTAAATAGTTGTTGGAATTGCAACTAAATAAGATTTCCTAAGATTAGGAAAGGAAACTTCAAAATGATGACTTGAATTGAAATTTTTAAAACCAACTCTAAAGTAGTCTAAACAAAAACAGTAATATAATCTTGTTGATTAAATCTGTGTATACTGATAGTTTGTAATATCACACACACACACAACGTTATTTACATGCAATGTGTCAAATGTACTTATAATTATTTTGTAAAACGCTGTTCATCGTTATCACTTAAGACATCTAATATTATACCACGATCAATTGTCCAAAGGCTGTTGGGTAAGGTTTATCTGTACAGGTGAGTCCAATGATTCTGCGCGTCCGGTGATTCTGCGTACCATTTTTTTTCCGCCGTATCTAGACCATAATGATGATGCCTAAATGTTACAGATTTTGCTTTCCTAAATGATATAACGTGTTTCTGCAAAGAACCCGAGGGATATTACAGAAAAACACAGGTAATTTACAATTTAGTAATTCCGTTGATAATTTGTAGTCAATACGCAAATTAGCAATGTGTTTTGCACTGTTTATGTCATCTCATAAATATTCATGAGTGTAATCAGCATTCAATTTCTGGTATTTGATCCGCTTTCGATTGAACTGAGCAAAAAATTAAGGTTTTCAAATATGCACAAGTTGGTATTATTTTCAAAAAAACTATTTTTAATCGTTCATGCAAGACGAACCAAAAATGACAAAATAAAACCGATGAGCGTCACATCTTGCAGAAGACAGTTTGTGTTTAGCAGCTGCCCTCCGAACGCATATATAAGAGCATAGTACTTCTGTGGCGTGAAATCCTTATCAGGATTTTTTTTTCCATGGAAGCTCAAAACAGTCACTTATTTAAATAAATAAATATATAAAACCTCTAAAAATTGTGCAAATATCGATGGTTTGGGACAAAATTTCTTTTTAAAAATTAGTAGAATATTCATTGAAAAATTTATAATTGTAAATTACGTAAAAGTGTTGATTTTTTAAAATACATTGTTTAAAGGTTCATCAAATTTCACAATTAATCAATCAAATCTATTGATTTTATTTCATCTTTTCAGACAGTCAACATGTATTCAAGGAAACAAAATAAAAAGAACACGTATGCTTGACTGAAAGAGGTTTATAGTGATGTGATACAGAAGAATTTTAAAATCAGAACATTAAGACTGAGACTGGCATGTTCTAATGACAGTGATATCAGAAAAGGTGGACCCACTATATTTCCAACAAACCAAGAACAACAATTGCTGAACACTGTATTTCCATGGCACATCTTGGTTATGGGTTTGCACGATGCCAGATATTAGACATGGCAAAAACATGTTTGAAATCACTGGTAAAAATAGGGAACAAACTAAACATTGGTTTTATGTACAAAGCAGCACAAATCTTGAAAGTGAATGAAACGGGCATTTCCCTAGTCCATAATCCTCCAAAGATTTTAGCAAAAGCAGGAATTAATCCCCTTTCTGTTACTTCTGGAAGGTCGCCTACCACAATAGTAATTGCGGCAGGAAGTACACTTGGAGAAAACATTCCACCTTACATCATTTACAAAGGCGAACGTCTTTCCAAGGAATTAACCTCAATTGGTTTACAAGGTAAAACAATACAGAACATCCCCAATTGCCTGGTCGAATTTAGCGTTGTTCTAAGACTTTTTCCAGAACAACTTTTTACATCACATTACTACAAGTCCTTGCTTACTTTTCTATGATGGTCACACAACACATGTAACTAGTGATGTTTTTGAAACAGCTAGAAACAATGATGTTCATTTATTTGTTTTCCCACCTCACACTAGTCACTGCCTTCAGCCTCTTGATGTTTCAGATTTTAGTTAATTCAAACACAGCCTGAATACAGAATTACATTTATTCCTTCATGCACATTCTAACAGTATAAATCTTCGAGAACAGTAGTCACGTATGATTGCATCAGTATACAGGAGTTCTTTGACTATTGTCAATATAAAGTCAGGATTTCGTAAAACTGGAATTTTCCTATTTTATCCATCTGCTCCCTCAGTTACTTCCCCAACAATTGACAAGAAAGTTGAAGTCAGACCAACATCAAGGAAGGAAAGGAAAGATAATCGGACAGTCAAAATCTTGTTTGAAGAGAATGCTTCAGAATTTAAAGAAATAAAAGAGAAAAGCCAACTAAAAAAACGCAGAAAAATTTTTTTTCCCACGTATGGTGCTGCAATTACAGAAGAAGTCTATTTTCAAGAAAAGAAACAACAGTATGAGGAAAAACAGGCCAGCCAAGCTCGGAAAAGAAAGCTGTTTTCTCTGCCTTTTGCGAACAAAGGAAAAGGAAATGTAAAATCTAAAGAAAACAATGAGGATCCAAAGAAACAGGAAAAAGAACAGCAGAGAAAGGGAAAAGGACCACACCCAAATTCCAGAAAGGGGAAAGTCCCTTGTAGGAAAGACCCCTTGTTGAAAAGAATGTAAATGTGGAAACTGATGAGGAAGTTGATAATGATGTTTGTATTGTGTGTGGTAGATGGCAACCGAATGAATTTAGGTTTGATCGTAGTATTCGGTTCGTGAATTTGGGTCAATGTGTCAATTGTAGCAAATGGGTACATCTAAAATTCTGCACGGATATAGAAAGTCTTACTGAAAATGATGACTTTACTTGTCTTAAATGCAGCATTGAGCCATAATCAGTCATTTTCAAAAGTGTAAAGTGTAAATATGTTACTGGTTCAGTTATTTTCTGTGATGTTTATGAACTTAATTTCCTGTCCATTTGAAAACTTTAAGTTATTTTTGTGCACAAGATACTGTTTTTCCGACAATTTGAAAATGTTTTTTTATTATTTTTGTTGTGTAACATACTGATAATTTAATATTGGAATGGAGGAACAGTCACGCCGTTATTGTAGCAACTTTGGGCCACCGTAGAAAAAGTCAAACCAAGAAAAACAACACTGCGCAGAATCACCGGAGATTGTTTACGTCTGTGGAGCATGGGGGTAAGCGAATTCTTTCTATTTTATTAGTATAAAATCGTACAGAAAGATTGAAATTTTTAAATGACAATAACAATATTAAGTCGATCTTTCGATCAAAACAAAATTTTTGTAATCATTTATGTGGTTTGGTCGTAGCAAGAGAGAAAGATCCTTAGGTGCGCTGAATCATCGGACAGCATCGTATATCTACACTGTATAATAATTTACCTCACACCTTTCTGATTTTATGTAGATACTGTCGACATTTGTATGTATATCATTGCACGCAACATTACCAAAATTTCTACTTTTGTCAAGTGTGGAAACTCATCACCTAAAATCAACAACGCCCCTTGTAAAATCTCTGGAATTTCACAATTGAAACGTCTGTGAAAACGCCTCTGATCTGGTAAATATCATCTCCACTCCATCGACATTCCAGTGTAATTCTTTTCAATGTACATACGTCTTTCAAATCTTTATAACGAAAACATTATGTCAAATATATTATAATACATAAAATTAACAACTTCAGCATCATCGTCATTGCAAGTAAACAAACGTCACGTGACTATCAATTTCGCGCCCTTAAAAAGTGTTGTTAATTCCCTCCATTCGTGGAGCACACAAGCTCGATTAAAATTATCGATCATATGCTTTTCTACAAGAGTTGTCTTCCTTTACTCATATTGGAATACCAGTATTTGATGCCCCACTTTTAGTGGATATGCATGAATGATCTTAATTAAAGTATAAAGATATTCTATACCCGTCTGATGGTTACACATCAATGGCCGTTCTTTAACTATGCTAAGTTTTACTGTTGGGTGAATATGCACCAATACCCTATCTTAAATGTCATAAGATATTGGCCGAGTATCATACATGATACACTTCTATTATAACCTATGGTCTGCTTGTTGATGTTAGTCTAATTAGAAAAAATAAATAATAAATAAACCGAAAATACACCTAAGTGCGCAAATAAACTCTTGCAACTTTAAGTTGAATGTCGGAAATACGCTCAAGTAACGATGCGTTCACTTTTATAATTCAGATAGTTCTGGGATGGTGACGGAACCGGCGTGCCAAATTGGCAAGGCAACGCCAAGGTAACAAAGTGGCGTTTTATTCCGTAAACGCACTCTTATTATCTCTAGCTTCTTCAGACCCATATTCTCTTTACAATGTATACAGAAAAAAAATAAAAAATAATCTATCAGGATATACAGTTGAGTTGAGTAATGGTGTTTAACGTCCCAGTTAGGAATATTTCACTTATATCGAGACGTCGCCAGTTATAGGCGAAAGTACAGAAATTTTGCCTTTGCGTTGCGCTGATGGAATTATACATCAGGGTTTTTTGATCGTTCCACGCCTGCGATGACACGGGACCTCGTTTATTTTAAAGTTCCCATTCGAAAGAACCGTGACTTTTATTTCGTAATGCCAAGTGCTCGGCGAAAGAACAGTCACTACCTACTTTCAAGTCTTGGGTCAGACCCGGCCGGGGTTCGAACACACGACATTCCACTCACGCAGCGAGTAAGTTGTACCAACTGAGCTACCGCAGTGGATTATCGATATATATATATATATATATATATATATATATATATATATATATATATATATATATATTCTAAGTACATCTGCAAGAAAGACGGACGAGCTTCATAAATATAAAGACATTTTCGTATTTCATTACCTAGATTATATTGCGTTTAGACACCCCTTTGTGTAACTGTTTAGTGTAAATGTTTAAATAAGCACATTTATAAAATTACAGTTTTCACAACATAATCGTAGACAAACATTGGTTTTTTCTATTTAAAATAAAATAAACAATAACAATACTGAAAGACCAAACTTTTTAAGATTTTTACATAATAAATGAAACTTTTTTTTATTTAAAATAAATAAAAATAAACGGGAACAATATTAGAATTAGACTATCATAGCTTAAATAAAATTATAAATAATATAGATTCTTACCTGATATAGAGTTGCCGTTCTTATGTTGTGACGAATTAAGGTTAGAATGCGAGAAAAGTAAGTATCTCAGAATATATACTAGTTTCATGTGCTAAATTTTAATATCATAGATAATTAACAAATCAGCGCGTTATTAAATCAGTATCAAATTATAAATCAAAGAGCAATGGCTTTATCTGACGATATATCTTATATACCTTACCTATTCTGTGTTAAACGTTGACTCTGTACACTGTCCTAATTAGAAGACTCATAATAAATATAAAACAATAACTAACTTTATCATCATTTGATAGAAAATGTTTTATCTATCCTTATTTAGCCCGTGATTGTAAAAGTATTGTTAGATAACGATAACAAACAATTTGACAATATGTTTCATCAACCAATAGTTGGCATCTCACAGTAAGTAAAATAAAAAAAATAAGAAATGCAATTATTAGAAAAATAAAAGTTAATTCTTATCTAAGTATTGACATAAACAATATTTGAATTATTTAATGCAAGGTAAATTAAATGATAAATAATTTCCTTATGTGATTAACTTTTACCTTCCTTTTTTTTGTCTTGCTTTTGATAATTTGGACCATTTGATTATGAAATAAAATGCTGTTGATAGAATTAAATAAATAACATTATATATATATATATATATATATATATATATATATATATATATATATATATATATATTGTTGGATAGAGAATAAATGTGCATTTTCTTTACTATACTGTAGGTTAAAACTCACCAGCAACTTATACGAAAAATAAACAATAAATATATTGATAAATAAAATAAAATAAAATTTCATAGAAAGACTTAACTATTTAAAAATGAAAAATTACTAACAATATATTGGATAAACAGTGTTTATTTTAGCCTTATCATTACCTCCTTGTTAAATATCGAACGATATTGCTCATGTTGCGTTTACACTGTGTAGCACATTTTGTTAAACACATACGTTAATGATCATAAGCAAAACAAAACTTTCATGAAATCAAAATCAAACACACTAGTCCAAACTGCAATTTCAAAATGAAAAAGAACGTTAAAAACTGGTAAATTCATTAAACAGGTGAACCAGAGAAGTGAGTTTGGATGCTCTGGAAGAAAAAAATCTGAAAAAAGCCACACGCACCACATACAAACAAATTTGAGAATGAAAGGAACATGGAACTTTACTATATCAAATATATCCAGGATAAATAAAAAAAATAATGTGATGACGCCCAAAACCTTTTTTGAAAAGTATAAAAAATAATTACTGGCATATAACATAAGTATGAATGGGAAAATTTACATGAGCAATTGTTTGCATTATATAATACTAGATAACATATAAAAGGCACATTAAAAATATGTAAATATCGACAATACCTTTGCCTTACTACTTTGGCGACAGTTTAAAATTTTGCAGGAGAGAATGGAATTTTTGGAAACAACATCTTTCATTACAAAGTTACGACAGTTCATCAAGACATGGACTGGTATGTTTGTGTTTTATTTCAAATGAAATAATCAGCTATTACATTTGAATGTCAATAAACAGTATTTTGATATAAAACAAAGGTAGTCATGTACTTCAAGCTCCGCAAAGTTTCCTGGAACAACGCTGCTAAGGGTAAAATACAGTTAATAGTGCGAGAGGGTGGTCCGTGGGCATGCACAACCTTTCCCAGTCTCGTACCTTCTGAATTTTTTATAATTCACATATAAGATAAAAAAGCATGAATGTTAACCATGAAATTTTAAATAACGAATAATAAATATCTGCTATGAATAATTTTTAAATGCGTGAGAACTATATGTCAGCGTAAATTAAGTGGTAATTTCGCGACATTAAAGAACAAATAGCTAAACTCGACATATATGTTAGATTTTCTCTCTCTCTCTCTCTCTCTCTCTCTCTCTCTCTCTCTCTCTCTCTCTCTCTCTCTCTCTCGTTTACTCATTCCCGAAAGCGAACATTATCTGTTCATCAGTAACACTTTTTTACGATATTGAAATCTTTAAAAACCTATATAAAACGAAAGACTATCCCCATTCATATTTGTTTTTGCAATATATAACTGCCTCCCATTTACAAGTCCGTGTGTAGAACAATACATCAGTTAGTATTGAAATTAAAACTCTGAAGACCAAAAAAATCAACTCTATTATGTGCAGGTTGATGAACTGCCTTTGACCAGACCCAACGACTTTTTGAAAACCAGAGAATGTGCAAGACAAAATGCAAACTGAAAGAGGTCTGTAATCTAGAAACTTTTTTTTTAACAATCCAGATTTTGTTAAATAGCGTCGAATTTAGCACATACTGTTGGATCATGCATATAAAATACAATAAGCACATAAATGACACATGAAAGGGATTCTGTCAAAATTGACTTACCAGTTTTTTTAACCGGCAAAGGTGCTGCTATCTGCTGCTTAAAAGATGCAATTTATGATTTGCCTGAAGGCCAAAACATATGTCTATAACGAAATTCGAGCTCAAACATTGCTTAACAATTGTTACATTACAAAAACTTTACTGACATAGTTCAGATATATTATAAGTGCATCTGCAGACGAGCGGAGGGTCGCCAATTGTAATAGATTTGTTTGCCCTTGATTGGATTTTCACTGTAACGATTTCTTTTAACCTGTTGTACAATTGTTAAACTTTAATTCCAGTTTCATCTTATTTTTCAACCGGTGCATCAGGTTCCCTTATTGGTTGAAGAAATAAAACTAAAACTGTTTATTATCACTTTATTGTTTCTTTTCCTTTTGTATTTTATACATCCCGGAAAAAGTGACTAGTATTTTTGTCTATTGTAAAAAATTAATACCCTTCTCTTATTCTCTGCATTGTCAAGTAATTTACTTTCTTTACGTGCACTTTAATTGCGACCTCTGAAGAATTACAACACTACCCCGAAATGTTACGCATAAACAACACAGATCATTTAACAGGAACAAGCCCTTAACAGTCGATTAGACTCGGTCCCTCAACGGTAAGGACTGTGTTTCTATAACAAGTTGCAAGATTAAAATATTATTGAGGGTTCGAACCCCAGTCATGTCATATATAAGATTTTTATTTAAATACTAGTTACTTGTCAAGCGTACAACTCCCCAGGTCACATTGTTTTGGCACCGGCTGAAGTTTTTACTCTTCCTACTGCAGAGTGCCAGATAAGTAAGCGATATCTTAAATTTTAAAGTCTTATTACTGACCGGCCGGGATTTAAACCAACGAATTGCCCCTCTCGAAACGAACGCTCTACCACTGTGCAACCGAATAAAAACTAATGCAAATACGTTAAACAGTTGTAATTTTATTGTTTAGTTGTGCCTTCTTAAAATAAGAAACAATGCTTATGTAAATTTTAATTTGATAAAACTCTAGAAAAAAATTTAACCAGAAATCTAGAAACAAGTTGATAACCAAATGTTAAGAGGCCATCATCATAAATAGGACACGATGACACGAGTTTCGTAATCAACAGCCTTGATTTTATTCATGTCATGTTATCTGATAGTTTATTGTGTAGAGTCATTGGTTGTTATGTCAAGCTTTTGTTTTTAAGCAAAAGTATTTGTAATTCAAACTTTATTCACATTGAACGAGTTCTGAAAATTACATTCGTTAAAGAGGGCTTAACATTGCAACCAAAGACCAGTGGAGATTTTTGTAGGAACCAATCATTGTACTATATAATATATAACACAAATACCAGTTGAATCTTGATGTGCCAGATGTGCACATTACGGAAATTCATTCCTCATCAATGACACTAAGACCGAAAAGTTTAATAATAATAATAATCAAAAACAGCTTAACAGTTTGAAATTAATGAATCTAAAGTTCCAAAATTATATAAATCCAAATCCAGCTAAGGAATGCTTTGCATGAGGGAGCAAACCTTAGTTTTAAACAAATTTTACAATTTAAAGCAGCTGAAAATTTTGCTAAATGGTACATTTTCTTACAGTACAAACTACTGCCTACTGAGTTATGGATACCCTCAGAGAGTTTCACTCCACCAGCAGCGGCACCCGCTCAGGAGTAGTAAATATATATCACAAATACCACTTGAATTTTGATGTGCCAGATGTGCACATTTCGGATATTGATTCCTCATCAGTGACACTAAGACCGAAAAGTTTGATAATAAAAAATAATATAAAAGATAACAGTTTAAATTGTAGCAAGAAAGAAACAAGAAAAAGCAAGATTTAAGTAAGCTTTTGGTTTTAATAAATTTTCAAGAGAGGCAATCGGAAAGAGTCCCCATCAGCACGGTTTAGGTAGCTATGTATCAGAGAGAAAACATTTGCTCACAACAAATCAAAGACAGAAACGTTCTCTTTGTTAAAGGAACGTAAAATCAAAACCAATTATTTTTCGGAAATTTTTTGTTTACAGGCAAATCTATTTTCAAAGCTAACACAAGTTAGAAAAAATTAAAGTTTGGCTTCATCCGCATGAAAGAACATCCCAAGATGAATTGAAACGACGGCGAAGCACTCTGTCAAGTCCAGGTATGACGTATTATCTAGCCCTATGGACCAGGTATCTTGAAAAGACTAACTGGAACTTTAAAAAGCGACACATACCAATCAACTATAATAAAGTGGGTAGTTGTTCTCTATAATTTTTTGGTATTTCCTGATAACGAATACACTTTAGCAGGACAACGTCACTTGCCAATTGTCCAAGATAACACTGGCGTTCTTGAAAAACAAAGGAGTAAAAGTTCTTAACTGGCTTCCGAGTTCAAGAGATATGTCTCCGATTGTAAACGTTTTGAACTACATTTAGTGAAAAGTAGCCCAAGATGCACCATCATGACTGACGAACAGTAGAACTTACCTTAGGACTATTTATAGAAATATTACAAGGAGAGTCGCTGATTTGTATAAATCAAGGGGTCGGTCAAACAAAATACTGATGTATTCTGAAGGTGGTATGATGATTTTATCCGTTGTTTTCATATTAAAATGAAATATGTCTGTAAAAATTGAAATTTGTTTTTTATTTAGGGGTGCAAAAATTTCTGGACGGACATGTATATACGATAAGAGAAAATTAATCTGCGAAAGCACGCTTTAGACCACAATGCTTACGAGGCATATGTTCAAGCATTGCAATATTTGTCTTTATTTGAGAATGTTTTACACTAAATTATAGTTATGCATCTATAAAAATATTGGAAAAAGTTTTTTTTTTTTTAAAAAAAAAAAAAAAAAAGTTCTTAACGAAATAAGCCATTGAGCTCAAATGTTGTAAAATCAGGATTAAGTAAATATACATAAGGCATAGAGATGTACAAATTGTGGTCTAAAGCGTGCTTTCGTGGATTTAAATGGCTCTTTAAAATAAACACTTTTACAGTTATAGTAATGTTACTGTAAAATTATTCATTTATACGATGTTCAATTTTCGTGGTTTTGTGAAGTTGTATTCTAGTGTTTACTACGTAAGATGAGTTTGTTATATAATCTTTCTACTTCACATTTAAACATCTATTGTTCATGAAATAAAGTAAAAAAAAAAAGTAAATGAATTCACAGTAAAAATATTTTTCTAGACAAAATACAAACGGGTCTTGGTGGTCAAGTTGTCTAAAGTACGGGTTAGGAATGACAGTCCCTCACCATGTAGATAAGAATCCCAATCAGACAGATCCTTCGAAAAAGTTTTTCAGTGTGACTGGATGAGGTCGAGATCGGTGGTTTTCTCTTGTTTTGCATCATCCTAAAACTTCACGCTTCGATATAAGTGAACGAAAATCTGACTCAGCTGTAAAACATCGTTAGTTAACTAAGGAAATACAAAAAAATTCAAAATGTTAGGAAGTTTTTTTTAAACTGATGTACAAAGTTTCATAAATTCAGAATATAATATAAAAATAATTGCTTTTATAACTTATTAAATTATTATATATTCCCTTATAACAGAAAAACATTGCACAATCTTTAAATCTCATTATCATAGTAGATATTGATATTGACCTTAAGTAATGTCAACTCATCAATTTGGTAAACAAATTTTAATTTTAAAAAAGCAAATTGTTTAATGGTTACATGCTTTGTTCAGACATACATGTATTTGAAATTCAAATTATTTATACACTCTAAACCACTACAGACGGTAGTTGGGACATTATATATTTTAAATTTAACAGTTTATTATTATTATTATTATTATTACTCTATAATAATTATTTAAGTATCTATGTTTACAATGTTCAAACTAATAATGTAAGTAATAAAAATCAATCACAAACATACCAGCTCATGTCCAAATAACAATCCTAAAAAAAACTTTAAAAACTGACCAACTTTCATTAAGGACGTAAGGCCGAATGTACCAGAAGGGAAAGCACCTCCTGTCTAGCTAACTACACTCGTGACGTATACTCTTTGACCATCCTTGAAAACGACTGGAATTAAATTTTAATGTCCTCTTTAGTAACGAGAGTTTATAATAAATACAAATATATAATATTAACAGTTGCCGACGGTCCTTAAAATCGTAAACATATTTTATCTTTACATACGAGATATGTAGTGTGTATGGCTAGTGGTTCGTCCAAGGATATCTTCCAACTTTACCTCTATAGAACGGCCATATGGATGGTTAAAATTTGCACTACGAGCTTCGGAATTCACACCATAAGCAACACTTTGTCCATCTACTTTGATCACATATGAAAATTGTGGAGTACTGCTTTCTGGAACATGCCATGACACGTGGTTGTGTGTTGCTGTTGTAATGGAAAACGAAATAGGCGGATTACTTGGTTGTGGTGAAATATACCTGGAGTCAAGATGGACGGCTCCGTTTTTAGAAACAGTCGGAGTTACCCCTGAACCAGAAGCTACCCAGACACTGGCACCAACAGCTCTGACGTCATAATTGTTGGCATGGGTTGTGCCGCCATGCACACCGTAAGATACAGTTTTGAAAGGAATCCACTGACCGCTTGATGTTTGTTTGTAGCCGTTTTTGAAATAGACACTTCTGCTGTAGTTTCCGTCTCTTGCCCAGTCTTCAAGAAAAGCTCCAGAACCACCGGAGAATTTTATATCAGGATGAGGTAAGTCTATAGTTGCATGGTGATGCCACCTTCTCGCAGACTGATCATGGATCCATAAACCAAATCTAGAATGGTTTCCATAAGACCAGACACGGACTGCAAATGTGTACCATCGCAAATCATGCCACCCAAAACCGTAGTTAACAGTTTGCAAGCCCGTTCCTTCGCCACCAAATCTGTGCTGATTGGTTCCAGGACCCAAATGGACGGCGCTTGGATGACCGCCTGCTTTCGAATCCCATATGGAGAATATGGCGTCATGTCCTTGATAAGCGTGTTGAAGTCCACAGTATCCTTGTCCCTCCTTACCATTATTAAACATTAAAGCGCAATAATATGAGTTTACGTGTGAAGCATTCAGTGGAATCTGGACATCTTGTAAAATTATATTTCCTTCTGCATGATCGTCAAAGTATAAATCAACGGCTGGTGCTACGTCCGACATAACTGTTCTGAAGTTTAATCTATAACAAAAATAATTTTTCAATCAAAATAAAATAAAAACAATGCTGTTTTTGCAATATCTTACTACATGTTTAACAATAGCCTTTCGGAAATCTTTGAAAGTTCACAGTTAGTTTTGAAATATCAAAAATTTGAAATTAACACTGAAATATAGCAAGGCAATGTTTCATTTATATAAGATTTAAAAATAAAAATGTTGATTTTTATTTATTTATTGATTTATTTATTTACTATTTTGGTTCCTACAACATTTTTAATTATTCGCCGTCGATTTAATAAGGCTACCTGCATTTTTATTTGATATTTTTACTCAATAAGAGCCACAAATCTAAGTAATTTAAAGCGATTGTTTACAGATGACGTCACCAATAATTAGGGTCGAAAAAAGCAAGGATACATCTTGGGTATAAAGTTAATCAATTCGCTTTCCGAAATCTAATTGTTTTGTCGTGGTTCTCCACCATACCAGATCTGACTTCCTTGATAGAGGTAAATGAAAAGGTTTTGATAAGGGCGTTAACACTATAAACGAATACACATTCGGTCAAACGCAAGACTTGACTCGTGATAAAAACTCTTAATTCAACAAAGTAGATGGTAAACATAATGGGCAATAACATAATACTTGTTGTAAAATGGTTACGCGTGTTTTAATTTAAGTAGGAACTTACGATCTTATTAATGTGATAACAAAAGTTTCATAATTCAGAACTAACTCAAATTAAACCCTAGCACATTGCAATAGTAAATAAATAATTCCAAACTTTTTTGTGTTTTTCTTTGCTAAAGATGTTTATTTTCAACATAATTACACATGTATATTTTTATATAGTTTTAAAAACCATTTAGTTATTTTCACACTAATACTCATAAATTAAATTAAAATTCTGAAAAGTTTTAATTTAACAGTTTATTAAGTAGACAATCTTAACTTCTTATAAAAAATTAATCCCAGAAATATATAAAATATATAAAATAAACAATAAAATACTTACCACAAATAATTATTTAAAAAAGTTACAAAATCCCAGAAACTTATTGATGATTCAGAATAAGGGCTTAGGTAATGAAAAAATTATTATGTATGGTCTGATCGTAGATGTTTACCTTTTAAAAGTGGAGAAAACACACCACAGTAAATACACTTTCACTTTTAATTAGCAGCATCATCGATGCATAATGTCCATGGACATAGAAATTTAAACTTCCTTCGGGAAATTAACTTATTTGGTAAAATTTAATTGTTTTACTATTTATTTTCCAGTGTTGTATATAATTTGTCTGTGATATTACTGGTTTTTATTAGTTTACTTTTCGGTAATTATTTTATTATACAAATAGATTTACATTTATTTCGATTTTTATTGATACTATTGTATCTTTTACATTTTCTAGCCGCGAAAAGCTGCAAAATTGCTGATGCGGCCCACAACAATATTTCACTTACTAACTCACTCACTTTTAATTTGCGGATACATGTAGCTCTGGGTGGTGATCAAACCGGTGTACCAATAATCCGTAAACGCACGCCTAATATCACTCTTTCAGACCCATTGTCTTACTTTAAAATGTATGTGTGAAAATAATGTTAATAATATACCTATTTTTGTTTTCCTGAGTACATCTGCGGGCAAGACGGACGAGACTAAAGACGTTTTTCTTTACTTGGACCATGTGAAGTTTAGACATTTGTTAGTGTATAAAATGTTTGAAATATTTACATGCGTTTATTTAATTAGATTTTTACAACAAAATTGTACAGAGACAATGTTTGTTTTTCTATTTAAAAAAAAATAAAATTAACAATAAAAATACTTTTTTTAAAATTCTTAATAGACCAATATTTCAAAAAATATATATAAATAATATATGAAACATTGTAAGTTTTTTAAAAAGAAATAAACGGGAATAATATCAGAATAATTTTTTTCCTTAAAAATCATAGTTTAAATAAAATTATAAATAATATAGATTCTTACCTGTCGTTCTCACGTAATGACGATTTAGGGTATAGTGTGAGTTAAGTAAGCATCTCAGAATATATACTCGTTTCAATGTGCTAATTTTTGAATTTTGTATTGTAGATAATTAACAAATCAGCGCGTTATTAAATCAGCATCTAATTATAAATCAAAGAGCAATGGCTTTATCTGACGATATATCTTATATAGCTTACCTATTCTGTGTTAAAAGTTGACCCTGAACACTGTCCTATTTAGAAGACTCATGATCAATATTAAACAATAAATAACTTTGTTATTATTTAATAGAAAAGTGTATTTATCTAACCTAATTAAACCTGTGACCATAGCGCGATTATTAATGTATTGTTGGATAGCGAACAATTGAGTATATCTGTAATGTGATGTAACATTTTTTAATTGACAATTTACCTTTTTTGTCGCGCTTTTGATGATGTGTATCATTTTTTAGAAGTAAAATGTTTCAATAGAATTGAATTACATTATTTGTAGAGTTTATTGTACAAAATTATTTTTGTTGGATAAAGAAAAAAATGCATTTATCTTACTAAACCTGAAGTTAACACTCATCAGCAACCAACTAAAACTAGAATTATGCAGACATTAGAGGATATAAATCCAAAATTTAAAGATACTAATAATAAATAACTGTTGGATAGACAATGTTTTATCTAAACTACTGAAGATTATGTATTTGTCTTGTAATTGCAGCTTTGAATAACTAACAATATTTTTATGTTTTATTTCTAAACATTAGTTAAAGCTTATGAGTAAGACAAACATTCATGATATCAAACACAAACATACCGGTCTATATCCATTCCAAAATCCCGAAACCATAAAAAAAAAACTTTGAAAGCTGGCTAATTCAGTTTAAACGTAAACCAGGGAAGCATTGTCGAGTGCTATGGAAGGAAAATCCCCTCCTAGCAAGCTAGCTATACGCGCAACGTGCAAACAAAGGACAAAATTCGGTAACTGGCATGACTGGCCTTATCAATTTCAAAATTTTCAAACAACGCGTTATATTAAGGTGATAGTATTTTTGGAAAGTGTTTTCATTGATCTTTAAACAAGTTTTTTTAAAAAAATGATATTCAGTTTTCATGTTTTCTAAAATTCGGCCCACAAAATATCGGGTGTTTTCTAAAACGCTCGTGTTTAGTGCTAATTTCAGCGAAAATAATATGAAGGCACTCACCGGACATCTTCGAACTTTATATAAATCTAAAAAGTAAAAATATTTATTTACACAAGAAAAATTAAATTGTCGGGTGTGTGTCTTTATATTTTGATTTAAGTTTATATTTTGTCAATTCAAAAAAATATTGTAACATCCGGGTGCTTTCGGTTTTCTACAAAGGGGCTGTCGTGATAAATCTGCCTGATCATAGCAGGAAAGAACATAATGAAAACGATTTTCAGTCCTAATTACGTCGTCTTGAATGGTACAATTAGCCTACAACAACTTGATCAATAAAGTCATTTTGTGAATTCCAATAAAATAAAGAGACAGAACTTGGTATGTGTTGTTGCGGCTTCCATAGTTACGTCATTCCTGTGGACAACAATCCGCAGACAAAGAGATTATTTTTATATTATAATGTCCTAAATGTGTAAATTGGTAAGCATTAAAAGCCAAAAAATGGTTTTATACTTAATCGTTTTTTTTTTAATATCCATGATATCTCCCTTCCGTCATTCAATAAATTTGAACTTCATGCATGCCCAAGCAGCTAGAACTGACACATGAGCGTTAAAAAACAATAGTTCTATCATACGAGTTGGCAACAATTTGTTATCTTGGGTATTTAAAAATATATTTAATCATAAAATAGAATTAGTAGGCATCAGATACAGATATAAATGCTGACATACACATGAATATTGCCGGCTGCACTTGATGAAAAATAGCAAAATAGCCTTATGACATCAAAAGCCGAATCGTGTCCTGATCACTGTAGTGATTCATTATGTAAGCATGTCATTAGCCCAAGCAAAGTTTTACTCATAATCTTTTCAAAAATACAAAACGCCCACATTTAGTCAAATTATAAAAGGGTTTAAATTTTTTATACGTGATAAGTTACTGCATGGTGTAGTGGTGTTGCAGTCTTACACAATGGCGGTTGTGGTTTAAATCTTTTCAAGGACGTGTTTTTTTTTATTCTCATTTATATATTTGTAACCCGGGGTTCCATCATATTCAAAACTCAGTCACTCCGATGGTTTGTTCTATAAATTTATTAACATCTACCAATATGTTGTACAGCTTACAAATTCATTTATGTACAAATTTAACCTACAATATATAAATTAAAAGATCGAATTACCGACGGAATTATCCCAAGACGATCAACAATATAATAAGTTTAATATTTTAAAACATAAATTAACTGACAATCTAGATAAACAAAAATAATAAAAAGCTTACCGGACGTCTGATTATTACTTTGCAGTATTAAACAAGGCAATTTAAAATGTTGCAATGTGTTACCAATTCTCATTTCCCTTTTACACTATTTTACAATGGTGAAATGAGGGCGGGGATAGGTGCGATAGCCAAGCATGCACCGTGATTTGACAGGTCAAGTTTTAGGACATAGGTCGCCGTTACGTCAGTATTGTCCAGTATATGTATATAAACAAATACACTTTGAACAAAGACATTATTACATACACGAAACAACTGCAGTGCTTACACATAATACTTACATATCACCTGTTACATTTTCTTTCCTTTTTACACATTAAATGATATCAAATTAACTAAACAAAACTGTCCAATTAGATATAATTTTAGCCAATGTACAGTATTGTTATTGGTTTCTGCTCAGTCAACACATTGGTAATTCAATTACAGCATTATTAATGGGTAGTGAGGCATACTGTACATGCATATGCGTTCGTGAATACTTTAGCAAATTTTGACCAGTACAAGACAAAAAGTGGATCTTTTTTCAAGTAGTAAAAATTGAAAATTATTAAATTGATCATGTGTCAATTTTTAGCTCAACTGGCAAAACTAGGGCGAGATTATGGCAAGGTAAAGCATTCGTGTGTCTTTGTTAGTCCTCTTTGAAACTTGTAATCTTATTTTGTTTACAGTTCGGAATATAAAAGGTGTCGGAGGTTAAATCATACGAATTTAGTTTTGTCTTTTGTTTTTTGTTTTTGTTTTTGTTTTTTTTTTTTTTTTTTTTTTTTTTTTTTTTTTTTTTTTTTTTTTTTGTTTTTTGTTTTTTTTTTTAAATTGTTTTGTTTGTTTTTTTTTTATTCATTTGTTAGTTTGCGCAATAATTACATAATATACAAATAAGGTATATTTTTAGCCAAAATCTTTCCAAATCTAAAAAAACATGACCACATACATATTCATATATTTATGATAAATATATTTTTCATGTATATTTGAGTTTAAAGTTTAGAAAAAATAACTCGATATGTTAAAAAAAACCAAATAATAATAATAATATAATAATAAAAATAAGGTGTGCCAGGTGGTGAACAATACAGGCCCAATTTGGCCTCTTGTTCTATAGCGATTGTTCAAGGGTTATAAAAATGAAACATTTTTAAAAAAATGAATGAAACTACGATTGTTTCTTTAATTAATCAATCGAAATTTAAAAAAAAAAAAAAAAATACGTTCATAATAAACAAATCTGGATTATCTTCACAAGGGCGATTCGTATTGTCAAATCAATCAACGTTATTGGATGTGTTGCGAAACCAAAGAAACATCGACGCCATTTTTTCATATTATGACGTTTATTGCCATGAGGGCCGTTTTGCCACTGAGCGGATCAAAATAGTTGTTAATTTAACAAATCGATACATCACTTAAAAAATCAAGTTATTGTGAATTGATATGAGTAAAACTGTAAAGATGAAACGTCTAGATTTAAATCAATTTTTATTCCTGAGTCTGGGGTATATCTTCGAAAATTCACGAGAAATGAATTTTGTTTAGAAATGATTTATTTCAATCATAATTAAAAACATACCTTTGGTTTATTTAGAATCAATCAGCATTTATTATTATTATTATTATTATTTTATATATATATATATATATATATATATATATATATATATATATATATATATATATATATATATATATATATATATAGTTTTAAACTTGCATAAGTATTGGGACGTTCGTGATTTTCATACTCGAAATATTGGGTCTTCATCTAACTATTGGGTCATTTTCCATTAATTGGGACATGACCCAATAATAATGTTGGGTCTCCAAAAGTCTTGTGTTCAATTTGAAATTTCTTTCAAATAAACTTAAAATAACGTC
>CM056606.1:13351816-13467317 GCA_029721355.1 Tegillarca granosa | reverse complement strand
ATATATTGTTGTGTCATGTGAATTTTTTTCCAACTTGATTCACATATGAATACTTACAGTGCAACATAGTCTGAGAATGATTCTAACTGCTCGAATAGAGTCTTAACATTTGTATGAAGCTGATTAAGACTAAGACTGCCTCTCAAAGCCATGTCTTTAGCTTCTTGTGAGTTGTCTTTCCAATCAGGAGCAAGCCTAAGCAACATCTGAACCATCCACTGTACCATTTGGGAGTGTAGGGTTGAAACCTAGAATAACATGATGAGAAGTGTACCAGAATATCATACATTCTACACAAAAATTATGTGAACTGTTCCTACATTGGCCGTAAGACATGATTAAAATTCTCTAATGAAACAAGGATCACTTGTATGCCCTATTTTAATGGCAAGACATGGTCAAAGTTCTAGTACTAAACATCCTTCACAAGGATTATTTAACCGCCCTACTTTGATGCAAAATTTCTTAACTTTTATTTCATTATAGGAATAAAATTAATTTTTCTTTTTGTTATGGAAAAATGAAAGAAATGGACATTTTGCATACTGCATAATTCGTGTAGCGAATTATGTTACATGTGCAAAATGTCCAATTCTTTCATTTTTCAATAGCATCTTATAATTCAATTCATAGAATAATAAAAAATAGTAATCAAAACTTATACAACTTAAATTAATAATAAGTAAAGAAAATTACATCACCAATGCGCAAGAAAAATTACACAAAGTTCCGGTGACAGAGCCAATTCTTTCATGCAAAAACAACAGAAAAGATCTGACCAATCAAAAGGCTTGAAACAAAAGAGAATTGAATTATTTAACTCGCATCAAAATTATTTCAAATTTAAAATTTCTTCTTCATATACTCTATAAAAAATATTCAATATAAAATGAATAAAAATTAAAAATTTGATTTGAAAGATTTGAACTTATGACTTCTGACTTTTGACCTACAAACTGAATTTGGTAGTTAACACACCACCGTTATTTAAGCATTGAATCTGATTTTCATTTGGGTCATTGAGAAATAAACTGAATGAACACTGTGAAGACTGTGTAATTTGCAAAGAGAATTACGCAAAAGTGTGCACAATGTCCATTCTGGTAATTTCTCAATGACCCAAAAGAAAATCAGATTCAATGCTTATAATCAAAGTTTAAAGACATCTTAAACAAAAAGAATAACTTTATGCAATTTTTGTTTCCAATAACTCCAAAACAAGGTAAATAATACACATCAATAAGAGTCAATGAAGGTTGATAATTTAATTTCTATAGTTTTCTCATTTCTATCCCCAATCTCGACTCGGGCATAAAACACTGTTTCGGTCCGAGCCAAGACGGTGTTATTGGTCAACTTAAAGTGTTGTGGAACTCCCCAACAATTGAAGTTACTTGTCTCGATGCCTTCATTGTTGCAAGTAAATAAAGACAATGAAAATCTAATCTACAGTGATATCATGAAAAAGATTTATAAAAGAAACAAAACTCAAACTGTATGCATAAATTTCTGATATGAGAAACATTACCTGTTCAACAAGTTTAGCATCTTCACTGTCAATAGCATTAGTGGCTGTTGTTGCCCATTTTTGTACTCTGCGAACCGTCTCCATGACCTCAATTCTAATCAACAAAATAAAGTTATAATTATTATATAATGAAAAAGGCAATAAAAGACGCAAATATTACAGTTACTGGAAAAAGTGTTAAAATCAGTACAGCAAGGCAGGGCACAAATATGGTGAATTTGAACTTAAATATTGTTTTCATTGATTACATTTTGTGAATGTGTTAAAAAGGGGGACTACATACAGCCAAGTGGTGTAGCACTCTACATAGCAGAACACAGGAACTTTTAATTCCAAAGGTTAAAATCCAACTTTAGGCAGTTTCTAGTGAGAGAAAAGTTTGTTATATCTTTTGTTGATGGTCTTTGGTATGTCTGGGGTACTCAGTTTTTCTCCACCATTCATGAACACACTGCTGAAGTTAAAGAATCCTGACTTTGGCGCAAAACATCATTTTTTCATTCCTTTTTCTTTTTTTTGTGATTCTTTGAATCTATCCCATGACATTTGGTATGACTGAATGATAATTACAGGAATAAATAAATAAGTGAAAATAAATGAAATATGTAAAGTACTAAGTCATGTTATTATTAAACTTACAAAAAATATAAATGTTTTTTACTTACTTCTATATATTAGGTATGAATAATAGTCAGCAGAATCAAGAGTGATACAATGTATTTACTTTACAAAGTGTAGGTTTAATCAAGATAAAATATTTAAGATTAAAAGAGAAAAAATATAAGCTAAAATGTTGGTTGATCAATAGAGAAATCAGCTTCACTGCATTTTACCCTACCTCCCCACCCTTGGAACTATCAATTCTAAATCTCCTTCATGTATGTAGCATGTCTTTAACCCCCATCCCCAAAACTAAAAAGTTTACTGGTAATCAAAAAGATTTTTGACTAGAACTGTCAAAATAAACATTGTTTTTTGAAGGTGAACTAATTAGAAACTTTCAGGTAATGGTACATTTAAAAATACTTAAAGTTTCATACAAATATGGAATACCGATAGTACATTGAAAATATCTGAAAAACAACAAAAAAAATCCATAAGTATAGGTTTCTATTAAAATTTTAAAAATGTAAATCAAATACATGTACATATTCACTTTAATTTTATTGATCAACCAACATTTAATGTGTGTAGTTAAAAATTAAGAAAAAAAAAGAATTAAAGTCAAATCTGTCTTTTAAAACCACCTGTTAGCAAATAAATGGCATATGCTGGTTACAGTACAATTAGCACCAACTCTTTGAAATATTATGTCAAATGGTTCAACCTACCTGGCCATTAGGAGCAGACAGATTGTTACAAAATGACAGGATTGATTGTACGGTATAAATGATATTTGCCAGTATTCCATATGATCAATACCTTGGTCATTGGGAGCAGACAGGTTGTTACAAAATGACAAGATTGATTGTACGGTATGAATGACATTTGCAAGTATTCCATATGATCAATACCTTGGTCATTGGGAGCAGACAGGTTGTTACAAAATGACAGGATTGATTGTATGGTATGAATGATATTTGCCAGTAATCCATATGATCAATACCTTGGTCATTGGGAGCAGACAGGTTGTTACAAAATGACAGGATTGATTGTATGGTATAAATGATATTTGCCAGTATCCCATATGATCAATACCTTTGTCATTGGGAACAGACAGGTTGTTACAAAATGACAGGATTGATTGTATGGTATAAATGATATTTGCCAGTATTCCATATGATAATACCTTGGTCATTGGGAGCAGACAGGTTGTTACAAAATGACAGGATTGATTGTATGGTATAAATGATATTTGCCGGTATCCCATATGATCAATACCTTGGTCATTGGGAGATGACAGGTTGTTACAAAATGACAGGATTGATTGTACGGTATAAATGATATATGCCGGTATCCCATATGATCAATACCTTGGTCATTGGGAGCAGACAGGTTGTTACAAAATGACAGGATTGATTGTACGGTATAAATGATATATGCCGGTATCCCATATGTTCAATACCTTGGTCATTGGAAGCAGACAGGTTGTTACAAAATGACAGGATTGATTGTACTGTATAAATGATATTTGCCAGTATTCCATATGATAATACCTTGGTCATTGGGAGCAGACAGGTTGTTTCAAGAAGACAGGATTAATTGTATGGTATAAACAGGTTTTGCCAGCAATCCATATGACCGATACCTTTCAACATTTTTGTAGTACAATAAAGAAATTGTTTAAGTGGCATATTTCCAAAAATACGTCATTTTTATGGAATTTGTCAACATATACTGGTATACACAATGTTATGAGGTACCATTACAGTGTCCTGGCAAACCCTTATATCATATAACTGTTACTGTCTGTTAAAAGTAGGTTAAACTTTAGATTTTTGCCCTTTGAACTTTGAACTTTGGCCTGAAGACTTTGAATCGTTGGTTCTATTCTAAAGAAGGAAACAGTAAAGTAATTTAGAAAAAAAGGATTTTAACAAATTTCCGAAAATCGTGTTTGAGTTAATGATGTTCTAATATACATGGATGTTAAAACAGACAGTCACAGATATACCGAGTATGCACATGTAAATCGAGAAATTTTCAAAATTGTTAATTTTTAAGTAAATTCATGAGAACAGTTAAAAGCAGAAAATAAATATGAATATCATCAAAAACTAAATACAATATTAAAAATAATTTATTTTTAATTACACTGGCTATATATTTTGGAAGGAAAAGGGGAAAAAAAGGTAAATTAATTAAATTGCTTCTTTTCTCAGAAAATCAACTAATTGAAAAATTTTCCTGATTTACAGTCCATAATCTTTTTTTCTACAACTATGAGTGAGAGATAAAAAGCTGTTAGAAAAGTTAAGTAGTCAACTGGTGTGCTGGTTGTTATGGTTACAGTGATGTCATAATGATGTTATAAGTAGACAGTTGGCTAGTGTGCTGATATCATGTTAAGTAGTGAACGCTGTAATTAGACAAGAATTTAAATTAATATCTTACAAACAAAATAATAATGAAAAATAATTTTTTGTATTAAAAACATCATTTTTTTGTATTAGAAAAAAACCCTATTGTGTATAAAAAAATCAATTTTTTGTATTAGAAAAATCAGTTTTTTGTATATAAAACTTCCAATTTTTGTAAATATATTTTTTCTCATATATACAACTTCTAATTTTTTAGAAAAATTTCATCAATTACTCATTAAAAAACACTCTAACTTCAGGTTTTTTAAAAAATTTTGAATCAATCTCAGTAAATTTTTATTAAGGTTATTTCTTGATGAATCAAAAAGGTTAAAAAAAATTTTAATTATGTCAAGACCTGTCTCTCAAGGAGACTTATTATGCAACCCCCCCACTCCAACCCCACCCGCCCCCGAAATCTGCAGCCCAGCTTAGTCTGAAATATTACTTTCTGAAACATGCAATCCAATTTCAAATATATTTATAAAGCAAAGTTGAGGCACTGAATAAATAAAAAAAGAACATGCAATAATGCAAAAAGTTAAAAGATTGAAAATACATTTTCTTTTAAGGAAATTTTATATTGCAAACAAGAAGAAAGAAATTTTTATATTTGTTCATTACGAGAAGAATCTCATGTAATATCAAACAGAAAATATAATAATAATAATAATAATAATAAAATAAAAAATAAATAAAATTTTTAAAAAATAATAAATAAATAAATAAATAAATAAATAAATAAATAAATAAATAAATAAATAAATAAATAAATAAAAGAGAAAATAAATGGAATTTCAAAAAGAACTACCCCTGTTTATAAATATATAAAAACCTGAAATAATTCTAAAAGTAGTTTCTACTACAAAGTGTTTTCCATAGTTATAGAAAGATCTTCAAAAATATAAGAATGAAAATGTTATAAGAATATATATATGAAAAAAAAAAGATTCTACGTTTTTGTGAAAAAGGTAGAAACAACAACGTGTTAAGATTAAAGTTAAAATCATTTTGAGTTACGTGCAAAAAATTAAAAAAATATATATTTAGTTAGAAAGATTAAGTTTGTTATTATCTTTAAAGCCAGCATCAACCAGTCACCATGACTACCTGGAATGGGGTTTCTTTTCAGCTCTCTCATCGTCTCGTTGTGTTGTTCCGACATACTCTATTACGTGATCAACTGAGCTTAGCCATTCCTCCATCAGTTGACATAGTGTTCCCCACTCGTTATCGTTGATTGCCATGGTGCCATTTAAACAGGAAGCCAGCTTCATATCCCAGGTTTCCAGACTGTTTAGTAAGTGAATGGAATGTGGTGCAACACCTGAAATAAAAATTTGTTCATAGATATGGTAGTTACGTAAAGTAGCGACAGTATAAATGATACATCGTGATGATCATCCTTCAGCAAACTGAATTGGCCCCCCGTTTCACAATTATTCCTTCACTAAGATTTTCCTCAAAATAAATTTAGCAAATTTTAGCAATCTCTTTTGAAGTTACAAAGAAACATTTGTGATAAAACTAAATACAAACGTTACAAGCTTAAAGTGATCTTTTAAAATGACACCCTTAAAATTACTAAATATCTCAACAATTGACAAAATGAATAAGGTTTCAAATTTGCCAGATTTAAGAAAAATCTTAGTTAAGGAATGGTTGTGAAACCTGGAGCCTGAAAACATCACGAATGAACTAGTACAGTAAAACCAATTAAAAATGCCTTTCTTTGCTACTCATGTATAAGTAAAAAGGTCTTACTTGAAATATTTTACTTTTTTATGCAGACATGTCAATTTATTTCCACAATTTGATGTCAGGAAAAAAATCCTGCTTGGGCAGATCCCATGGTGAGAAAGTTTGTCAATTAATTTGCTTTCAAAAGGTTAGAGTCTAAATAAGCAGTCTATCAAAAGCTTTTAAATGTTGTCTGATTATAAATGCTGACCATTTTCTTAAGATATGGAAATGTTTTAAGAAAAAAGGAAATTAACAGCGACTGCTGTGCAGAAGTAAAAGAGGAAACAAGGAAAAAGATACAATCATCATTAAAGAAGAACAATAGAGGCAGACCTCTCAGTCCCTTAAACTGGTACTGAAACAGTAAAAAACTTATGACAAAAGAAAACCCTTATTTTACAAGGGACTGACAGAGTTTGAACCCTAAGCAGTGAGGTGCCTTAGATTTAAAGGCAAAACTATGAAGCATTATAATGAAAAAACTATTCTCACTTGGTATTGACTAGGTTTGAACCCTAAGTGGTGAGACTCTTTGGGCTTGAAGACCTTAACTTGACTATAAGTGGTGAGACTCCTTGAGCTTTAAAACCTAAACTTGACCACTGCAGCATAAAAATGATCAATATTTAAATCTTGATTTAAATTTAAGATAAGATGTACCATTTTCTCCTGTTATCCTGTTATTGAACTGACGTAATAATTCTTCAACTTCCTGAAAAATGTAAATAAATAAATAAATAAATAAATAAATAAATAAATAAATAAATAAATATTTAAAATGTATGATGAGTTGTTACCCTCTAATTACTTATTGCTCTGATGTTTTTTCTTTAATTTTGTCTTCAGCTGGTTATTTTTAATACATGTATTATATTTTGTAAGTTAATTGCAACCTTAGTGGCCTAGCAGTCTCAAGTTCCAGTTAACAGATTATAGGAAAATTGCACCAGATGTGTTTAACATATCAGTGAGAAACGAATGCTATTTTTGGGTCTCTTATCAAAAAATATTCTAATCAAAAGGTGAGATATCCTTATCCTTTATATGTAAACTCGTAACAGGTTGTTTTTAAATATACGATGATTTTTGTCCGCTAGGGGTCGCTGCGATCCATGCTCTAGTAACAGTAAACTCGGTGAAAACAATAATCAACATGGCGGATATATAAATATATAAATGTAAAAATATAGGTGCATAACTTATACGTTTTACTATATTTTATCGCAGCTTAAGTCTGCGAGGGCTTTTTGTTTAGATTTATTAATAAAAATAAAAATTGGAAAAAGATCGCCAAATGATTTTTTTTATTTCTTGGCATTTTTTTCGCAACATAAATATATAACACCACACTCCATAGACACAGCCATGATATATTTCATGACTATAAATAATGTTTCCTGCCAGTAAGTAAAATCACTGGATAAACAGTCATAGGTAAGGGTTAATGGAATTTACCTGGATACCTATATGGTTTCAATACTCGTACAATAAACTTCATTATGACACCTGTGTATATTGCGACACCGGGAGGTTGTTATTTGTAACTTAAGATTTTATATGGGCTCAATACTCCTACAATAAATGTATCCTACTTATTACGACACCTTTGATTACTGAGACAGTACATTGGATGCTGTTGTTATTTACCTGGATTTATGAAATAATACTTTGTTTTTTTTACTAATAAAAAATTCATAGTTATTTAAAATGCCAAAGAGTTGTGTAGCATGGGGCTGCACAAATCATAATTTAAAGAGTCATATAAGTTTTCACAGTTTTCCAGTAAACCTAGAAAGACGCAAGAGATGGATAATTGCATGCAAGAGAATAAATGATGATGGTACAGAATGGGTTCCGTCCAAATATGCTGTTCTTTGTGATGCACATTTTTTGTCTGGTGTGTATTCCAATAAAATTTGAAAATTTCCCCTACCTTATATTGAACTTAAATAAAACATCAGTAATTTTTTTTTATAAAAGGGCGAGGAAGTGACATGCCACAGCTCCTGAGATGAATTCAACAGAGAGAAAGGCTGTTTAAAACTACATTTAAAATGTATAGTGGACCAAGATTTTGAAGGAATTAAGTAAAATTTATTTTTCTGTCCATCCTACCTTAAAATCCCATTTTATAATCTATGCTATTTCTTAAACATTGTCCTTTAAAATAATAACAGGTGCATTCTGCATCTTTAGTTAATTATTGATGTATTTTTCTGGGATTTTGTTAGATTTTTATGTTAGGAATCACGATCATAGGAGATAAAAAATCCATGGATGAATTTTATTTTTGACAAAGATATGCATTTCTTTCAGTCAGCTATATCTTTTTTTCGCATCATTTTTTTTAGATAACTTTATTCTTTGACCATCTTAATCACTCTTCTGTTGCATGATTCTTGAATTTCTTTAAATTGCAATCATTCTTCATACATTTTATAATTGGTGGTTGGCAATTGTGTTGATAACTTTCTCATTTAGTTCTAATCACATATTTCACTACTGAAGTGTTATGTGTTTTTGCAAGATAAAATAGAAAATGTATGTTAAGATCCACATTGTTTGTCTTACTGAAAAATACCGACAAGTTTAATTACTTTAATTATGCTTTGTTATATATTCCTAATCCTTAAAAACGCTGAATTTATATATGAAAAATATATATTTAATATGAAATATGAAATTTAATATATTTAATATGAAATCAAACACAAATAGTAAAATCATAATTAACAAGTATTATCATTGATTTTTCTACTAAAAAAAAAAAACAAAAAAAATGTTAATTATAAACTGCGTAAAAATGTCAAAGAATGATATTGATAAAAACACTGTCTAGATTTTTAATATTGAAAGCTGAAATAGCATTTTGCTACCAATGATTTCAAAATTTTCTTTAAAAACCATACCATTTTCACATTTTTATGAAAATATTCTTAAAAAATCACCATATTCCATAGTGGGTCATTTCATAGGATCGTTTATCCATGTATCTGCATGAACTTTATAAGGGCACATTTGGGGTCCTGATGCACATAATTTACTTTTATAAAGTTCTTGATGAACATCTTCGAGTCCCTCAAAAAAGTTATAACTCATTCTAAGATACAAAATAATCAACAACACAACTGAACAATCGTACGGCTAAATGAATAATGGCAAGGTGCACAATCAACCAAGCGTTACCATGCGCGTCGTCAAGATCTTGTTTTCACCGAGTAACATGACGGACCGTGAAAGCGGCCATATTTGTGACGTCATTAAAAATAATCGTATAATTCACAAAGGCACTGCAGCCATGTTTTCAAAGCTTGTCATTCAATGTCACATGTAAAGAAAACTAAACCATCAGAAAGCCTTGTGTACTTGAATAGTATTACGGTTTACACAAAATGTGAAAATAAAAAAACAAAAAAGGTCAGCATTTCAAATACACATGATTTAGATTCAAAGATTACTAACCTCGTTTAGCTGCATCATGTTTTCCTGATCAGGATGACTTTTCTGGCCTTCCTTACGATGTCTTGTAAAGACTTTTAACGCATTATCCGTCCATCCATCCATCTGTTTCCTTATCAACATCAGCTGTTCTTGACCGTTAAGTAATGTATCTCCACCAAACTTTTCCGACTCTTTACCCAAAACCTGAAGCCACAAGGATAGAAATTTAAATCAATTAAAATAAAGAAAAGGTGTTTATTATATAATTAAAAAGTTTGAAATTTGAATATAAACTGTCAGGCAAGTTTTCTATGACTAAAGCTTAGTATGGAAGACTGTGAGAGATATCTCATATGTTGCAGAGAGAGAATTCTGTTATTCATCTTCAGAGCAGACCTTATAATAGAAATCAATGCCATATGTCATGGCATGCATGGTATGCTAAAGGACACTCCCTAAATATTGGCCTAAATGCACTGTAAAAACAAAAAATTCTGCTACTTTTCCTATAGCTGGTGACATCTCAATATAAGTGAAATATTCTTGAATGGGATGTAAAGCATCATTAAATCAAATCAATTTTTGGTCACACTTGGGCATTTCACCTACACAGACAGTGGTGGGTTTGGGGGAGATGTGAGTGGCATGTGGGTTGTGGAGAGGCACAAACATGTGTACACTGCCATTAGTTTTTATATCTGTCAACTTTGATTTTTTTTTTCAATTATATATGGTAGTTAATCTACAATCTAGGTCTTAAATAAACCTGTCTAAAATTTACAGTCTAAAGTGCCTCATTAAATAAAAACAGGAACTAAGGAAATGTCATAGAAATTCTATCACTTTACACTGACTAATCTGACAAATTTTAAACTAAGACAATTCTAATCAGGATGGACAAGCTTTCTGTGTGAAATGCTTGAGTTGACGTATTTCTAAGTGTAAAAGAAAGTTTTAAAAAAAATTGTTGAAATTTTTTAAAAATAAAGTTCCTAATTTGTAAGACATGCAAAGTCACTACTATAAGGAGTGTTTTGTAGATACTTGTGTTTGGTTGCTATGGTTATAGAAAATACCAGGTAATCTACGTAACTATTTTTGTAAATGGTAAAAAGGTTTTAACTAAATAAATTGAATTTCAATTTGATTCATGTATCATTATGTGCTACATGATGTTTGACATTATATACCTGTACCTTCTTATCCTAAAGTTTTACGACATTGGGGATCTGAATCATTTAAATGTTTTATTCAATGCTACTGATAGTATAACAGCCAAAAATTAATTTGATCACTCGCCATATCATAGTATGAAAAAATCTGTCAGTTCACTTGTTGAAGGTGGGTGGCTTTTCTAAATACTTGTACTCCTGTTTCCTCATCATCCCTGAACTGACTGCCCCAGGCAATCTAGTTCATTACATCAACCCTGAGCTGACCTCCTTGATACAAGTAAAATAATCTTGAATGGGAAGTAAAACACAGTACTCCAGTCGGTTAAAAAAAAAAAAAAAAAAAAAAAAAAAAAAAAAAAAAATTAATAAATAAATAAATAAATAAATAAATAAATATATAAATAAATAAATAAATAAATAAATAAAAAATAAATAAGTAAATTTAGAATAGATCCAGGGAAACTGCTACATGTATTGGTAAATCAAGTATTTATGGTATCAGTTGTTCCAGTTTACAATAATCTTAATATAAAATAAAATACTTTTAACTGGGGGATAAAACACCATTATTTTAATTCCCTCTATTATGAAAAACTATTAAAACAGCATAAAGCATACATTCTTGTATATGTAGTAAGAAAATAAATCATAGATGGTACAACAGATTTTAGAATTTAAATAAGCTGATATGATTCAGAATGCATAAATGCTAATGGTACAGAAACAACAACAACAAATATATATATATATAAAAAATAAATAAATAAAAAAAAATAATAAAACAAAATAAAATAAAAAGAGGAATGTTCTAATTATAATTATATTCAGAAATTATTTTCTACAACTAACATGGATAAAAAAAAATTGTCACAAAATGTACCATATTCTCTATAACTACATTGTACTGTTTAGAGGCAATTACATTTTAAAATTGTATTTAATATTCTTAATACTAAAAAGTTTTGAAGGTTCCAATGTTTAAATAAAATTACAGCAAAAAAAAAATAAAAAAATAAAAAATAATAATAATAATAAAAATAAAACATAGACAGACGGAAAGTTTGTGAAAGGTAGCTAGTAAGCAGAACCTGATGGCTCAAAAAAGAATTAAGACCTCATGTTAGCTAGGTTTGACTTGTGTGCTCATCTCGAGTAACTAGACACTCCCTAGAATAACATAGTCTGTTTTTAATTTTGAACAATTATAAGTAAAATAATCACAACTACATGAGAAAAAAAACATGAAGTTAATATGAAAAAACTGGTTTGTGATGGTCAAAATAATAGGGTTATAATAGGAGTTTGAAAAATTTTATGTTCCAAAGGGACATAACTTCAACAATAATCACAGCAACAAGAAAAATCAGTGGAGCAAGAGTTTGTAAAATTTTATGTCCAAAAGGAACACAATTCCAAAAAGATCAAAGCAAGAGGGAAAATCAGTGGAGCTGGAGGTTGAAAAAGTTTATGTTCAAAAGGGATATAACTCCAAAAATAATCAAAGCAAGAGAGAAAATCAGTGGAGCAGGAGTTTGAAAAAAAAAAATATGTTCCAAAGGGTCATAACTCAAAAAAAAAAAAAAATGGCAACGGCAACATGGAATCTTCAGTGGAGCATTAGCAGTTGATAAAATAGCTGTCTTTTAATTTTTAAAAGAATTGGTTTGATTCTCATTGCCAGTTGCAGGGGATAAAAAGAGATCCCAATCTAAAAGGTCAAGAGCTGTAAAAAGGACAGTGAAGATGTGTTCTCAAATCTAAGTCCATAAAAAACCCTCATATGGTATAAGAAAGTATAAAGCTCTTGTATTCTTTGCATGCAAAATGCAAGTTGATGAGAGAGAGAGAGAGAGAGAGAGAGAGAGACAGAGACAGAGAAAAGAGAGGGTCCAAAAAGCTATAAAAATTCTGCATCAAAATAATATTTCCTTTTTTTTTCAAAATGAGAAGCTTTGATATAATCCATCCCATCTATTCACACAGTTTCTATAGTAACAAATTTATAAAACAAAATTCAAAATTCACACATCTACAACAAAATCTGTGTTGTCACACCTGTAGGAAAACAAAAAACTTACCGTAAAAAATGAAAGAACCTGATACATATATATACATATATAGCGTTAAAATGAAAGACATAAACCTTTTACTGCTAATGTGAAATACAATAGAAAAAAATCAACATCTATCCATGGTACATGGTCAAGTTATGAATTCTTCACAAAGGGAATAAGGGATTGGCAAAACAGCAAAAACAGAACATCCATGGAATATGATTTGTTTTATCATAAATTGTCTCTCCTCTTATTCTGTATGGGGTCCTTCAAATGGGACCTTAAACACTGGTGCCCCATGTCATTGAAGGTGTGGCACATTAAAGAACCCTCCCTGCACACTGCAAAGGTAAAAATTTCTGCCACTTAACCTAAAGCTGGTGAAGTCTCAATATAAGTGAAATATTTTTGACTGGGATGTAAAACCTCTATTTAATTAAACAATTCTTATTCCATATGAAGAAAAAAGAAAGTCAATTTAGAATTACTATTTAAAAAATGAAGATGGTTTATTTTCTAATGCTCTGATTTAATTGTCCAGTATATTTTAGATCCATTTAATCAGAATGATATAAAATATTTAACCTTGTATGTTTTGAGTGTATATCAGGGTCTTTTTTCAGCAAACTTAAAAGAGCTGAGTTCAGTTGGAGTCAGATGACTCGAAGTCATATAAAAAATGTTTCAATCAAATTATGGGGTTAAAAGGGGATTTGGCAATGTAAAGGGTTGTCTTAAAAAAAAAAAAAAAAAAAAAAAAAAAAAAACCAACTAGAGTTGTCTCTGAAGGAGACTAATACCCCCTGTTCCCTATTGTTGTTGGAGAAATTTGATTGATGGTGATGGGTTCTTATTGATGCTTGCATAGTTTCAGAAAAATTATATCATACATATTTAACAGACCTCTGGACAAATTCTATGTATGTCCAAATTGGAAGTGTGAAAAGTCCTATGTCTAAAATTGGCAATAAATCCACAAAATTTATCCGATCAAACTGATAATTGCAGGTGCTCAGGTTTTTGTGATGTCTAACATCTGTGCAAAGTTTCAGAAAAATTTATCATATGTAACTGAATTTAACTCCAGACAAATTGTGTCTATAGACAGACTGGTTTCAGTTGATACAGGTGATTCCAGTATACCTCCCCTAACTCTGTTGTGGAGGGTATAAACATAGAAAAAAAAATGGATGAAAGGAACTTCAAAATACTGTGGTGAATAGCAAGGAAACTTTTAAAAGGAAAATAATTGGTAAAATTGTCCTCTAGACTACAAGTTAAATTTGCTTTTTTTTTTTTTTTTTTTTTTTTTAAAATGGACACAATTGCATAAAATAATGGTACATGTCTTGAACCTGTAAATAGAACTGTAGTAAAGATTGGTGTCCAGTTGTGTCTAGTAGTGACCAGTAGTGACCAGTGTGATGTCAGCTAAAAGGGCATTTGATTGATTTAAGAAAAATTTAACATGCAAGATGTATAAGTTAATTTAAAAATACCCCAATATATACACTTAGTCTATCTCTTCAACATCTAAAATGAAGTGAAGCATTACATGTTATAGCAAGATCAAAATGTAAGAAGTGTGTAACCTACATAGTACCCAAAAAGTTGTATAAGGAAGTTGGTTAAAAAAACAGTGGAAATAAAACTGTATTTTGTATTTATAATTAAAATAAAATAAATAATAACAAGAGTCACGGAAACTCCGTGAAAACCAGGTTTTCGTATTTCAGAGAAGGGGGTTTCAGAGAGAAATGGTACCTAGTTAACAATATACAATTATGGGTGATGATGTGTCTCGCAGGGACCTGGTTGATAGTAAAGGGATACCCATAATGGGTTAAGATTTAATATATATATATATTTCAAGTTATCATCCGGAAACCATTTTTTGATGCCCGCCCGCCTACATTCGGTAATCTAAGAACCAGGTTTCTACGAAAATAATATAATAAATAATAATATAATATAATATAATAAATATAATAATGTACAATATTATTAAATTTGAACCACTATTGTGAGAAAACTGTATAAACAAATTTTGAGGACAGATGACTAAGAAAAAAATTATCTGGAATTATTCTTTAAGCATTATTAAGTATCTTACTGGCCAATGGAAAACTAAGAACACTTTACATTTAAATTTGGCAAAAGTTGGCAGAGAGAATACATTTTATAATACATGTATTACATTCTTGAATGTTATCCTCCCTTCTACTCATGCTGGTACATGTACTGACTGATGAAGAAGTGAAAATAAGAAGCAGATGGAGGGAGAGGGGGAACTAGAGTGATTGTTCCCCCCCCCCCCCCCAATGCCTTTATGTCACTGATAATACATTTTTGTGTATTTTTCTTATATACCAAATGCCAGGCACTCTAAATGAAAAATACTTTTCTCTTTAAGGCAGCTTAGATTGCACAAGAGTGCAGGATTTTGCTTCATTTTTTTCAACATTTTCCAAGGCAGCATGTCCCCTTGACGCTCCACTTTAGACCTCAGCTGTTAGTCCCCCTTTGTAATATCATGGATACCCCTCTAAAAACAGTGTCTCCCAATAAGAGAGACTTTAATGAGACCAAGGTAACTAAAAGATTTTTTTTTAAATTTATCTTTGAAAAGTGTGTAATATGATAAAGCATAAATCATAAACAAGATGTATGGGAGAAAAATTTGTATAAATAAAATTTCTGTAAGATAATGTCATTGGCATAAGAAAAAAAAATTGTATGAATAAAATTCATGTTATTGGCATGGTGGCCAAATGAGTTTTAAAATGACATATTAATACTGATTTTGTTCTTACCTCTTCCCAGTTTCTAATATCTGTTAAGAGTTCCCTCATCAGATTTTCATCAGGGGCTTTAATAAACTGTCCCTCTTTAGTACTGAAATATATCAACAAAATTATAAATGAATGTATAGTTTGGTGAGTGAATTATTGTCTAATGCTGTACCAGCTTTATTGCTGCTTTTCATGACTGATCATTAAGCAAATAATTATTGGCAAAAAACATAAGAATGTTTGGTTTTAAACTGATATATAAGAGAAAGAGAGAAAAAAAAAAATCAAACTTATACAATTAAAAATATAAAAACAATCATGATAGCAATGTTGATAATGATGAAGATGATTAATAATAATAAAATAAAAAAAAATAAAAAAAAAATAATAATAATAATGAACAATAAGCTACAAAACAAAATTATGTACATATCCAGCCAATTCCAAGAGACGTAGGGTGTAAAGGAAAAAAATCATTAACAGTTTAGGAAATCATTATTTGCATTCATTTAGCATGATATTTATTGTGAAGATTCCATGCTGTATCACAGTAAATATTATATAACTTATGTCCAGACGGTCAATTCTAGAGAAAACCAGAGTGCCTAAAGAAAACCCAATATTTTTAGCAATGCAAAATGACGAACTTTCTTGTACTTGGCATTGCTAGAGTGAGATTCCAACCTAAAAATGGTAAGACAATGGGGTGGGTGGGGGGGGGATGTGTAAAAACTAAAGTTTTAAAATTTTACATACTCTTAAATTTACCCATCAATTATTTTATTATTTAATTAATTTCTACAAATTAAAATTTTAAAATTGTAAGTTTGCAATTAAAAAATATTGATAATGATGTTTGATTTTGAGTTTAAAAATAAAAAAAATTAATGCAGTTGTTTTCTAAAATTAAAGGAAATAGAAAATGAGTGAAATAAATGTTAACATTATCAGAAAATGCCTGAAAAGAAAAACTAAATGTCCTAAATCTTTAATTTCAGAGGCATTTAAATTAGTTAAAAGTCTAGAAATAAGAAATACTAATAGTTCCTTTTTACCTGTTTCTGTGAAAAGACACCCTTGTATCCAAAGAAAAATATTTGTAAAGCATGAGGCGGACTTATTATTGATCTAAGTACAAAAAAAACAAGGAATAGAAACTATTAATCTCAGTAGCAAAATTCACCATTAGCTACTAATTTCTTAAAAAATTACATTTTTAGCCAATTTTAAAAATGCTTTAAAAAGGCCTGTATTTTAAATTTTTTTTGAAAATTTAGCTACTTACAATCTTAACATTGTGGAAATCTAAAGAATGTTAAATTCTGTAATTTGTTAATAATTCTGATTGTCTTTTCTGAATCATTGCCATGTATGCATGTATCTAAACTATACTGTAATAAATTTTAACAACTGAAAAAGTGAGATATCAAAAAGTTTTTGAAAATATTTCCTTAAAAAACTAAATTCCATAAAAACAATTTTTTAAACTAAGAATACTCTTTAGTTTCTAATCCTTGTATTTTTTAAACTATAATATAAATTAAAACCCTTGATCTATTGCCACCATTTGCTCAAATCCAATTTCGACATGAAAAAGTTTTCAGTGATAAATTGATAAAGTGATAAATTAAAAAAAAACATGAAAGAAATAGTCTTTTGAATTGTAAAATACTGCCATGGCAACGTGCAAGGTGGCAATGTTATCAAGGGAGATAATATGAGGTTTTTTACAGTACTAACCTTGGATGGATGAAAAAGAAAAGTTTTGACATGGAAAGATACATGTAGATTGAAGAAAAATGGGAAATCAATATTGACTGCCTGTACTATCCACTTAAAAAGCTATTGTCAGGTACTATCAACTAATATATTAAGTACATTTACCTTAAAAAAAGGAAAAGGACAATGAATGTATAAAAAATCTAAATTTTGATAACACATGTGGTGTGTAGTGCACTAGGAAGGAGGTGCTTATGTTTCCCAAGCACATAGACTTTACTTCTCTGGTTGAATCTTCATGAGTTAAACTGAATTTGTCATGTTTTATAGTATTTACTTTGCCATTGTGGTTTTGACATGGACTTGTATTGTTGTGTTTGATTTGAAAAAAAAAAAAAAAAAAAAAAAAAAAAAAAAAAAAAAAAAAAAAAAAAAAAAAACCAATTGAAATAACAAATGTTTTGAGAAATAATGAACTGCTTAAATCCTCACACTGGGCTTATGGTATTGAATTAACTGGTATCAGCAAAGCCTGATGGTTTCTAAGAAAAAAGTGTATATGAATAGATTACAAATGTAACATCATATACAATTATTGTTTTATAATGCTATTTTCATGGAGTCTGAGGTCTAATTCTATTCTAAAAAAATCCTTAAATATAGTCTAAAACAATGGCAGTCATAAAAAAAGCAAGAAATGAAGAAATAAGGGGGACAACTCTGAGGCTTACCTTTTCTTTTTTCTATAATCAATTCAAACAAAAATTTATTTTTTCAAAATAAAAATAAATGACAAAAGTTCTATATAAAATTAAAATTGCTAAAAAAAAATAAAAGTAAATTAATTAAAAAAATAAATAAAATAAAATAAAAATAAATGAATAAAATGAAAATAAATAAATAAATAAATAAATAAATAAATAAAATTTTTAATAAATTATATAAAATGAAATAATGTAAAATAAAATCAATCAATAAATAAATCAATCAATTAATCAATCAATCATCTACTATATACAGTGCAATCAATGTAAAATATAAACGTAAACAAAATATAAATAAATAAATATATAAATAAATAAATAAATTTAAAAATTAAAGATTTAAAAAATAAATAAATAAAATGAAATAATATATAAAAAATCAATCAATCAATCAATCAACAGTAAAATCAATCATTCAATCATCTACATGTACTATATATAGTGCAATCAATCTAAAATATAAACTTAAATAAATATGCATGCATATAAAGTCTATGAGGCGCCGTTTCAATATTTATTCAGTATTTTAACATATGCATAAATCGATTTTTTGATATCCATAAATCGATTTTTGCATATGCAAAAATAGTCGGTATTTTTGCATATGTAAAAATCGAATTATGGATATCCAAAAATCGATTTATGGATATCCAAAAATTGATTTATGGATATCCAAAAATCGATTTATGCATATGTAAAAATACCGACTATTTTTGCATATGCAAAAATCGATTTATGGATATCCAAAAATAAATTTGTTAAATTTGAAAATACTGAGTTCTCCCCAATTATCAATCCCGAAGTAAATACTTTCTGGTATATTGTGAGAGTAATATTTTTCTCTTGTAACAAATAAAAATCGTTAATTTTCTTTATGGTTAATTAATACACTTTCAATATTAGTGAAAAAATATAAGCCTACGCATTTATAAAAACTAAAGTGTTTATTACATTACGATTCATTACATTACCACGCGACGCTTCGCGCTACAAAATCCAACATGGCGGCCAGAAATAATAAACAGAAGGAACAAATATTAGAGGAGTATATCAAACGCATTGAGGTGTTTGGAAATTGAAGATCGGCTTGTTGCATTTACGACAAAGCTGTCGATATCATATCAGATACTGAGTTAGCTGCCATGTTACAAACCGACTTAATAATAAACACGAAATAGACCCGCACTAAATAGCTGGGGAGAAATCATTTCACAATCGCGATTTATGGATATGTTAAAATCGATTTTTACATATGCAAAAATACCGACTATTTTTGCATATGCAAAAATTGATTTATGGATATCCAAAAATCGATTTATGCATATGTAAAAATGCATTTTTGCATATGCAAAAATAGCCAGCATTTTAACATATCTAAAAATGTATTTATGCATATGCAAAAATCGATTTATGGATATCCATAAATCAAATTTTACATATGCAAAATTATTTTTGGATATCTTAAAATGATTTTACATATGTTAAATTCGATTTATGGATATCCATAAATGAATTATGCATATGCTAAAATAGTGAATAAATATAGAAACGGCGCCTCATAAAAGTCTACATATTAAATATGTATCTGAGTAAATATATAGCTAGACTGAATATACATGTAAATCATATCATATACATGTAAATCATATAATATACATGTAAATCATATCATATACATGTAAATCAAATCATTAGAACATATATAAGAAAAATAAAACTTAATTGTCCAACCAAGGTGAATTTGTGATTTCCATGCAAGAACAGGAAAAATTGGCAAAATTAAAAAACGTAAATACGGTTGCCTAGGAAACAGTTATTTTTTCAATGAAATTGAAGATAACAATTGTTTTCTTATGTCAAATGAAGAGGAACCTTGGTATATTTTCTGGTTATATATATTTAGCAGTCTTGTAATAAATCTAAAGACAGGAAAACCAAAAAAAAAAAAAAAAAACAAACAAACAAAAAAAACCAAACAAAAAACAAAACCGATAATGCACAATATATGTAAGTAATGTGAAAAAATATAACAATTCCTCTTCAACCATCACACTCAAATACATTGTAACATCATTCATTTTCATGGTGTCCCAATTTTCATTGTTTTGTGGCCACCCAGACTGAATGAATCCACAACAAAGAAATTGTTTATCTCTTAAAAACTTACCTTCAACAGAAACCATGGTAACCATAAGTCATAAGTCATGAATTTATCACCCCATTCAATGTATTTTCTTTCAATCAACCTTGAAAATCGGATACCATGATAATAAATGATTTTACATTACAAAAAGAAAAATTAAAAAATAAAAATAAATAAATAAATAAATAAATAAATAAAATAAAATAAAAAATAAATAAAAATTATAATAAAAATAAATAAATAAATAAATAAATAAATAAAAATTATAATAAAAAAATAAAGAAAATAAATAAATAAAAATAAATAAAAATAAATAAAATAAATAAATAAATAAAATTGTTCACTTACAAGCATGTGTTTCTGATTGCTTTCATCCATCGATCAACTGAAGGTCTAAGTGGTTTGATATTTGTTTTCATTTCTTCCTCTCGTTGTTTGACGATCATGTTAAATTCTTCTACAAGGTCACGCCATTTCTCAACGTATTCTTGTAACTTGGTCAGCAACTCTGTATCTTTATCACTCAAAAGAATGGTGAAATGTGTAGCAAGTTTAGCCCAGGATTTTTCGTTGACGTGTAACCTTTTAGCTGTTATAAGGTTGGCTTCTTCCGTCACCTACAGAATTTAAAATTATAATATAAAATAAAATTGGGCTTATTTTGACTAAATAAAATGTAAAAGACAGCTTTAAAAAGGACATTCAAGTTCCAGGATCTGTTTGTTGAAAGCTTGATTATAGTTTAATAAATGATAAATATAAATTTAAAACATGTAACATAATTAACATATGATAATTAAATAATCAAAAAATGTGTTTCAGTATGATAAAATTTTATTCTACATCTACATGTATATTGTATTCTGCTGCTATTTTAATATGTATATATGTTGTGCTACAAACTTGTTTTTTTCCTTTATGCAAATAATAATAATATTGATAATAATAATACTAATTGTTATTATTATTGACTTTTCAACAAAATATTCAAAAGTAGTGTTTACAAGTTACGACTTATCAACTGATTAAACTAATAAAGCTTTGAACGAGACTTTTCATTTGATTTAACTCATAAAGCTTTCAATAACTTGGTCCTGTCTTTTAAATCAGTAAAAAAATCATTAACATTAGGTTCTGACAAAGTTACTTGCTATAGGTATGATCTTTTCTATGTCTTAAAGCTGCATTAAGTTTTCCAAAGAAAAAATTAAAATAGTGCTGATGTTCCTAATAAACAATGTTACATTTAGTTCAACGATAAAAGCCCGAATAAATACAGAAACAACAATAATTTCCCAGAGAGATGTAGCATGTTGGATGTAATATTAGTACATGGTTACGTCATGAAAAAACTGGGTCATTTAAACACAACTTTCAAAACGGTGAAATATGATAAATTAAACACAGAAAGTCATTGAATTTGTCATTTGTGACTTAGTAATAGATACATAACACCATTTCAAATACATCTGGATATTAATGACAGACGATTAATGCAATTTGTCATGTTTCATCTTCGATTCATGGGTTTTTCCGTACATCCGTGCGCATGCTCCAAGCTCATAATAATCATCGCTAAACATTGACCAACCGGTTATAGGATTCAGTTTATTTACAGCTTAAAGGAATGATATTATTAGAAAATGAATCTCATGGATTGTGATCTGTCTTTAAAAAAATATATTTTAGAAAATCAAAAAAAAAATTCAGAAAATTGAAAAACTTAATGCAGCTTTAAGTAAACTTATAAAATCACTAAACATAATACTATCTGAATTAGCATTTATCAATTAAAACTTTTACAAACTCTAATAACTAAAAGTTTCAATATTTGTAAGCCAAAATGGACATCTTTTGTGACCAATTAGATGAGCATCTCCAATTAAACCAGAATTGGTAAGCTATTCGGTTTACATTATTAGCTTTGATTCTGTTTCATCAAAACATTTTTTCAGAACTGTCTTTCTAAATAATCATTAATGTGTTTAGAAAAAGTAATTTTAGCTCATTTCCATGATGTTAAAAAGTCCATTAATTAACATTTTATCGCCAGCCTGAATTTTTTTAGCAGTCAATGATGCAAGGGTGCATTTTAGATTCAACACTGTGATATAAAATGTGAGCCAAACACAAGCATCTTATAATAATTATGTTTTCTATACCTGCTTAAAGCAAGCTTAACAAGCAAATGTTTTCCCTGATTGACCATGTTTCAATTTTGCAAGGTGGTTGTGTTTTGGTAACCAAAAACCATATCCAACCATATTAATTTGGCAAAGTCTAAATCCACACCTTTATTATATTCATAAAATGAATGGCAAACCAATTGTTCCAACTTAATTAAATTCTACCTTTAAAGCTAAACAGTAAGCTGCTCCACTCCATAATTCTCGTTCCTCAGTTAACATATGGACCTGTGTTTCCAGACGATTACGCTGTAGCTCGTACAGATCATGATACTCCGCAAGTAAACTCGCATTTTTCTCTGCTTCAGACAACGCCGCTTTTAACTAAACATTAAATGAATAATACTCAGTGTAAATTATACTCAGAAATACAGTTATGAATACAGGTCTGATAAATTTTATGCATATTAGATATACATTTTTATACAGAGACTGTAATTTTCTTCTGAATTCTTTGATTATGTGGCCCCATATAAAAGTGTTTCCCAAAAGCTGTAATCACAGAGCAAATGTTGCTGTTGGTTATATCAAATGATCAATGACCCTATTTTAATGAGACTAAATCTTAGTCTGTAGTTTTCTCAGGGCACTCCAGATTCCTCTACAATCTAAAAAATGCATGCCTCGATTTGAAAAATTTGTGATGTCAAACACGATTTCTCCTTATGTTGACTATGATAATCAGATGACAATCATGCATTCACAAAAAAATTATAAAATAATATATCAGAAGTTACTGTAGAATATATATGTGGTTTGTTAAAAATTTCCAAGTTTCATGATTAGCAGTCCTTTTTTTAAAAGAGCTAGATAAGCCTATATTACTTACATCTTCCTGTGCTTGTTGAGCCTCTCTTGTTACTTTACGGTCATGTTCTTTCACTTCTGATAACTCACTAAAATGAAGATAAATGAATGAATGAATGAATGAATGAATGAATGAATGAATGAATGAATGAATGAAACCAATGTAACAAATAAACAAACAAACAAACAAACAAATAAATAAATAAATAAATAAATACATGTAAATAATCTGGACAGGATGTAAACTAATGTACAGAACTTGTATGTATGTACTATGTATACATCTTGAAACAAATTCAAAATAAAATTGATACTAATTAGCATAATGTAAACTTACTTAGTTAATGAACTAATTGTTGTTTTAAACCTCATCAGTTCTTCTGTCAGTCTTCTGTCTAAAGCTCTCTGTGCCATTACTTCTTCATGTAAACTAAAATACATATGTATATCACATAAAAACAATGTGTTACACAAAAATATTATCAAAACCAAATGTAGTGTGAGTTTTTTGTTTTTTACTTCTTCATGTTGTTACTCTTTTAAAATTTGCTTGTAAGTTTTCTTGCACAATATTGGTCTCAATGAATACAAACACTGGGTAGATGGGGAAGATGTAGATTCAGGATTTAAAATTTCAAAAATGGCTACTGTAGCCATAGAAACTAACTAAGCCAATCAACTTAATCGACACATAAATGCCACAGTTTTGAAGTCCAAAAATTTCTTCTGCATTTTTTTTTTTTTTTTTGTGAATCTCTCTCCATTTATTACTAAACAACTTATATCGCCAAAATTCAACTGATCAATTGGTTGCAATGAATTAAAGTTTTAATTTATCAAAAAATTATCAGATTTCAAACCTACCTTCTTATCTGTTGAGGTACCTTGTTCAGCAATTCATTATACTTCAACCTTAAATCTGCTAGTAACTCTCCTCTTTCTACACATTCAATGCTTGTCTATATACATGTATAAAGGCAAAAAATATGATTATTCGAAAAATTCATTCAATCAAAATGAAAATGTGTCAATTGTAATCTTACTAAATTGTCTACAATAATTACAGACCATAATCTGTCAATTCAGCCAAAAAATCATTTGAAAATAAACTGTAAATTGGAAAATTTTCAAGTTTGTTTTAATTTTGCATAAATTGGAGCACAAAACTCTGAATAAATTTTCCCCAAAAATAATATTTTTAATATATTTTAATTTTAATGAATTTTTATATTTTAATATAATTCATTTGCATTTGCACTGACCAACACCTGAAGACCTAAATGTATAGTGTAAGTATGCATAATAACAATTCTTGCTAAATTTCATTGATGCATCAATTTCCCCAAATTTCCTATTAAGTCTACAAGCATACAGAGAAACCTATATTAAACAATTTATTGTGGATTTCCTAATCTACATGTTTCTTAATAACACATGTAATAGGAAATTACACAAATATAGGGATATCATGTAGTGTTCCAACAAACCAAGCTGAACTACAAGATAATCAATACTTTTGGATATTTTTTGGAACATTTTGAAAGGCTTTACATGTGTGTCTTTAATTCACAAAATATATTTTTATGGAGAATCTATCAACTAATGCTATTCCATATACAATGAAAAAAATTATTTTACATGATTAGGGTGTGTCATATAGTATGCTTATGAACCCCATTATAAATTGTAATCAATTAAAGATTATGCTTCAAAACTAATTTGATATATGTATACTTATGTATTTACCTGATGTAGATAAATAAACACTTACCTGTCTAATTAATTCATGGAATATAATGTTATATATATTCTGTTCTTTCTTTATTAGCTCTAACAGGTTGTGCATCTAAAAAAACAAAATATGCATTAAACAGAGAATCTTGTATGAGCCTTCAGGTAATATTTAATTTATAAAATAAGTTTTTTGGCAATGAACCATGTGTGTGAATTTGGGGATCTTGGTGGCCAAGTGGTCTCAAGATTTCAGACCACAGCATCCATTACTGCCTAGGGGTGGATTCCACTCAGGCCGTTCCTAGTGGAAGAGAGTTTGTCAGTTGGCTTGCTGAAGGTCAGTGATTTTCTCTGGAACTCTGATATAATTGAGATAATCTTGACTGGGGCACTTGTGTGTAAATTGTGAACATTTTTTCAACAGGATAAATAGATTTTATATGAATAACTCTGGTAAAGAAAAGCTCTCTAAAAAGAGCACCTATTGGGTTTGTTGGTACATGTATGGTGTTCAATCTCTTGCACCAATGTCCCTGTTTTTGTCCTATAAAGAGACCATATGATTGTATAAAAATTTTGTTTTTACAAACCTTTGGTAATTTAAATACTGTTTATTTTTTTAACTGTTTGCAGCAAGACAATTGATTATTAATCTCAAGAATCAATTAAAACACAAGCTCATGTGGAGAGTAAGTCTGTGAAAACTTTTCTTATCTGCCTCATACTAGCATATTTTGTACTATTCTATGACAACCTTTAAAGTGCTAGTACACTTGCCCCCAATGTCGCAGATAAACATCACAGAACACTCAGACCATTACACTGGTAATGAGCCAACCAGTAAAGGCCTATAAAAAGCTTAAAGAAAAAAAAACCCTTTTACTTGCAGTTGATCAGGGTCCAACTGAGGTGAGACAATTAAAGTTTTCAGGGTTTATATGGTATGGCCATTCAGCCATTGCAGCCATTAAACAAACCTGTGTTGGTCCTTTTATTTCTACATCTTCCTCATTAACACCAGATCTCTCTAACATCTCTGCTAATGTCTTCTTTAACTGTATAACTTCTGATCTGCTAGCTGGTTTCCTGATAACATGAAACACACATTTGAAACTATAGAGCCGTCTCTAAATGAGACTAATACCCCCCCTCCCCCTTCTTGGCAAAAAGACACACCATCAGCAGACTGCAGACTATGCAGACTACAGATGTCAAATATAAAATCAGTTCTTGCCTACAAACTTTTAAGAAAAAGAGTGTTTAGTTCTGATTTACAGTTTTGACTGGGATAGACTCAAACTTATAAAATGTATCGTGAAAATGCTTCAAGATTTCTCATACAATGGACTATATTTCTCTGTATATAAGAAATATAATAAACTTATCTTCAAGTATACCATTAAATGAAAAATAATAGATTTTACTTTATTGCATAACCTGTTTGTACGAAAATTTATACAATTAAATGAAATTTGTAAATCATTGAAAAGAAACACAGGGTTCAAAATTCCCTGTGTCCGAGATCTGGGACCATTTGATTTTATTTTGGGACCCTAGGAATTTTTACTGTAAAAGTCCTATGAACCTGCCATTTTTCTGTTGGGACAAATTTTACACTACACTTCCTTTGTGTATTAAAACATTTTCAGAATACCCTTACTTTATGTAATAAAAACAGTCTCAAAATTGCTTAATTTATTGCAATTTGTCAAAGCTGTTGTCCAATCGTTTCCGGAAATGAAAATATAATGCACAGCCACTTTGACAACAGTATCCCTTGAGTGTTTGTAAGTTGTATATGATATATTTGTTTAATCAAGAATATAAACAAAGTTGATCAACATTATTATTTATTTATTTATTTTGTTTTTTTTGATTTTTTGATTTTGGCACACACAGACCTTCCAGTGCTGGTATGGGACCTGCCTATCTTAACTTGAGACCTACCAAAAACAAAGACAAAAGGTCCTGGATCTATCATTGTGAAATATAATTTTGAACCCCTGGAAACATATGCATAACTGTTCAATGCATAAATAAAAGAAACAGTCTGTTTAGTACATATAAGTTTATACAAGACTTTGTAGTGCACTGTAGAAAAATCAGAAAATTAGTAATTCATATGAAATATTTTTAGGGTGTTCAAGTGGCGCAGTGGTTAGCGCTTCCGCCTATCACCAATGCGACCGAGGTTCGATTCCCAGGGTCGTATGTGATAAGGTATGAGGTCACCTGCTTGAGCACGTGGGTTTTTCTCCGATATAAGTTGCACAACTTGTTTCTAAATCGTTGTAAAAGAAATAAAGTTTAAATTAAAAAAATTAAAAATTAAAAAAAAAATATGAAAAAGTTCATAAATAATTTAAATTTATTAAATGATATACTTACATTGAAGGGAAAACCACTAGATGATTTTCATGATCTTTAACTTGGGTACTGTACTTGCTAAAAAGAAAAAAATAGAATTTTTTGTTTTTAATTAACAAATATTATAAGGAACTATAATTTTCCAGACAGTAATTTTCTAGTGACACAGACACCATTTTCATGTGTGTGTTTTCATTTGTATCAAGTAATTAGGTCACAAGTGGCAATGATGTCATAGCTGTAACAGTGACTTCATCAAACTACTGCTTCCTCTTTAGTGGAGTTCAATTTCGGGCTATAATTATCTTTCTTGCTTTTGTCTATCACAATTTTCTCTTTGTTTTTCAATTGGTTTTCTGAATAGTGTTCTATACTGCATTAGCAATTTTTGGCAATTGAAGAAAACAGAGCTATCAGTATTTTAATCAATAGTTAATTCAATTAACAAGGTTTCTAGATAAGTGGAACAAAATTTCATATGGAACGCGAGTTTGTACCTTGGATTCAGAGATTTTGTTATTACGTCTTATCCATGATTGATGTTGTAATAAGTTCGGAGTACCAATTTTCCCCACCCTCTAACTCTAAAAAGTGAATAAATATTGACCTTGGTGTCAAAACCATCACTTCACCCTTCAATTTTTTTGTACTTTGATTTTTTATATGTAAGTCAACAGAAGAAATAAGAGAAAGAGAAAGAAAAAAGAAGAAACTTAAGGAAGAAACAGAAAGAACAAAAGAAAAAAGAAAAGATGAAACAGAAAAGAAAGAAAGAAAAGAAAGAAAGAAAGAATAAAACAGAAAAAAGAAAGGAAGAAGAAAAAAGAAAGAAAACAAAAAAGAAAGGAAACTGAAAAAGAAAAGGAAAAGAATAAGAAAAAAAAAGAATGAAAGAAATCAAGAATGAAAGAAGGAAACATAAATAAAGAAAGAAATAAAGATAGAAGAAAGGAAGAAGAAAAAGAAAGAAAAAAAGTGCAAGGATGAGTACTCACTCTTCATGGAACTCTATACCCATCACACCTTTATTTTTGACAATATGGTATTCATCTGGTATTAGTGTATCTGGTAGCTGTAGACTCTACAATGTTTAATTATTCATAATTTAATGATAATATTAAATATTCATTATTTCTACAAAACTAATTAATTTCTCATTATAACTCAACATTTGTGATGTTGATCAATAAATCAATAATAGTTTGTATAGATTCCTGCAAAACACTTAGCACTGATATATACAAGTATTGTATAAATATATATACATGTGGAATTTTTTTATCTCATTTTTTTTCTTTTTCTTTTTCATTAAACTATGCATAAGGTTAATTTAATTACATGAATTATATAGATTTTTTTAATGTCTTTATAAATATTTATTTTGGTTTTCCTGTAAATTGTCTTCATAATTGACACTAGAAAAAATAGCATTACATTATATTTATAATATATTATCTTCATCAACTGTAAGCACCATATCTAGGTCTTGAATCATATAGAGACAATTATTTAAAAATCGTATCTGGTCACTGACAGACAACTGGATGATAATCATTCCTCTGACATGAACTTAAAACAGAATCTCTCTCTCTCTCTCTCTCTCTCTCTCTCTCTCTCTCTCTCTCTCTCTCTCACACACACACACACACACACATACAAACACATGTATTTTATATAAGGGAAATGTTTTAAACATTAAAAATTCATGCAAAAAAAAATTTTATACAACATAAATTGTGAAAAACTAAATATGAAAATTTAAAAAAAGTATAAGTGATAAAATCTTCAGTGTTGTTTTTTTTTTTTGCTTCAGTGAGGTTTTATTCAGCTAAATAATATTTTTCTTTTGTGTTGCTTTATTTAGAATTAATATCAAAGCATGTGTATTAAACCAAGGTGACACAATGAAGACTAATTTTAAAATCTGAAGTGTAATGTATCTTTTAAATTGATAAACCCTATAAATTTTACAATTAAAAAAAACTGTGTTTCATAATTATACCCTCATGCATTTTTGATGACTTTCACAAAATTTTTTTACCTCAATTTTGAGCACAGAGAAAGTCAATCTAGATAAATAAATATTAATATTTTTATAAGCAACAAGAACTATACATATTTAATCATGATTTGTCATTCTAACTGGATTCAGAGCTTAACATTCTCCTGTTCAAGTTTGTCCAACTTCATCAAACAAATGAAAATTACTGTAAAGTAAGTGGAAAGGATGGTGATCTTCTAAGAAATTTCCTTGTTCAAAACATTAAAAAAAAAAAAAAAAAAATTAAGTCTCATGAATCTCTCAAAAATTGTTTTTCTACATTAATTTACTTCATATAGACAACCTATTTTTTCGCTTCCAAAAAACTGAAATACCACCTTAACCAATAATTAACTTCTTTCATACACTACAAACTAACAGTATAAACCTGAAACACACACACACACACACACACACACACACACACACACACACACACACACATATATATAAATATATATATATGTAACACAAACATACTAGTCAATGTTCACAACACAATCCCTAAAGCAAGTAAAATCTTTGAAAACTGGCAAATTCAGTTAAACACACAAACTTTTTTCAGGGTGCTTCAGAAAGGGTAAGCATCTCCTGTCTTGTTACCTACCTTGGGTGGACCGCCTGATACTTCTTTTCTAATAACACTTTTATCAATCTTTTCAGGACGTTCCAAAGATTTTTCTTTTTTGGGTACATCATAGAGGAAAGATATATCTCTGAAAAAAAAGAGCGATTAAAATGTTAGAACCAAGGCAATTCTTTAAATCACCTTTTCAAACAAATATTAAACATAATATACATTAAAAAAAAAAAGACATTCTGAAATGTTATGGAAGATTATAGTAAACTCTGAACATATGATACAATAAGCACTAGAGTTCCCCAAGTCATTTTTTTTAAATTTCTATCTAAGTGGAATAATTATGTTTCACCTCTAGTCACAAATTTTTCACTTATATCGATGCAATCTGTTCTGGGGTGGAGAAGAGAACTGGAGTATGAGGAAATCCAATGATATTTAGCAAAAAAAACCAACTAAATTTCTTAGCATAAGGATTTGTCCAAAGTAGGATTCAAACCTAGGTGTTTAGAAGTGATGTGATCTGTATACACATGATTAAGACAACTCAGCCACCAAAGTCCTGCTTTAATAAGAGAGATGGAAAATTAATCAACAGGTGATTTACTGGAAATGTAATTCCAGAACATCAAGAAAGATCACTGTATACTGTGTAATACTCAGTAGAGACAAGTCTATGTTTTTTTATTCATTAGTATTAAAAACCAAAAAATATAAGTTATATAGAAAGCCATGTTCTTACTTTCCAGCACCACATACACAAGGTGTTTGCTCTGTAAGGTGCTTAAATTTTTCTTTTCTTTTGTGGTTCCAAACACCTGCAGGCGGTGGTCTAGAATTTATCTGTAAAACAAAAGAAAAATATTGGAAAAATGTAGAAAATTTTAAAAATTAAACAGTGTATGAACTATGACACACTAAAAATAAAATGTTTTCTTGAACCCAAATCTTTTAACACAAAAGACATGAATAAACTCGTTAAAATGTAAAAGTACATATACAAAGTTTAGCAGAAAACTTGAAACAATTACAATGATTTCTTAAATTTCAGAAATTCTTAAAGACTTGAGTGTAACTATGATGTGCAGTATTCATGGATTACCTCTATTTAAAATTATCAGGAAAATATTTCAAATTCAGTAAATGTAAATATGTGAAAATGTTTTACACAAATTTATAAAGAAAATCATTAAATTTTGATAAGTATCTTAAGTGAATTCAAAATTTTGTGACAATTTTGGATAAAACATTTTATAAATATCATTAGCCCTTTTAGTAATAAAATGATCAATCATTATAATGGAGAAATACATATTACCCCTTCAGTAAAATTCTTGAATAATCAAGTAGCAGATCTAGATTTTGAGATTAAAACTGAATGAAATTCTTATACCCTACTAAGGATATATCAGAATCACATGGTAATTGATTACATTCAGTTTGTGAACTTCAGTTAACCAGTTTCAAAATTTTGTGACCATCATAACCCTAATGTAAAGACAAAATTTTACAGGAAATAAACCAACTCCAAACTTACAGATGTTGTGTTAAGGTTCCTAAATCTGGATGGTGGACCGAGCTGGTCTTTTATTGCTGGTGGCTGTGTAAGTGCCAATAACACATCCTCTGGTAAAAAATCACTCTGCAGTGAAGTAGGTAAGGGCTTAGATCTATCAATTCCAACATCACTGGATTTTAATGCTGGTAAGTTTCCTTTAAAAATAAAAATTAAAAAATAGTATTTTCAAAAACCAAAGGTTAATAATCATGTTTAACATGTATATACAATTAAACATGTGCAAACAGATGCCGTTTATTTTTTAAATACTGTGGTTTTCACAAGATTATTTGCTGACAAAATTTAATGGGCATTTAATTATAAGAAATGATTTAGGAGCATTAATTTTCTTGAAATGTAATAGAATCTCATATTTGAAAATATTTTTAAATACATGTAGTTTAAAATAATTATAGATGAGTAATGTGTAATTCTATTTGCATTTACAATTAAATTGTTTTAAGATCAGGGAGATGGGTAACCATCAATTTTGGCATAAATAGCAAAGCCAAATAGACAGACTCAATAAGAAATAAACTTAAAATATTCTTTTTTGATAATGTTTTAGATGGTAACTTTGGAGTTTCAATATTCACATTGATCATTTATCCCCCCCCCCCCCAAAAAAAAATGTTCAACAGATAAATATGGCCAAAACATGCAGAATTTTTAACAGGTTGATAATAAAATTACATAGTACTATCTAAAATGCAAGTAATATATTATTTTTCAGACTGTTTTTTTTTTTTTTTTTTTTGCAGAGCACTTATAAAGCCTAAAGAACAAACCTTGTCAAACCCTACAATATCTCTCCTGATACTTTTTAACAGTCTTGGAAGCTAGCTTTGTTGAGCTGAAACCTGCATGTAAAACTTGCAAAAACTGGAAGAAATGCAAAATCTGACTAGCTTCACTTATAGAGCACTTGCTTACATTCTAGGTGTTACATCAATCATTTTTCCGATTCCACTTAACCCATTTTTAACTTACTTTTGTCTTCTGCTGATACTAATGCACGGCTATCTCTTGGTGATCCCTGTGGCGGTGATGGGGAAAATTTCCCCTCAGGGTTTGTGGCTACAGCAGCACTCATTTTGTTTTTTTTTTAATTCTGAAACCTATAAAATAAAATATAACTGTGAAATAGAAAGGAATACAACTCTAATTTATAAGCTGATGGCAAATGAGAGAGAGAGAGAGAGAGAGAGAGAGAGAGAGAGAGAGAGAGAGAGAGAGAGAGAGAGAGAGAGAGAGAGAGAGAGAGAGAGAGAGAGCCTCAAATGTTGTGTACGAGCAGTGCAACATTAGCCTGCATTAAATCTTCTTTTCTAGGTAATGTAGAATAAAGAGTTAAAGGGCAGGAAAAAAACCATATTTTCAGTTCGATGTCGGAAAATAGTCAGGTAAATACTTGTCAATGAAAATCTCTATATAACATAGACAACAAAAATAGCAATATCCCTTAAACTTTTGAATATTTTATCGATCAATTGGTGAAAAGTCCAAATTAAGCTGTATAAACAGTACCCAAACTATTTTAGCTGCATTACGGGCGCCATCTTGATTACATGTTGTCAAGGAAAACGGAAACGGAAGTGTTGTGACGTAAAAAGATGGCAGCGCCCATAACTCACATGGAAATGGAGAAACTATCAAAAGATGTTGTTGGTGTATTGAAAAAATACCCATACTTTAGATTAATCGATGAAAACAAAAAGGTTTTAATCACAATTTACATTTAATTTATTTTTTGATTAATTTTAATCGTTTGCGATCCAGGTAGTTGATTTACCTGGTACTCGTTTGAATGCAACCTCCCATCCGTTCTCCACTCCAGGGGGAAGTTTACTGTAGGAACAAGTGTCATTAAGCAATGTCATCAACTGAAATAGGAGATACTCACATTAACAAACATCTGTTGCTTTCTCATTTATTTACCTAAAAGTCATCTTGCGTTCCCTTCTTTCACAAAATTCACGTTGAACAGAGTTGAGTTGAGTAATATTTTAATGGTGTTTGCATCCCAGTCAAGAATATTTCCCTGATATCGAGACGCCGCCAGCTATAGGCGAAAGTGCAGAAATTTTGCCTGTGTGTTGCCTGATGGCATTATACAGCAGGGTTCTTTATCATGCCATACCTGCCATGACATGGGACCTTGTTTATTTTAAGTTCCCATCCGAAAGAACCATGACTTTCATTTCGTAATGCCGAGTGCTTGGTGAAAGAACAATCACTACCCACTTTCAAGTCTTGGGTCAGACCCAGCCGGAGTTCGAACCCATGACCTTCCACTTATGGAGCGAGCACTCTACCAACTGAGCTACCACAGTAGCTCATATGTTGAACAATTTCACCTGCTTTCTCATTGTCACAAATCAAAGCCTTTTGCTTTGTTTTATCTAATACAATGGTAAAAACTTTATGGTTGAAATTGCTGCTACTGAACAATAATCTGGGTTGCCAATTCTAGTTTAGTATGATTCGTGTATGTTTCATCTGCTCAAACAACTTAACACACTTAATGCCTGACAGCTGTATCTAGGGTCTGAACAATGGCTTTATCTAAAAATCTGGGATTTCTTGATACCAACTAGTTTCAAAAGGAGTGTCACCTCATTTCTGTTCAGACAAATTATTATTTGGTTATTAACCTAGATTGATAGGTGAGTAATTTGTCTTGCAAAATATTTATATATATATATATTTCAAGAGGTCATCTGCTTTCAGAATTACTGGATCAATTTCTATGGTGTTGATGTTCGCAGACCTCTTCTACCATTTTCAAAACAAGACCATTTTACGTCACAAACTCTGGCATTCACATGTATATGTACTCACTGTGTAAAATATTAGAGTGTTAAACTGATGTATAGATACATGCAATACATAACAATAATTGTTATCATCAGACAGCATTTTTTAACTGTTTTAGAATGGTTGGTATTATGTATTTAATGTCACATCAGCGATATTTCTGTTATTCATTTAAAGAAGAAGGTTAATACTCTTATGGATTAATTTAGGAAAAAGTTTGTGTATGCTTTGGATATGTCAGTGTGTATTGTGTGTATTATGGCCAGCCTGTACTAGCTTACACTTAGGGTTAAGTTTTGGTAAGGTGCTAGCTCACCCAAACAGTATGCTGCAAACAAGCTCCACAGTCCATTATCCTGGCACTAAGTGAACCAGTCGATACTCTTTCCCCCAATGCTGAACACCAGGTGAAGCCATATCTCAATTTTTGAAGTCTTTTGTATGACCTAGCAGGAGTTCAAAGCTACAGACTCCTGTTATCAAGGTGAACACAAACTTTTCAGGCCCATTATTGTAATAAAAATGTTTGTTTGAAACAATTCTATTTTTTTTTTTTTTTTTTTTTTGTAGCTGAAATGCGAGCTAAGTGGTCATGAAATGCCATGTAAAGCTGAAATACTTCTCAGTTATATAAATGGTAAGAAATTTAAGAAGTTACTGGCCGAGGAGAAACATGGATTTGATGAGTACAAAGAACATATAGTACCCAGCAAGAAGAAAGGCAGAGAGTAAGTCTCATTTATTATGTTATCTTCTTATTTGTCCATACAATTAGCCATGTAATAAAAATATTGCAGAACATTAGTGCAAATCACGAAAAATTTCTACTCTTTGTGTCACTGTGTTGGGATAATGAATTATGCCTAATTTTCATAGAAAATTCAATAAACTTGAATAAAGTTCAGTATTTTCCACTTGAGTCTAGTCGTAACAGAAATTGAAATAAACATCTGCTATAACCACAGAATATATCTGCACATGGTAAAAAGTTGCCACTATGGGGATTTTAATCGAAATATAATTCAAATGGTGGAGTCGTTGCACATATGACGTAATGCCTCACCAATAACATCATTTATGGTGTAAACAACCCCTTGGCAATTGCAGTCCCTACTGAGGGGCCTCTGTGGCCGAGTGGTCTACAGTGCACACTTACAGATCACAGCACCTCTTACTGCCTATGTTCGGATTCCACTTGGGACAGATCCTAGTGTGAGAAAGTTAGCAGAAGGTCAGTGGTTTTCTCAGGGCACTCCAATTTCCTCCACCATCCCAGAACTGACTGCCTTGAAATAATTGAAAGAATCTTGACTAGGGGCAAAAAACACCATTACTCGACTCCACTCCAGTCCATTACCATCCCAGAACTGACTGCTTTGAAATAAGTGAAAGAATCTTGACTAGGGGCATAAAACACCATTAGTCGACTCCACTCCAGTCCTTACTGTAGCAGTGTAGTAGTGATATGGTAAAATAATGAATGTAATAAATACATTTAATTGATTATATTTTCTATTGTAGACATCAGTTGTTTTGTCTGTTGACATGGAGACATATAAACAAAAAACCAGATCACATAAAACGTCATGTTGAAGGACAAAGATTTAAAAAAGCTCTGCAGAGATGTATGTTTTTTATTTATTAAAACATTTTCTAAACTATCTGATAAAATTATATAGAACTGCAGTACAAGATTTTTTTTTGCTTGATCAGATTGAAGTTTAAGTTATCATTATGTAATTAAACACTACCAGTGTTTTTATAATGACATAATTAAAAAATATTGTAAAGATTGTAACATGCACAGGGAAAGACCACCATTTGATAAAATTCTGTATTTTTTAAGTTTAAAGATACATACTCTTACCAATATAATGTAACCATAGTAACAGTACCTTGGTTATATGACCATAGTTTTGTTACCAAAGAAATGTTGTCATAGTTATGTTACCAAAGTACATGCAATATGGCCATATTAATTTTACTCAAGTAATGTTACCATAGTAATTTTGCCCTAATAATGTTACTATAGAAATGTTACAATGGTATTGTTGCTAATGTAATGTTACTGTAGAAATGTTACAATGGTATTGTTGCTAATGTAATGTTACTGTAAAATGTTACCATGGTATTGTTGCTAATGTAATGTTACTGTAAAAATGTTACCATTGTAATGTTGATAATGTAATGTAACTGTAGAAATGTTGCCATGGTATTGTTGCTAATGTGTTACTATAGAAATGTTACCATGGTATTGTTGTTAATGTAATGTAACTGTAGAAATGCTACCATGGTATTGTTGCTAATGTAATCTTACTGTAGAAATGTTATCATGGTAATGTTGTTAATGTAATGTTACTGTAGAAATGTTACTATGGTATTGTTGCTAATGTAATATTACTTTGGAAATGTTACCACAATACTGTTGCTAATGTAAAGTTACTATAGAAATGTTACCATGGTAATGTTTCTAATGTAATGTTACCAGAGTAATTTTTCCAAAGTAATGTTTAGAATCATTGAGGCATATTAAGTGATTTTAATATTAAATGATTCTTGTCATGGGATAAAGTTGTGCATCTTGTGTTATAAAAATTAAAATACTTTAGAAGCAGTCTCTCTCTCTCTCTCTCTCTCTCTCTCTCTCTCTCTCTCTCTCTCTCTCTCTCATCTCTGTCTCTCTCTCTCTCTCTCTCTCATAAAACTTATAATAGTAACCTATATATTGTGTCTTTGAATTGATAAGGGAAAGAATGTCAGAAAACTGGAGAAAAATTCCAGGCAAATCGTAGCAGACCAAAACAAGCTACAATGGATACAGACAATACCTCTGATAAACAGGATACAGACTCGGAAGAAAATGAATCTGAAAGTGACATAGACAGTTTGAGTGATCTTTATCCAAGTAAGTTACAGACAAATGGTAAATTACTGCTGTAATTTTACTGGCACAATTTGGTTGGTTTTTTGTAATGATATTTAATATCATTTCAGCAATTTTTCATTTTTCTATTTCTTACAAAAGTTTATTAATCTGTAAAAAAAAAAAAAAAAAAGTTAGCATGTGCATGAGATGTGTAAGTGTGTATTATCAGGGATTTTTCTGGCCACTCACAGGGTCCGGTAAAGGGACCCATTCCCAATGCCAAAAAGCATACATTTTTCCCAATTTTGTAGGTAAAAATTCCCAAATGATCCTGCTTTGAGAAACTTAAGAAAAAACGAAAAAACTATATTTTTGGTGTAGCTTGTATATCTTTATAATAACCTGTATTTATGCACATTTTGATTTATAATCAATGAGGATCTGGTAGAATGGGAGCAACTCATGAAACAACTTTCTCAGATTGAAGCCAGTCTATGAAGATATTGTGTTAATGTCTGAGTGATTTGGTACAAATGAGTGACTACCAGCATGTATCAAAATAGTAAATATTCCAGGCAAAATATTTGATGTGCTGACAATGTGAAAATTTTTAAAGTTTAATGAAAAATTTTCCCAAAATGTCGATTTTGTCAATGATTTTCCCAATTTCATCCCAAGGTCCCTTTCCCAAAATAGCCAGATAAATCCCTGATTATAATATGGTATGTGCTAACTCACATTCAGAGTGATTTTTTGGTTAATAGAGAAGCTTGTTGAGCTAACACTCCACAGGCAGGTAAACCACCTATCCAGTCCCATTAACCTGGCATTAGGAAAACCATTGAATACTCTGTCCTTCCAAAACTGAGCGCAAGAAGGTAAGCAATATCTGGAATTTATCTCCCAGCCTCACTTCCTTGAGGGAGGTTCACATTTGTGGCTGGGTTGGCTGGGTTTCAGGGTTTTTGCTTTATTTTTTTATTCGGATTGTGGTTTGGGCATGGGCTTTTTATATCTAGCCTGGGTTCCATGACTTCCTGCTTTCTATCACTGAGTCACAAAGGTGGTCTTGCACTATTTTTGTTTGAACTCTTTATGCAAAAATATGCTTTTTCCCAAGTTTTGACCAATATCTTCCAATCAATAACTAAAGAAAATTATAGTTAAAAAGTTCCAGGAATCATTTTCAGGTTATCTGGCTAGGTGAGAAAGATGTATCTTAGTTACAGCATCTAAGGAACAACCTAGTCAGTACCCCTGCTACCAAGTGTTAAGGTTTGGAATTTTCCATGTATTTTGTTAGACTGGTCCCAGTTCACAATCATTCAATCAACTGAGTGTACACTCAATTCAATTTTCCCCTCATTAACATTTTAAAAATGATAAGTTTTATGAGACAAAAAAAATTAAACATAACATTAAAAATTCAATTGTAATTGTGCAATTTCTCAAAAATTGACACTTAAATATTTCTTCATTTAAATTTAGAATACACTCAATTGCGTAAATGATTGTGAAACTGGGGCCTGATGTTTTGAATTTCAACCTTCAAACTTTTAAGTATATATTTTATAATTATCATTATTTCAAATAAACAGCTAAAGATTTTCCAGAGGAAGAAGAAAATGTACCAGATTCTATGGATAAGGAAAACAACCAATCGGATTCAGGGTCTGATTTTGACTTTGAAGAAATGGATGTTCAGTGTTCCTCAAGCATGTCCAAAAATGCGAACCAACAGAGCAAGAAAGAGTCACAAAAAGGCAAAAAAACGAAAATCAGAGGTAAGCATTATGAAAAGTAAAACCTCATTTAAATGGCACTTGGCCTTCTTACTTTATGGTCTCAAACAATTTAAATGTGGGAGGTCTGGGTTTGAACCATGTAGGGGTCTGACCAAGACTTGAAAGTTGGAAGTAATGTTCTTTCTTCAAGCACTCGGAATTTAGAAATGAAAGTCACAGTGTCTTTTGGAGAAAATCTTAAAAACCAATGCCCTATGTCATGGCAGGCATGGCATGTTAAAGAACCCTTCTTGCACATTGCCCTTAGCGCACTGCAAAGGTAAAAATGTCTGCCATTTCAGCTATAGCTGGTGAGGTTTTGATATAAGTGAAGACGTATATATTGATTGGGACATAAAAACTCTATTAAATTAAACATTTTGACTTCTATTCATTTGATTTTTATGTTTATTTTAAAATTTTTTCATGGACCTTGGGGACCTATGCCTCTGTTATTCTATGGTGACAATCTGTTTATGGACCTTGGAGACCATTGTCTCTGTTATTCTATGGTGACAATCTGTTAATGGACCTTGGGGACCTATGCCTCTGTTATTCTATGGTGACAATCTGTTTATGGACCTTGGAGACCATTGTCTCTGTTATTCTATGGTGACAATCTGTTAATGGACCTTGGGGACCTATGCCTCTGTTATTCTATGGTGACAATCTGTTTATGGACCTTGGAGACCATTGTCTCTGTTATTCTATGGTGACAATCTGTTTATGGACCTTGGGGACCTATGCCTCTGTTATTCTATGGTGACAATCTGTTTATGGACCTTGGAGACCATTGTCTCTTGTAATCTTTGCTTACAATCAAACCTTAGAAACTCTTTGATGTACCTTTTTAGCTTTTGTTGAAGTTACAAGGACCTTTGACACTGTCACTCTGGGTGTTTTTTGGGTGACAAATTCACATGTTATTGGACCTCGTAGACTGTATAAAATACAGTGATTTTGCTATGGGTTTTAAAAACTACCTTCCACCTTTCAGAATGGGAAAATTTGGACCCTTTTTATGTCACATACATGTATTATGCAGACAATTTTGAAATTCATTGCAAAGATTTTATATTGTGACAATATCTAACATTTTTTGTCTGTAAGAACAGTCCTGGACAACTTGATTTAACTTAAACTATTTGACTGTGTGTCACTGTTGCCTTTTGGGGAATTTTAGTTGTCAAATTGGGAAATTTTAGTCTTATTTCTCAAGGGGAAACTACCTTTATTCGGTAGTAATTTTAGGCAAACAAAACCACTGCAATAACATGTTCTGAAATCTCAGAAATTGATATCAATATAAATCTTGGAAAGAACAATCTGATCTACAGATGCAAAAATTGCTTCTCTGTGTATTATCATCTATTCTCTAGAACACTCTCTAGTACATTAATTGTCATGATTTCTGTTGCTTTTTGTTGTTATAGGAAAAGTTAAAGAAAAGCAAGAAAAAGAAGAAATAACACAAGATCTACATTTCATCATTCTGTGTTTTGTAAAAGGTGCAATAAAAAAATCCATTCTAATTCTGCTTTTATTTTGTTTTGTTTTTCATACACTGTCATAAAAACTTATAAACTGAGAAAAAAAATTTTTTGGGACACTGTGTTTCTGTCTTTCATCACTGCATCATTTTCTAGAAATAACTTTGAAAAAAGGGTCAAGGTCAAGGGTCAATGTCATAATTTATCACTCTTGTTTATTATTATTCTAATAACTTATGAATATATTTCAATGTAGATTTCAGTTTTCTTATGTTTGAAGTTTTTGTTTTTCTAAATGAAGCAAGGTCAAAATACAGGGTCATGGCCTTATTTATGAAATAAGCTTAAAGTTGGCTACATCATGGCCATATTGTAAAGATTTTTTCAGTGAGTTTTTAGGTTTGAATGTTTTCATGGAGTGACCTTTACAAATGGGTCAAGGTTATAAGTAAACCCACTTTTTAACCTATGCACATTTGCTTGTTTTGAATTATATTTTGTATTTTAAATACAGTCATTACTTTTTGATGTTTTTATAAAGCAATGTTTTTCACAATAAAACCAAGGGTAAAGGTCAAGGTCATGACAGCATTGACTAAACAAGCTATAAGTTTTTACTTTGACTTTATGTAAAATATGATTTTGGCTGTCAGTCAGTATGTTTCCTTACACTATCCTTTTAATGGGGTCAAAATCAAAGGTCTAAGTTATGACCTAGTTTTTATTTTTTTTTATTTATTTTTATTTTGATTTTATTTACACCATTTACACGGGGAGTAATCACGTGACTTGTAATGATCACGCTTTCACCAGAAGCGGCTCGCCTCGGAGGTAAGTTGACCTTAGTTTGATATGATAGCTTGTGAATTTGAAAATAAGACATAGCTCACGGAAGATGTATATATTCCTTTAGTTTTTTCCCCAAAGGACAGCATTCAAACACGTGTAGTTTCTGCAAACACTTCGACAAAGTGTCGAGCGAGTTATAATTTTGTGTTGATCACACCTACACTTTTATCCTATCGCTGGCGAATTTGAACGAAATCACAAAATTAACATGTTTCATATGCAAATTTCCATCGTCCAATTGATGTTGTTTGCAAAAGATTATCAATCCAACAGTGAATATGTCTGTAAAACCTGTAAATTGACGGATCTGGTCAAATTACGTAAAATGATCACGCTTACACTATGTCTGTTGGTTGATCACGCTAACACAAAAAAGTAAAGTTTCACTTTGTGCCTTTGTACTTTTGCCAAAAACCTCGAATGTATACTATTAAATGTGATCCCTTAAATGGGGGAATGACGGATTGTTTTAATTTTTTTCCATCATACGATAAGCATGCTGATGTGTCTTTTAACGCTTCTGATATAGTGTCAATAACATCGCAAAATATCCCTGGGGGCCTACTTTGTGTATTGTCATCTCCATACGGTTTGAAGACTCTCAAAATATTATTTGAAGGCACTGCAAAATTTATGTCAGAATCATCTGGATTATAGTAACCTTTTACAGTTTCCCTGCAACTCAGCTGACCTATGTTCTTGTGCCCTGACATAAACCGTAAAAACTTCCCACCAAATAATCTCCACCCGAGTTTCCAAAATTTTTTGGTATCATTCATGTAGCGCATCTTAACAGAGTTTTCTTTACTGTACCACCTTACAACTTCAACCCAGAGAAGATATGCTATGTTGTTTAGCGGGATGGTTTTATTTTTGATTCCTCTAAAAAAATCCAAAAACACAGTTTCTGTCCCATTATTCTCAAGCTCTCTTTTTACGTGTGGATATAACAATGCTATTTCATTCATTTCACTTTCAAAATCTTCATCATCTCCCAGAATCTTTTCTTCAGGTATAATTGTTATTTCGGATTCAGAAAGTGGCATAATTTCTGTCGTCTCAGTTTCCGAAGCAAAAAGCTCTATTCGGATTCTCTTCGAAACTGGCGACTTGAGTACTGATTGAATACACTGTGGCGATTTCAACGGTGAACACTTTTTTCCTGTCAATTTAATTTTTTTGGTCATTGGTGACTTTAATGGTGATCTTGAAAACGTCTTTAACGTTTTAAATGGCGACCGAATACCACTTTCGATCTTCCAGATCTTTGAATATCTTCTTTTTGGTCCGTTAAGCCACAGCTGAGTCTTTTTCCTAGTCATTCTGAAAAAAATAAAAATAATTGGTGTCCATGCATATTTCAATTTTGGTGATAGATGCTAAAAAATCCGAAGTGACAAAAGGATACATTTTTTATTATAAAACGGACATAGTCAGGTGATAAGGACATTGCTAAAATAACTTATTATTCCACAAACTGAAGAGATTACTATCAACATTTTAATTTTGTGTAAGCGTGATCAACCAACAGACATAGTGTAAGCGTGATCATTTTACGTAATTTGACCAGATCCGTCAATTTACAGGTTTTACAGACATATTCACTGTTGGATTGATAATCTTTTGCAAACAACATCAATTGGACGATGGAAATTTGCATATGAAACATGTTAATTTTGTGATTTCGTTCAAATTCGCCAGCGATAGGATAAAAGTGTTGGTGTGATCAACACAAAATTATAACTCGCTCGACACTTTGTCGAAGTGTTTGCAGAAACTACACGTGTTTGAATGCTGTCCTTTGGGGAAAAAACTAAAGGAATATATACATCTTCCGTGAGCTATGTCTTATTTTCAAATTCACAAGCTATCATATCAAACTAAGGTCAACTTACCTCCGAGGCGAGCCGCTTCTGGTGAAAGCGTGATCATTACAAGTCACGTGATTACTCCCCGTGATTTAGAAACATCTAAAATGCCTTGATTTCCGGTTTCATGTCGTAGATGTTGATTATTTTGGTAATGAAGTAGTAGTTTCCAGGCTAAATAGATTTTTTATCAAAAGTATTTAGGTGCAATACTAGTACATTGTATTTCATTATTTTAAAAATTTGGTTTGTGTAATCAAGTTTTTATTTCTTTTTTTACATTTTCATTATTTATCAGGTGAGCGTATCAGGCCCATTTAATTTAAATTGTTTCGGAATCAAAATAAGAATTTGGTTTTTAGTCCTCTAGAACCATCTTAGCCACTGTGGTAGCTCAGTTGGTAGAGTGCTCGCTCCATAAGTGGAAGGTCGTGGGTTCGAACCCCTACCAGGTCTGACCCAAGACTTGAAAGTGGGTAGTGACTGTTCTTTCGCCAAGCACTCGGCATTACAAAATGAAAGTCATGGTTCTTTCGGACGGGAACTTAAAATAAACGAGGTCCTGTGTCATGGCAAGCATGGCACGATTAAGAACCCAGCTGTATAATGCCATCAGCGCAACGCACAGACAAAATTTCTGCACTTTCGCCTATAACTGGCGACATCTCGATATAAGTGAAATATTCTTGACTGGGACAATAAACACCATTACTCAACTCAACTCTAGAACCATTTAAACAAAGAGCAAAATAGATAAGTATGTCAAGATAAACATTATATTACCACAGATTCATTGTGGTCTTTGGTACCACTGCAGTAGCTTAGTTGGTAGAGTGCTCACTCTATAAGTGGGGAGTCGTGGGTTTAAATCCCAACCTGGTCTGACCCAAGACTTGAAAGTGGGTAGTGACGGTTCTTTTGTCAAGTACTCGGCATTACGAAATGAAAGTCACTGTCTTTCGGATGAGGTTCTGTGTCAAGGTAGGAGTGGCACATTAAAGAACCCTGCTGTATTATAATGCCATCAGCACAGCAAACAGGCAACATTTCCGCACTTTTGCCTATAGCTGGCGACGTCTCAAGGTAAATATTGTTGACTGGGACTTTACTCAAAACTCATTGTGATCTTCGGATTCAGAAATTCTTTTTGGTTTCGAAATCTTGCTCGGACAAAAGGTAGGCGAAGTTGGTATGGAGATATGCGTCTTAAAAATATTTCAACTGCAAAATTCTACAGAAATCAATTCGAGAAGCAATGTGTTTTGTTGAATCTCCACCAGGCTTCTCCAGTATTATATTCACACAACCTGTATGTCCTGTTTAATGAAAAGATGAGTGAAACAATAATATTTTACTGGCACAGTCAAGGTTCTTTTAATTATATTATATCGAGGTGGTCAGTTTTCGGATGGTGACCACTGCGGTAGCTCAGCTGGTAGAGTGGCCGCTCTGTAAGTCGAAAGTCGTGGGTTTGAACCCCGGCCGGGTTTGACCCAAGACTTAAAAGTGGTTAGTGACTGTTCTTTCGCCAAACAATCGGCATAACGAAATGAAAGTCACGGTTCTTTCGGATTGGAACTTAAAATAAACGAGGTCCCGTAGCACAGTAGAAATGGCATGATAAAGAACCCTGCTGTATAATGCTATCAGCGCAACACACAGGCAAAATTTCTGCACTTTCGCCTGTAGCAGGCGACGTCTCGACATAAGTGAAATGTTCTTGAATGGGACGTTAAACACCATTACTCAACTCAACTGAAAGAAGCAGGAGGAATTGTCGATCTTCCACAAGCAAAATGTCAAACTTTCTAACATGAGAATCTGCCCGAGCGAGATTCGAACCTAGGCCATTAGAGGCATTTTGACCTTAACGTGCGTTCTAGACTACTTGTCCATCAAGGCCCTTAATGAAATGATAACTTTTAGGCCAAGTCTTTTATAAATGTGTTTATATTTTTTTTTATCGAACTGATTTGGAGACGTCACATGATTTTTAGCTGGAGTAATTCGGGCCATTGAACTGTATTGATCATGATGATAAAAATGAGTGATTTAATTTGATTTAATGGATTTTTGCGTTCCAGTCAAGAATATTTCACTTATATCTAGACGTCACCAGCTATAGGTGAAGTGGCCTTTTTGAACTTTGCAGTGCGCTAAGGACAATGTGCAGGGAGGGTTCTTTAGCGTGTCACGCCTGCCAGGGCAAAGAATATCGGTTTTCAAGGTCTCCGAAGGACCCCGTGACTTTCATTTCTAAATGCCTTCTTCTAGCGAGCAAACAGGGAGACGTTAAGTCATTGTCAGTAGGCCGGAGACGTGCATACTACGCAGTCATATTTTCCTGAAACCGTGCATGTTAACCAGTCAATAATGCCGATCGCCAGCCGAAGAAACAATATCTCGAATTTAGTATTATTGTCTTTGACCCGGGTTAAACCCAATTTTTAAGAACTGTCTTTTTGTTACGATTGGTATTTTGAAAAACCAGGCAAATGTTGGATTTTGAGCGCATACGGCGCTATACGTCGCCAAGAACAACACTTTAATTTAAAGCCAGAATCAATAAAAATCAACGATGACTTGCATATTGTGTTTGTTTGTTCAGACAATACAAGTGTTGAAATTAAATCTGCATATTGCACACGTGCAGCAGGGTAAATTATTTTGGTTTATGTATTATCAGTTTTAAAATTGAATTTTACCCCATTGTTTCGTGACACAGAAAAACCAAGATTGTTTCACTTATACCAAATTAGTGTTTCGTGGCACAGAAAAACCAAGATTGTTTCACTTATACCAAATTAGAGTTTCGTGGCACAGAAAAACCAAGATTGTTTCACTTATACCAAATTAGTCATTTTATATTTTGACATTCATAGATAATTTTTTTTTACCCATGTCGTGTATATTCTTGAAGCATTGGAAACAACTATTTGAAACTGATCTGCCAAATCTTCAAATAAGAGGACAAGTCTTAGTTTCATAAGATTTAACACAAATTCTTCTTTTCTTGTAAGTCTTCTGATATTACTAAAATTAGATATTCTTTTATTTTTAATGGATAACAGGTTCTACTAGGACCTCTCCAGTATCTAACTTCTTTTATAGTTCTATCTACAATCTGAAATGCTTTTTCAAGAGATTTGAGACTTCTTATTCTTGTATTTTTAAAACACAAATACCAGTTAAATTTTGATGTGCCAGTTGTGCACATTTCGGAAAATCATTCCTCATCAGTAGCACTAGAGGCCGAAAAATTTGATTATAAAAAATGAAATTTAGATTTTGTGTCGGATTTCATTACTTCATTCACTATCTTGGGATTAAAGGGTACTGGAACGATTTTCAAGTTTGACATATTTTATTCATCGTACTTATGGTGGCTTATTTCTGACATTGACATAATTTTAGTCGACATAGAATTATCTCGACATGTCGACTTAATATCTTGACAAATCAAGATATTATTATGGAAAGTTGTGATACCAAAATGAAAAGTTGAGATAAGTAACACGTACTTAATTAAATATGGCTCGACATAAAAGTTATCTCAACATGTCGACTTAATATCTTGACAATTTCAATTGCTGCACGGCAAGTTTCATCAATATATATTTGGTCGACATGTTATTCTGAACTACGACGCTCATGCTAATTCCTATGGTGGCTTATTTCTGATATCGACATAATTTAAGTCGACATAAAATTATCTCAACATGTCGACTTAATATCTTGACAAGTCAAGATATTATCATGGAAAGTTGTGATACAAAATAAAAAGAAATATATAACACGACATGTCGCGATACTTATGTTGACCAGTCGTGATAATAATCTTGATATCGCGACTTATTTTTTGTAACTTCTGGAACACAAGTATCGCGGCATGTCGTGTTATATATCTCAACTTTTTAGTTTGGCATCACAACTTTTCATGATATAATCTCGACTTGTCAAGATAATTACTCGACATGTTGAGATTAAAAAAATCTAACACCATTGACAGTGTAAGACAGAGATTTCTCACACCTGGGACGTAGAAATCCTCAGTTTTATCGGTGCTAGATTTTCGCCATCATGGTTATCGACATTGCGCTAATTTCTAACCTTGCTTATTGATGATTAATAACATTCAAGATTCACTATTTCAATTAATTTTATTATGTTAAAATTATTTTTATAAAATTTTATTTCAATTATTATTTAAAGGTTAATAAAAATTCAAATGTAAGCTTACTATATTTTGTTATGTGTAAGGATTTTGTTTACTGAGTGAGAAGGTTTCTTTTTTCGGAACGTCTCTGGTATTACGGTGCATCAGGACCGTAAAAGTCGATGAAAAACAAATTATTGCGGGAAATTGTTCGTGTAGGCTGTCTCAACCAGGGCGAGACAAGAAAATCTAGCACCGATAAAACTGAGGATTTCTACGTCCCAGGTGTGAGAAAATTTTATGTCAACTAAAATTATGTCGATGTCAGAAATAAGCCACCATAAATTCCGATAGATTGCGTGATCTCTACCAAAGACAGCAAATTCTTATGCGTCATGACAACCAGTGACAACCTGCTGTAGTTGTTCAGAAACACGACAATCCGCGATTTTATGTTCTACAAAAGCCGCCAGGTCGACGTCTCCGACGTAATCGAAAACACATTCGTCCAACTGTTTATACATGTACTGTATTATGATAAATATGCACATCTGGCACATCAAAATTTAATTGGTATTTGTATTATATATTTACACACTGTGGTTTATACTTTATTAAGATAAATGAAACGCTTGGTTACACACTGTTGTTTATACTGTATTGTGATAAATGAAACGCTTGTTTACATGTTACGTAACTGTAAAAAGTTTTCAGTAAACAAGACTCCATGTTAATTGCATGTATGTCACATTTTTAGTTCATTATGTCATAAAAGAGGAACAGATGTTGGTCGTTGTTCGGAGTTTGAATTCTTGTACTAGTGTGTATAAACCCCGGACTAGCAACTGTATTCTTTCTACAGAAAAATTGTTTTGGATTTTCTAAGAAAATTTTTAGTTCCATATGTTATAAAAGAGGGACGGATGTTTGTCGTATGAATAATGAACATTGCAAAAACAGTCTCACGAAATATTCTACTTCATCATACTCATATATATCTGATCGAGTAAATCAGGTCGACCAGGAAACAAATTTTCATTTAAAAAGCAGTAAAAGTCACATAATGAATTACGTAAGTAGGCCGCTATTCTACTAAAGCCACTTTTAGTTATTACTCAGAATATTACATTGACTTAGTAACGTTTGTTCAAGACATATCTTTGCTATACCTTTAAAGTAATTCCTATATCCAATTTGATCGACGTGGATTATTGATCCTGGGACATCGATATATTGAAATGGAAATTTATTTCTTGCATAGTTTTTTATTTGATTCGAATCTGAAGTTACAATTATTGAATATATTTCTGGCATGTTAAATCGTTCTTAAAATTTCCTTATGCTGTTTATTTCATTAATATCTAATTTTTGTTTCACATCTGATGGAAATGTCAGATTTTTTCCCACCCTTACATGAGCGCAAACCAATTTTCTCCCTTTAAAGTTTTTCACAAAAATCACTTTTAACTTCTCTTAGAAAGAAGTGTGAAATTTAAACAACGAAGTTAGAACTAAGTTGTATATTTAATTATCCGAAATTTGCATTATTTCAGGAAGTACTCCAGACGCATTATAGTGTTTTCTCAAAGGGGTAACAAAATCAAGATTTCCACAGAAGTAAACAACGTCATTAGTGTAATACTTCTTGAAATTAATGAAAGGTGGTTTCTTTAAAAAATCAGGCCTTTCCATCGTTACGTGTTTTTCTTGTTAAAGCCCTTCCAGTTCATTTTGATTTAGAATCCAATTGATTTTATTTGACAAAAGATACGACGTAAGATTCATTGGTGTAATGTGTTTTATTCTAAACGTTCGATTGGTCGAAAGAGACATCAAATAGGCGGCTACAATTCCTTTTTGCCGATCAGTCAGGCCTCCGCACACATCTCGACATTCGTATACCATATATTTTCTTGGATTTGAAAACTTTGAGAAAAAATCATCCCTGCCTTTTGTATTTTACTACATTCGGTAAAGCACGTTTGGTCTAATGGTGTTGATTTCTCATTTTCTGTTTTTCTGTTCTGTTTTTTTATTTAGATGTTTGTATTGATAAAAAATAATTAAGAAACAACTAAATGAAGAAATACGAGGTATTCAATATCTTTCATCTGAAATGATAAAAAAAGGAAATATAACAAAAATATAACCACAAAAACGGAATCTATATCAGCAATATATTTGGTGTATTTTAAAGGAAACATTCAAATATTTAAACTTTCATGGTGTACCCCAATCCGAAGAAAATGTATTTTTTTCTTTAAAAAATCCAATATTTAAATTACAAGAGGTGTAATTGGCCTTATACGTTCACCTGATAAATTATGTCTTACTTAAATGCTTTAATTTCAAAATGAAAATGACTGTTTCTGTTATAAAGATTTTTTACACAAACAAAATCATAAAATTACAGAATTCTGATACAAAAATTAAAAAATAGCCAATAAAATCAAAGTTCTCAAAACAAAATAATTCTGTGGCAACAATTTATAGTTTGAACTAAAATAGTATTCATAATAATCCTAAAAAATGTCAAATTCACAAAAAATTACATTTCAACTCTTACATGGAATATAATATAGTTTTAAAAAATGGCTAGATTTTATCATGTTGATAATTTTGCAATTAATTGTTATCATCTACCTTTAATAGTTTACAAGAAAATGGTCAAAAACAGGAAAATCTGTGGAAAAAATTAGTATTTTAGGGGCAACAACTCTTACATGGATTAATACATGTATATAGATACAAAGCTTGCTACCTTGGTAGATGTGGTCATGCTGAACATTTTTGCAATTTATTATTAATATTTATCTCTTAAAGTCTCAAGAAAATGGCCAAAAACAGAAAAAATTGCAAAAAATTAGTATTGCAGGGGCAACAACTCTTACATGAATATTGATTTTATCATCAAACTTACTCACTTGTAAGTTTTTGTCATGTTGATCATTTTTGCAATTTATTGTTATTATCCATCTAATTATAATTTTCAAGAAAATGATAAAAAAACAATGAAATAAAAAAAACCTCAATATTTCAGGGGCAACAACTCTTACATAGATTAACATAAAGACACCAACCTTGCTACATTGTAAGATCTTTTTGTCATGAACATTTTCATAATTTATTATTATTATTATTATTATTAATATTATTATTATTATTATTATTATTATTATTATTATTATTATTATTATTATTATCATTCTATAAAGTTTTCCAGAAAATAGTCAAAAACAGCGAAATTTCTGAAAAAATCAATATTTCTGGGTCAACGACTCTTACATGGATTAACATATAGATACGAAACTTGCAACATTGTTAGATTCTGTTGTGCTGAACTTTATGCAATTTATTGTTAATATCTATATATAATAGTTTTCAAAAAAAAAAAAAAGTCAAAAACAGCGATATTTCTGAAAAAATCAATAATTCCGGGACAACAACTCTTACATGGATTAACATATAGGCACGAAACTTGCTACCTTGCTAGATCTTATCATGCTGAATATTTTCCCAATTTATTTTTATTATCTGCTTTTAACAGTTTGAAAAAATGTCAAAAACAGCAAAATTTGCAATATTGTGGGACAATAACTCCAAAAGTCATTTTCTGATTTCTTAAAAATCTAACATATCATTAGATGTTACCATGCTTATCAATTTTAAAACATAATATGAATAAAATATCTGAAAAAACAGCTTATTTAGTACTAAAAACTCAAAGCTAAAAAAAGGTTCTGACCTTGACTTTGACCTTGACCTCATTTTAAAGAACATTTCAAGTTGACATCAAAACTTAAGACCCCAAGTCATTAACTTTGCAAATAATCGAGGTATAGCATTTTTGAGATAATTTCAAAATTCTAAAAATTTTAACGAAAAAACGCGGAACCCATTTTTCGACCGAATTTCACGAAATGAACAAAACTATAGGTTTAAGACCCTAAAGGAGGCCAAATATCACATAAGTTTTTAACTCCCATAGTTGGTTTCGGAGAAGAAGATTTTTAAAGATTTTTGCACCCATAGGTCACCTTGATCTAGTATTGGTAGCCATGGCAACGCCATTAACAAATCTGAATTGCACCGACCTAGACATACTTCTGACCAAGTTTCATTGAAATCTATCCAGTACTTTTGGAGAAGTCGAAAATATGTGTTAACAATGCACGCACACACGCACACACGCACGTACATACACACACTGCGCTGTCATAAGCTCACATGTCCTTTTGTCAGGTGAGCTAAAAACGAACTTTAATTTTTTTCGTAAATTTTAACGGATTTAATAGCATATTCAAACAATGATAAATCAAGTATGCATAAAATTTCTTTTCGTATAGATTAACGTTCGAGTTGAGTCAATGGGGTTTTACGTCCCAGTCACGAATATCTTACTCATAACGAGACGTCACAAGTTAAAGATGAAGTGTTAGAAATTGTTTCCTTTGCAATGTGATTAGGGTAATGTGCAGGGTTCTTTAGCGTGCCACGCCTACCTTGACACGGGGTACAGATTTTTAAGGTTTCTTTTCCGAAGGACCTCGTGACTTTCATTTCTAAATGCCCAGAGCTTGGCGAAAGAACGGTGTCTTACTTTTTTCAACTCTTGGCTCGAACCCCGACTTTCGACATACGAAGCGAACACTCTACCAACTGAGATACCTTTGTAATTATTTATGTTCGAGATTTAAGATCTTTATTGATTTTCATTAAAATTTAAAATTGCTTTGGAAAAAAATCCCAATCGGGCAGATCATTGTTTGATAAAATTTGTCAGAGTTGATTAACTCTGGCCGCTCCGCTTTTTCTACACCATCCCAGATCTGACCTCTTTGAAATTTTATTATACCATTTTTGAATTTCGTTTTTAAAACATTAAAAACGGTATATGACAATACGTTTTCTTATACCTTTTCTTAATATATGTAATGTCAAGATTTAAAAAAAGGTACATGACAATATCAGGGAAAGAATCTTAACGCCCTTACTGAACTCTCAGTGCCTCTCTGACCATATGTTATAGTAAAATGACCATATGTTATAATACAATGACCATTTTATACAAAGAACTGACCATATGTTACAACATTAAACGGTCATTTTACTATACAATGTGGACTATTTTTTTTATTAAATGGTAATTTTGTTATAATTTATGATGAAATTTTTATATTAAATGGTCATTTTACTATACAATATGGTAAAAAAAGTGGACCATATGTTATGTAAAATGACCATATGTTATAAAACAATGATCATTTAATCATATGTTTAGTACAATGACCATAATATAATAAATGACCATATGTTATAAGAAGCGTAAACTTAAAACAGCTATGGCGTTCCATAGAAAAGGATTTGTGGTTGAAATATGTTTTTTGCTTAATCTGATATTAATCCTTTACATTCAACAACAAACGAAAAATTTGTTATTAGTTTTTAGCTTAACTGGCTATAGCCAGCTGATATTATGGTCAGGCGAAGCGTCCGTGCGTGGAATCACATGATCAAATGAAACCAAATTTGGTGTGGAAGGGCCTAAGGTGGAATATATTAAATAAAGTTTGTGATTTTCAGCCCAATCCTAAATCCAAAATGGCCGCTGTTACAATAATGAGAAAAATAAAAACAGGAAAATGGACATAACTTAATTATTTTTGTTAATTTCGTTCAAATTTAGTATATGGAATGTAGAACTCTGGCCATTTAATATATTTAACGGGTTTTTTTCCGTAACAGATTACTTTTTATTTTTCAATCATCTGTTGCACCTTCTTTACAATATATGTATCTGATAATTATGCAAAACCTCATGTGTGGTTTTTCATTTATCACTTACCCTACCAATCTGAATACAAATCTATATTTACATTTACTATATAAACATGTTTGAGACCAGTGGCAAATACGGTACAATAACCGACATTGATCACATGATCATTACACTATGCGTATGAATAATTCACTTTCTGGACTATTTTTAAGAAGTTTCATAACAAAACAATACAAACTGAGAAAAAAATTATTAATTTTAAAATATACATTGAATTAAATACACAACGGAAAATTTCCAATCATCTAAAAAGTACCCTAATTTCTCCCGTAATACTGAAAAAGTGTGTATGGTACCATCTGTTCTATAAATTTTATTTCCCGAGCTATGGAATTTCACCACTAGTTAAAACCACAGTCATAATTGAGTTTCACAGTGACGAGTCTGGAGAATATGTAACTTAAAAAACATGAAATACAACCAAAAAATTTTCAGAGGGGAGATATCTCATACAGACGAAAATAACAGATGTTAAAAAAGAATATATATGCAACTGAGACGATCGACCGTCCTGTAAAAATGTTAAACCACTGTTTCCAGTGCTTCGATAAAACTGACAAAATCCAAAAGTTTGTCCAATCAATATGATAAAAAGCCATGGCTGGTCCTGAAGAGTCTAATATATGATTCATGTTCAAACCACATTTAAAACGCACATTTGCCCGTTTTTATCCGACATATGCCATGCTGCAAAAGTTGAAACTAAATACACTCCTCGCTGTTTGCGGGTGACGGCCATTCAGCATCTTAATGACCTGGGGTACGAAGCTCGGCACAAATTTGTTTATGTCGAACCATAAATGAGAAGCTTCTCCCAATCTTACAACAGAACTGTCTCAACACAACAGAAAAAAACGTCATAGTAACTTATTGTCAGAACTAACTCACCCTGCAAAAAATTTAAACACTGAATCAGCTGTTGTACCGCGCCTAAATGATCACAATCTGGGTCGACTAATGTGGTCAGTTCCACAAGGTCTGACGAATAATAATGACAGAAACTATGACTTTCCAAAGCAGATTACATTTCGTAAAATTGCTATGAAAGTGACTAAATTGATGTTTTATATAAAATGTGCATAACAATGTGATGGTTGATAAAATATTTCATAATTAATGTGAGTTCCGTGTTATTTCATGCTGTACTATAGGCTATTTTGTTTACATTAGCCGTATTCGACTGGTCGTCTTCCGTTTAGCAAGAGGCTCTTCCGTTAAACGATATTTTCCCACCTTTATTTTTGACCAATCAGATCACAGAATATAGTTTTGTATTTGTCATTCGACTTGTAAAGTGCTCAACACACTTTTCACTTCTAAAAACACTGTTGTTCACGAAGGTCGAGTTGAGAACAACTTACCAGTCGAATAACAAACGTAAAGTTGATGTCTTTAGTCTGATTGGTCAAAAATAAAGGTGGGAAAATATCATTTAATGGAAGAGCCTCTTGCTAAACGGAAGACGACCAATCGAATACGGCTATTGTCACGCAGTTCCAATAATTGACCCCTCTTCTCGTTGAAGGCAGGAATATTCAAATTGTTGTGACAAAAATTTAAAAAAAAAAATAATAATAAAATAATGTAAATATAACCATTGAACAGCATAGCTATGGCAGTTATTGGATTATAAATGACATAGTTTTGCCAGGTAAACCAATCATAACGCGCTAACGCGCTTTATTCAGTTTGCCTGGCAAAGCTATGTCATTTATAATCCAATAACTGCCATAGCTACTCACAATCAGTTTTTTTATATACGGATCATTTCTTTATGGACTATTGTGTCACATAGCCAGAAAATGTAATGTATCGCTATAGTAAGATTCAATGGGTATGTGATAAATACGCAAAACCACACATGTGTGGTTTTGTATTTATCACATACCCTACCAAACTGAATACAAAGCTTTCTTTCTAACTTAGTTTGTCACTTAATTCACAATTAGCTTTTTCATATAGTTTTTTAATCTGAGTGGAAAAACGTAAAAGAAAAACTGCTAAAAAGTAATTAAATACAACAGATAATTGTTCGTTTAAATGTCATTTGTTAACATTTTACTACTGCTATCGTAAACACTGGTTAAAACTTAAAATAAAAACATTGATTTATCAAAGTTTGTTAACATCGTTCGGGATTCTCCCAACTTGACAAAAGTTTTGTTAAACTGTTTAAGTTAAGATTGTTTTTAACATCAAAATGGTGCTAAAAATATTTCATAAATAACAATCCTTTGGTTTATTTATAATTAAAATAAAACAAACATACCAGTCCTTGTCCATATCACAATCCCAAAAACAAAGTAAAAACTTTGCAAACTGGCAAGATATGTTATACACGTGAACTTCCATCAAGGAAGTGAGGCCGGGTGGTCCGGAAGGGTAAGCACCTCCTGTCTAGCTAGCTACACCCGTCACGTGCAAGTCAATTTTGAGAATGAAAGGAACAAAGAACTATGGTAAGTCAAATATATCCAGTATAAGTTGGGATACAGTGACTACATACTTATCAACAATATTGTGATGACGGCCATAAAACTTTTTAAGGGCCCTGATTAGCCTAGGCTTGCAATATCCTTGTGTCAACAATTTAATTGTAAGTAATTTGCTTCGTTGCAGAAAGTTACCATAGTGGGAACAAGCTCTACCGTACCGTATTAACTGTGAAACATATACACCATTAGCAGGAGAAGCAGGGATATTACTGCAAAGAAACGGAAAGTTGACAATAGAAAAATTGAAGTCATCACGTTTGTCGTATAGCTTCAGATGTAACCTTTCATGGGTGTCATAATTGAGGTATAAGTCCAAATATGAAGCAGAACATGGAGAATCTGTCGTGTCTTTTATTTCAAGCTCACTTGGATAGATGACATTCACATATTCTCCAAATTTGTGATTATTTAGAGAAAGAACGTCATCTATATATCTGTATGTGTAGTTGAATGATTTAGCGACAGTCTTTTTTCCAGATTTGACAAGGTTCTGTAAAAATTCTGATTCATATGAATAAAGAAACAAATCAGCAAGTATATTAGAATTTACTTATGGAAATTATCGGGAGAAATTTAATACTTTGAAGATAAATTAAAACAAGACGCAAAAATTTTAATTTTACTTTAGCTCCTATATTTTAATATAAAAGATGATTTTCATTTCACTCCGAATTCCTACACGTGCAATTTAAAGTTTTTTTTAAATTAGAGTTACTCTCCTTTCATTACTACGAACGGCTGCCCTGTATTTGTTTGTCGTCACACTTCGGTGCCGCAGGTTTTTCCGAATTGCGTCAAACATTAAACGAGCGAATACCATTCGGTGCCGCAGGTTTTTCCGAATTTCGTCAACCATTAAACGAGCGAATAGCAGTGTACCTTGTCAATGTTGTTTATTGTCGTCTGGTCAAAAGCAAAACAACGGTCACATCTGTACGATGACGACGCAATCCATTGTTTTAATTGATTAAACATGTCAGATATAAAAACAATTCAATCAGTGATATAAAATAATAAACAGCTGTCTCGTGAAAATATTGATTTTCTCACTTCACTCGACAAAATAAAATTCATATTCATACTTCTCTGTTAAATATTCTCTCTCTCTCTCTCTCTCTCTCTCTCTCTCTCTCTCTCTCTCTCTCTCTCTCTATATATATATATATATATATATATATATATATATATATATATATACTGTATAGTCATTGTGTCTAAATGTTTTATATATTGCAATCCTAGACATCCTAGACTTATCAAGGCCTTAACAGTTTGATTGCCGTTTTCACATTTTTGCTGAAAGGTCTATAGTCAGTGTTCCCAAAATTATCGTGGACGTATTTCACTTCCAATTTTAACGTGTTTTTTTTTTTATTTCAAAATTTGTTTTTGCACGTGGTGGGTGAAGCTAGACAGGAGGTGTATACCCTTCCGTAGCACCAGGCATCTCTTTCTTGGAAAAAAGTTTTCTTGCTCAACTGATTTAGCCATTTTACTGGGTGGGGTTGTGATTTCAACATGGACCGGTATATTTGTGTTGGTGCATTAGCTAACCTATGTAACTAGTTCTTAAAATACCTACTCTTAATTATTTGAGAATAAACCCTTTTTGTACAAAACTGTGCACCAACGGAAATTTACATAAATTTGTGAACAAGGTCTTTACTTGGTCCTATCGACTGTCATTTCTTTGACTGTTGCTGTGGTTTTTTAATTCTTAGTTCTTTGATTTTTTCTTTAGGACCTTTTTAACACATGTCTAGATTATATGTTTAGTCTATCAATTTGTTTTACCCCTTGTGTCACTGATGAGGAATGAATTTCCAAAATGTGCACTTATAGCACAGCAGAATTAAACAGGTATTTATGTTAAGTATTTGTCTTACTGGTTTCATGTGAATAGTGAGCTATAGTTTATTGATTCAACTTGTTTCATCGTATGTCAAAATGATCTTTTTTTCTTTTGAATAATTCTTGACTGACTGACCTTTTAGAATTTCTGCATTATTCCTTGTCGGTTATCATTTCTCCCAAATTTTTAAAATGGCTCTTAGACTTGTTTTTGTCAGTCAATCTTTAATCTTTCTTGCTTTTTAATGTTTTTCTTCACTTTTATAATTAAACTGGCTGCAGATGCATATAGAAATTGTAAAACAACTTTTAAAACATTATTTTATTGGCTTTTTTGTCATTGAATGAACTACTTATTTTGTAATGAAATGTCAAAACTGTTAAGGTAACATCTGCTTGTATTTGTATTTGATTTTTATTTACAGTGAAAACCGGACCGGCTCCGTTTCTTGAAAAAAATCCGGTTTTCACAGGATCCGGTTTATTTAGGTTATTCGCTAGAGTTCACTGCCCTCGATAATAAGTAGCAGATCCATTTGTTATCTCCCTTTGGGATGTGTAGCCATGGGTAACACATGGACATGTGGCTTATTTGAAACAATAAACTTAAAATACAACGTAAAGTGATAATCTAAATTTTTTTGGGTAGGTTGCTTGTATTTTAATGTTTTATTCATCTCAAATAAACTATCATGAAATGATAGACGGGTGGGATCAGACATCATCATTATGATGTATAATTGTCTCATTGAGATAATAAACTTGAAATACGACGTATATCATAAAGTTATTATGGTAAGTAACGTGTATTTTAAGCTGTTTTTATTTCGATGCAAACATATCGGCAAAAATGCAGGTGCGCTTTCCTCTGCAGGAGGATGTAGGTCAATGTAACTAAGACTCAGCCAAAACATTACATTGCTTGAATTTACTGACATGGCACGTAATCGATGTTTGGTTTATGTTGATTAATGATAACAACTGCCATTCCTTTGTTAAGAAACTTGTTTCCTTATTTTTCCATCATCTGACTGCGCAGAATGTTTTATCTATACAAAGCGCATTTCAGTTGTTCGATTGAGAGCCGAATAATTGCGACTATTCTATTCAATTCTTTTCTTGACTGAAGTTTTGTGTAACCTCAAAACTTATTAAAATATCAATCTTGTCTGAAATTTTGTCGATTTAAGATAGCGGAGAAAGTTGTGAATTATCACTGTGATATCGAGTCATACCAGCAAAATGAACCAACAAAGATGTTCCTTTAAAAATTAACACGTTACAATCGAACACAAGCTAACCTCGATTTCGGTTGACTGATCTCTAATCCGATAATTATGGTTTATTTGTGACACCTTTCACACATGTTAATGTAAACTAAAGCCATTTGATGACGGTAATAATTCGTATTTCTAACAGTTTTGTTTTACTTAGAAGTTAAATGATGTTATTTATGATATCGGAAATTACTTTTACTTTTATTTGTTGTTAATGTTTTTATGATATCGGAAATAACAGTCATTTTGTTACAAATTTGCAAATTTAAAAAATTTCAATAAAATTCTCGGTTTCGGTTTTGGTTTTTTCATCATCAGAAAATCGAATCCGGTTTACAAAGGATGAAAATATATAGGTTTTTAATGATCCGGACGGTGAAATGCGTCCGGTTTTCAGAATTCACAGGATCCGGTTTATTAAGGTTTCTATCATATAGAATAAAGAAGAGAGTAAATCGGGACAAGCACACACGTCCGGTTTTCACAGGTTTCCGGTTTTTCCAGGGTCCGGTTTTCAAAGTTTCACTGTATTAGGAGAAATATTAGATGAAGATGTTTAAATACTAAATTATTACTTGTTTGTTTGATTTTTAAACCTTGGGTTATCGAATTTGTTTTTTATGATTAATGCGGTTTGATTGGATAATTCTTTTTATAAAAACCTTTTAATTAATACATAAAAAATAAAAACTATGAAATATTTGTCATTGATGAACATTATTTATAAGATAAGATAATATATAATTCTTTAAAGGATACTTCAATTTGAAAATTTAAAAAAATGTAAAAATTAACATTCTACAAACGTAGATGTCATGACAAAATAATTGATATTTTCAGTTCTTAATTTGAAAAAAGAAAAAAGTGTTAATTTAAAAATTATGTACTTGTCATTAACCAATGCTATATTTAAACGCAAAACATTACTGTCTGTGTCACTTTGTTTGTGACAGTGAATTTTAATTAATTTTTATAGAAAATCCAATTAACTTGGATAAGTTTTGTTATTTGTTGCTAACTTTATTGAGACTATGGGTATTCGAAAATCTCTGCTAAAATAAAATGTTTGTGTGGATAAGAAACTTGCTAACATTGTGATTTTCCGCCTTTTGCGCATACGATACGACGTGATACGTCGCCCAAAGTATCACTTCCGGTGTAAACGATGCCCATCTTTTTGACATGTAAAATCTCCGTAGCAGCAACAGTTTCTTTTCTACAGAATGTTTTATTGGAATCGCAGATGCGCATAGCGATTTTTAGTTACAACTAGATTCATGTAAGTGAAAATACCAATTTTATTTCAAAGTAAACTTTGCATAATTCACTGTCAAAAACACAGAGACTCTAGCAGTGAGTTACGCCAGAAAGATCTTAAAAGCTGTTTTTAAAAATTAATAAATAATAGGTGTTTTAGTTTTTTAGAAAGACAAATTGTTTATGTCCAGTTGGTGATGTGGGTAAACTATTTACGGACAACCAGCCGGCATACTTACTTAATAACCTAAAAACCGGCGAAAATAAATACAAGCACGCAAATTAGGGTCATATTGTAACAAATGTTTACATCTATACGTAATGGACTGCTTTATGAATATCGAGGAAGACAAAAAAGCATGAGGAAACTTGACATTCAGAAAACAAACTAACAAATATTTTTTACACTAAGCGGGTACCGTTGGTGGTGGAGTAAAACTCCCTAAGGGTATCCATAACTCAGTATACAGTACGTTGTATCGTCAAAAAAATGACCTTGTGGAAATTTTTTAGCCGTCTTAATTTTTGAAAATTATTTAAAACTTAGGTATGTTTTCTCGTGCAAAGCATTCCTAAGACGAACTTGGACTCATACAATTCTGGAACTTTGGATTCATTAATTTTCAATGTTCTGATTATCCTTATCACTGATGAGAAATTAATCGAATTTCCGAAATGTGCACATATGGCACATCAAATTTAAACAGAAATTTTTGTTAAATACCTATAAAATCACTTGAGTCAAATCTCACAATTGTGGATATTTTTATATGAAAAAACTTGATGCCATAAACACAGATGACTTAAAAATCTGTTCTGGATTATTTGCTGCAATGGTTATTGTAAATTCCTATCTCGAACATTCATTGAAAAGGTGAATAATAAAATATAAGAACACCAATTCAAAATAAAAAAGAAAACCAAGGGTTTTCTTAGAAGATGAGATAATTAAGCATTGTATTATCCTGAGCGGGTACCGCTTCTGGTGGAGTTAACAATCCGAGGGTATCCATGACTCAGTAGGCAGTACTTATGTCAGAAAATATACCATTTAGCAAAATTTTCAGCCGTCTTAATTTTTGAAATTTATTTAAAACTAATGTTTGTTCCCTCATGCGAAGCATTCCTTAGCTGGATTTGGATTCATATAATTTTGTAACTTTAGATTCATTAATTTTCAACTGTTTTTTTTTGTTTTTTTTTTTTTAAAGTTTTTATCCATTAAACGACCCCTAGTGTCACTGATGCGAAATAATTTTCCGAAATGTGCATAATGGCAATCAAAATTTAACAAGTACTTGTGTTATACATTTATAACGTCAAAATCTTTTGTTTAAACTGATTTATAAACTCATAACTTTGCCCCCAAGTTTGAAGAACTATATAAATTCTTGCAATTGTTTTAAGCATAAATCAATATTGTTTTAGTTGGATCAAAATTTAATATCCGTCACTATGTTTTATTGCTTGAAAGATCGCTTGTTGAGAGACTAAAATTTATACATTTCATGTTTATGAAGATTCATTTTAAAGCATTTTAAGAAATTTGACTTGTTAGTTAGTCAAAAAAAAAAAAAAAAAAAAAAAAAAAAAAAAAAAAAAAAAAAATGATATAATACATTTTCTGTTTATCGCTCAAAAAAGCACAAAAATATTGCACAAATTACCCTGCCGAAGGTTCAAACCAGTGCCCCTTAAGTCTACAATTTACTAAGTATTTGAAAAAACAACAACAATAAGTGAGTAGTTTCAATAAATGTATTATTTTAACATTTACTGTGTGTTTCCTACTACCTCTCGTAAGGAATATTGATTAGATTAAAGGCGCGTCTCATTGCTGTGTTTGTTCTTGGTCGACCCCAAATATGAAAGGTTTTTTTCATTATGTAGGTGTTTACCTAGAAGGCTCGGACTAAGTAATCCGCCATGTTTAAATTTCAATAGAAAATACAATTATCTGGAAATAAAATCAGTATTTTACTTACTAGAGCCAGGTCTTAACAGAAAGTTGATACGCACACCCGAGATTATCTAGAAAATCACTGTCAAAAGTTGACACATAGTGAATTTTTTAATGCATACGATGTTTTACGTCACAGAGGACTTTATTTTGGTTTAAACGTCATCGTTTTCGAAATATAAACCCCCCATTACAGCAACAGTTATGAGATAATGGTGAAAATATAAAAAAGTTATAGTTAATTAAATTTTCTATAAATATTATGCATGATTTGCTGTAAGAAAAAGATATTTCTATAGTATTGTGAGACCAAAATAGCCATGCAGCGCGCAACCACGATAAATCCCTTTTTTCTACATTTTATGAGTCCAGTTATTTTTTCGTCGAGAAAAAAAAATTGCTATATATTATTAGCAGTAAAGTATTATTGATTCAAAATTTAAGGAAAATGTTTAAGTCAATTATTTACGCAGAATTCGTCGAAGAAATATTTCTTAAATAAGTAAAATTTATCATCTCCAGTTTAATTGGAGATGTCCATCTTGTGCGTTAAGTGAAGTTTTTTAGCTCACCTGACCAAAGGTCAAGTGAGATTATGACATAGCGCAGCGTGTTTATGTGCGTGTGTGTATGCGTGCGAGCGTGCGTGCGTGTGTGCGTCGTTAACACACATTTTCGACTTCTCCTCTGAAAGTACTGGACAGATTTCAATAAGACTTGGCCAGAAGCATGTCTTGGTCGGTGCAATTCAGATTTGTTCATGGCATTGCCATTGCTACCAAATCTAGGTCATGGTGACATAGGGGTTTAAAAATTTTTAAAAATCTTCTTCTACAAAACCAATAATGGGAGAAAAAAAATCTGATGTAATATTTGGCTTCTCTAGGGTCTTAAGCCTATAATTTGTTAATTTCGTGAAATTCAGTCGAAAAATGGGTTACGCTGTTTTGCTTTTAATTTTATAAAATGGCTTCAAATTGTTATAACTTGACTATTTGAACAGATATTGACATAGGGTTTTCAGTTTTCACTTTTTCTTGAAATAGCCTTTAAAATGGGGTCAAGGTCATGACATAGTTAGTAATTTTGCAGTTTTAAACTATTTACTTCAAAATTTTTCAAGATATATAGCATCACAACGTTGTTTAAATGTTCAGCATGACAAAATTTAAAAAGAAACAAAGCTTGTTACTTTATGATAATGCATATAGGAGTTGTTGCCCCTGAAATGTTATTTTTTGCAAAAAAAACTAAAATTGTGCATTAGCTTGAAAAGTATTAACTTTTTGCGTAGGCATATATACATACATATATATATATATATATATATATATATATATATATATATATATATATATATATATATATATATATATATATATATATATATATATATGAATATTGTAGGTATTGACATGACGATCATTTTGATATATGGCTCAAGGTCATACGTTCAAAGGTCAAGGTCATAGTTGCATAAAAAGACTGAAATTGTTAATTATCTTGAAAACTATTAACTTTTTGTATAGGCATGTATGTAAGAATATTGTAGGTATTGATATGGCCATCATTCTGATATATGATTCGAGGTCTTACGTTCAACAAATACACCATAAGCAGAAGCATAAATATTACTTAAAATAGAATCGTGTATTACTTTTTATACTAATCTGTTGTAATTTTTCATTACAGACAAAGTGTTTAGAAGTCTTTGCTTTTCTTCAGCTCCCAGTTTTTATATTACTGTGGCTACAATTTGGATGTCACAATGATAACACTCAAATGGATATTAAGGAATCAAACACTTATTCACAATTTTCTACCAACACCTATGAAAGTCCGCCAGTTGAATGTAACGTTTTACCCAAGTATTCCGATCCTGGAAGATATATGATATATGAATGTGGAGGTTTTTGTGGAGGTCTTGGTGATCGGCAAGCAGGAATTGTAGCTACGTATTTGCTGTCACTTTTGACAAATCGGACGTTTGGAATTAAACATTCTAGCCCAATGGATATTACTTTATTTCTCCAACCGAATAAACTCAATTGGAATATAAAAGACTCAAAATTATATGGACTTTCAAATGAAAACCACATGCTTATTGGTAGACCTGATTTCCTTAAAAAGCTGCCTGACTTAAAAGTTGAGAAGTTTTTTTCCAAAGATGTTGTTTACTTTCGAACAAATTATGAGTACGTTCGTACCTTGAGATTCCATTATAATGCTCACAGAGTATTTCCATATATAATGCGCATGACGAATAGCGAGATCTATAATTGTGTTCTTAGATCACTTTTTAAACTGGAAACATCTTTAAAAGAGAAACTGGAAATAATTTTGAAGAAAAACATTAGTGGAAGAAAGTTGGTTTGTGCGCATGTCCGCATGGGTAAAAATCCTTCCATTCCAAAAGACTCTGAACAAAGATTAATTTTTAATGAAACAAACAGTTTATGGGCGTTTTTGGATCGATTTAATGTGTCTAAGAGGTATGCAATATTTGTAGCTTCAGATTCGTATGAAATAAAAAAATATGCACACGACAGGTTTCCACTTCAAATTGTAGATGTTCCCGGACCAATAATTCACATTGATCAAATTGGGAATCGAAAAGAAATTGAAGGAATAAGGAAAGTGTTTATCGAACAAAATTTACTAAGTCGATGTGATGTTCTAGTCATAACTAAAAGTGGTTTTAGTAGAATAGCGGCCTACTTACGTAATTCATCACGTGACTTATACTGCTATTTAAAGGGTATTGTGATTCCTTGTCGACATGATTTACTAGATCAAATATATCTAAAACCACATTCTTAATTAGTAAAAGTGTCATTCGCATTATATATTTTAAAGGATAAAATAACTTGTTACGCGGAACAATAAACCTCAATGAAACAAGTTACAATTAATAACTTTAGGGGCTTCTTCGAAGTCAGAGATTTATAAATCTAGGTAAAATAATGTAATAAACAACTCTTTTTTATAATACAGATTTTAATTTTAATTATAACTAGTATTGATATTACGAATATTAAAATATCAAAATATCAAGGTATCTTTATATTGCAAATTGGTGAAAAATGGTGTTTGTAAAAATAATAACTTTAGATATTGTAGACTCATTAATATTCGTTATTTTCAAATGTTTGGATTATCTTTTTTATCTATCAACTCCCTCCCCTAGTGTAACTGATAATAAATGAATTTCTGAAATGCGTACATATGATGCATCAAATTTAAACAGGTATTCTTGTTGAATAGTAGGTTGAAACTTAGTCGAATCGAGTTTAAAAAAACATGAGGGCCATGGTAATTATATTTTTGGCATCAAAAATCGTGGTTTTTACTAACCCACTAACATAGCGATGAATTAAATCTGTATCCCTTTTGATTATATCCGTTATCATGAATTGATTTACATTAAACCATTGGTTTGTATGTATTTTTATTTCCGAGCTTTCTTGGGGAACTTATTTAGCGCCTTCATTCGAGAAATAACAAAGTCAAATGTTTATCAAGCTTTATTCTTTTGTTTTAGTCTTTTTTGTATGTGGGACATTCAGATGTTAACCGATGACCTGATAAAGATAAAGAGAATCTATTACGAGTTTGAGGTCGAGATGGAGAAATTCTGATCGAATGGTCAGAGTTTTCATGGTGAAAAAATCTGACCACGAGGTCGGAATATCCCCATCTCGATCTTAGTTGAGTAATTGCTTTTTTTTTCTCGCATTTAATTTACGAAAACCTACCAGAATCCCTACTATTACGATGCAAGATTTTGAATACGTCATGTCACACTAACAAATAACGTTTTAAAAATGTAGTTCCCGATCAATTGAGACAGGTATACACGTGTGCACGCGTGATTCGAATTTGAAAAAATATCGTACCACCAAGTCAGTGAGATTAATCTATATATCAAAATAAATGCGAGGAATACATTTCCGTAACAATAATTGTTTTATAGAACATAATTTTATCGTGTGATTTGCTCAAGAAAAAATCAAAGAAAAAAATTAAATAACAAAATCGTCAGAATATATAAAAGAAAAATTCGATAAATAGAAAAAATTGAAACCGGTATTTAGATGTTACTGATACCAACAACTAACCACACTTTCAAGCTACAATGGTCTGTGCTACTGACAAAAACTCAGACATAGTTTAAGACGAAGTCGACATAACTCTCTTTGTCTTTCTTCTCAAATAAAATGTTATCACATAAAAAACATTCATATTTGCTTATTATATAATAATTTACATAGAAGTTCAATAAGTCTGAAATATCTTTAGGTATATTTGGGTGGCCTTCTTCCGTCTGGGAAATATTGATTTATTGAAACATTTGTGGTCTTCAATTGTGGAAATTACGTTTTTCTGAAAACCAATTGAGGAGTTCTGTTTTATTTAAGTAAATAAAAATTTAATTCAGAATGTTAAAGCACCGATATGATAACTAAACCTGATCTCCAGCGATCGTGCAGGTAGATTTGACCAATAAGAAGAATAGGAATAGGAAAGTTTTATAACTTATTTCAGTATAAAGCTTCATTCAGGTTTGGACAGGATTCAATTTGTACTGACTTCGATTTTAACGTGAACTAGGTTGGTAGCTAACTCAAGTAAAAATAGTCAAAATGATAAAATCGTGAAACGCGTAAAAAATATGAATTTAATTTTCAAGAACGTTCAGTTTATTTCTACGAATAGATGACAAAGTGTTAATTCCAAATGAACAAAACCTTAGCTTATTATCTTCGAAATATGAACACATTAACTTTCAACTGAAGAAATCTAGATTCATGCCAAATAATGAAAAGAAAGCGAAAAGATGACTTGCAATGCGTTGTTTTTAATGAAACGCTCTTCTCATGTGTAAATTTTTGTGTATTAGCTTAAATAAAAAGACATTTGCAATAATTTCAAAAACTGGTTTATCGGAATAAATGACAGAAAACCCCTTTATGTATATTAACAAACACACACGGATACTATTTAACAATTGAACTGTTTTAAAATGAAGTTCATTGTCAATTTGAATGCAAAAACGTCGCAAGCTAACTGAATATGCGTGTTAGCATGTTTTTGCATTCGTATTGACAATGAACTTTATCTTAAAAAGTTCAATTAATATATTTTCGTACTTAAAAAAAAAAATTATTCGTTGATTTTAAGACGTAAAAATTCCCATCTATAACATATGCACATCTCGGGGGGGGGGATGTCCAGTAGACGCAACAGACACGAAGAGCGTGCATTTTAGACCGAAAACGACACATATTATTAATCGGGGGGGGGGGGGGGAAGGGGGGGGTTCTGATTTGGAAAATAATAGTGTTATCAGGTATTTTGGTGGTATTTTTCTCGGATTTTGCAAAAGCCTAATGCATTTCTGAGAATTGAGAATGTTGGATATAAAATTTAAATTTCGAAAATATTTAACTTAAGTTAAGAAAGGTTCTTGCTAATTGCAGATCTAAACACTGTAGAAAATCTGAAATAGCATTACAGAAGTTTAAATTAAAACTACTATACAGCTGTAATAGAATAGGTTATACTGCGTTTAATTTAAATTTTAAGTATGAGTAAGATATATATCTTTTTCACTTCAGTTACTTGCTCTTTACAGACGTATTTTTTTTAAGAAAAAATCCTTTTTATCCTGCGCTTTTAAAACTTTCTTTCTGGAACACATTGGCCAAATTAAATGATATTTGGGGTGGACAATCCTGGATTAAGGCAGAATTAGAATTAATTTTGTTTGTCAGGTAAATTTTAGATGTAAAAACAATGCTTATTGGGCGATCAAGGTTTTACTTTTTAATGTTCTTTTCTAACATTATTTTTTTTCTTAAAGATAGTAAAAAAAAAGAATCTAAAGACACTAACTGTGGAAGATGAAAGGAACAAAGACGGCTCTTTGCAGTTTTCACGCGATTTCAAAAAATAATTAATCGAAATGAAAGAAGAAATGAAAAGAAATGTCTTAAACATACCTCAGAAACACCATGCAATAAATAAATAAATAAATAAATAAATAAATAAATCAATAAATCAATCAATCAATCAATCAATCAATTTGAGGAACAAGACTCACTAGACAGTACAAATGATAAACCACTAATGCTTCATTTTCAAGGATTTTGGATAGGTACCGAAACTGACAAAATATTCTTCGTTAATATTACAGGAGATTTACTATCTGGTTATTTTTAAACAAATCAGTCTTCTTTGAAGTCCTATAATAAAACTTTGAAAAATCTAAACGCATATATTTTAAAAACATAATTATTGTGACTGTCCGTTTAATAGTTTTGAATGTCATGGTTACTTTTTGAATTGAATGTCATGGGTACTTAATATAAAATACTTAATTGGCAGTCTAAGAATTTACACTTCGTTTAACGGCTACAGGCAAAAGTTTTGGGAAAGGAAAAGGGCAAACGTTCGTCCTCGTGATGAAAACTCAAATTGGCTAGGACTTTGTAGTCGTAATGATAGGAATTTACTGTTTAGGAATGTACGTATGATCGACTTCAGGTTAATTGCTATTTTTTGCGCTGTTCTCATTTCCGTGGGCTTCAACCACAAGCTTAAACGCCAAAACGTTTACAATAAATTTCAGAAGTGTTGAGTGGAAAATTGTGTTTGACACCAATTCGGTAATTTATATCTAGGTGGTTAGTTAAAAAAGGACAAAAAACCGAACAGCGAAGAAAATCCCAATAGATCTTTTTAAACAATAGTCCCGACTAAGTTTGATTTAAATCAAGACAATAAGGGCCGTTTTGATATGTAGGCCGGTACTAAGGACAACAGTTTATCCAATTCTCTGTAAAATCTATCTATCAAGTACATAATACATTATGTACGAGATTTCAACTTCCAACCAAAAAGTTTTATTTAAATGCTTTTATTAAATTTGCCTGCTAGTGTTTTTACTTTGGTTTTGGGATTGTGATTTGGACAAGGACTGGTATGTTTGTGTTTTATTATCAATATTAAAAACGTACATTAAAGATTGTTTCATTTTTTGTTAGGATCAATAAATAATAAATATAAATGATTGATTGTTTTGGAAAGTTATTAATTAATTTAATTATTATTTATCAATTTTTTCTATTGATTTATACCATTTTGATCTACCATTGTATTTTTTCAACTTTACTTGTGTAATGTGTGAATTTGAAATAAAAGAAAAATCAATATGACAAAAATGAGCACAAGGCAGCATATGTAAGTTAATCATATCAACTAAACTTCACTTTTATTATTTGTTGTAAGTTGTTAGTTGATAACGCTTGTTTCAATTGACTAAGTGCTTATCTCCACAAAAGGGTTTGCAACAAAACCTGAAAATAAAAGAAACATTACATTAATACGTTTTTGATATATATGAATCCTATTTACTTCTGTCAATCATTACACTTTTCCGTTGATGAAAATAAGATTTTAGTATTAAAACTATCTTGTTTTTAAGCCTTTTCATTTAAGCGTGTTATGAGAACATCGGTTAGGCGAGACGATAAGCTTGTGATTATATCGAAGTACACAACAGAACATCGAAAAGGAAAGTCCCTTTAAAACTTTTGATAGGACAAGGATTCGATATGTTGAACTACAAGTAAGTATATCTTCTAACGTCTCTTTTGTTTAATGTTTACATCCAGTATGAGTATAAATAATCCGTCTATTGATATGTTTTTTCTAACTGGAGACTTAAAACTCTGACATCTTTATATTCGGAAAACATATACGATCTTATTTCTGATATGTTCCTTTACCTTGAGATATAGTCTAACCATCGACTTGTCATCCTAAACGTAAGAGATAGACGGTCTTATTTCTGTATGCTTGTCTACCATGAGACGTTTATGGAAAAGCCTCATTTATTCGTTTCCTAGAAAACGTAAACTTTCTTAACAGGGTTTTAATGTCAATAGTTTTGTCCATAGGACTTGCATGGTCTTACTTCTATCAGGGAACGAACATGTTCCAATCCCTATTTATTTGCAGTTGATTTATTTGTTTACCAGGGCTCCTAATAATTTTTTATAATTTTAATATGTTTGTATTAATTTAACTTCAAAAAGGTTGTACATTTCGCACTTGCAACACCTCGTAATGCATTAAACAAAACTACTTACCATTTTTCAACGATGCTGCAATAAAAACGACCAGGTGTTGAGTTATGAAATAGCTTAATTCGAGAAATTTAATTGATAAAAATAAAGATTTTATAGTAAAATACTTGTACAAAAAAAAAAAAAAAAAAAAAAAAAAAAAAAAAAAAAAAAAAAACAATAAAAAGAAAAAAAAAAAACAAAAACAAAAACAAAACAAAACAAAAAAAAAAAAAAAAAAAAAACACCAGGTAATGTTTTATGAAAACAACCAAAATATATCTCTCTCTCTCACACACACACACACACACACACACACACACACACAGACACACACACACACTAATGAAACACAAACTTAGATAATTTACTATTTTTCTTTTTTTAGTAACCATTGGTGGAAAAGAATTTAACTCTATTATTTACTAAACAACCTATTACAACGAATGAACTTAACGTCATTTAATTATACCATTCTCTTCCATACCTATCAACACAATATTTGATTCATACACCGATATTAACAATCCTTACTTATTTTTTTCTAAAAATATGGATTATTATCTTCAGATGCTTTTCATACGACGTCATTATTTAAAAACAAGAAGCCCAACATGGCCCTAATTTGCTCACCCTAAGTTTGAATGTAACTGGTATGTCTTGATACTACCTGGTAAGTCATAACATGTTGCCTCAATAGAAGTGGTTTCAGAGAACATTATTTTTTGTTTTGGTCTCTTTTTGGTCACTATGAACTACTTTTGATAGCCATAGAAACCAGAAACACAAATGTGAATGGCAATGGTCTATAGATGCTATTGACAAATATGAATGAAATGTGACCAGTAGTGTCTGAGAAGAAGTATTTTGATGGATGGACGGATGGATGACAGAGTGCCTATCCATAACAAAAGCTCACATGAGCAATTTTCAGATCCGGATTTAAGACTTTACAGATTTGACACATTAATTTGTAAAAGTCAACTGCAAATTATTTAAAAGTATTTGTTCAATAAGTTTAAATTATGTCACATAACAGAGATTTTGTAAAAAAAAAAAAAACAAAACATTCAAGGTTTTAGCTATATCTACATATCAGTATCATATGTATTTCAAAAACAATAATTACACCAAAAAGTAAAAATTCATAAAATTTCTTTCATGCACCATTGTAAGTCATAAAATTCAGAAATTAAAAAAAGTGGCCTCACTGGGATTTGAACCCTCCACCCTTGGGTTGCTAGAATTGAAAATGAAAAGGATCGAAAAAAGCGACTTGTATTTTACAGAATTTCATGAAAATTGTCAAACATATATTTCTTCACATAAGAAAATGATTTTTGGAAAAAGAATTCACCTAAATTTATTCATTATTGTAATTTTGGTAAAAAAGTACTATTTCCAATGTATAAAAAGTAAACACAAAAAACGCGTAACCTAATTTTTCACAAAAATTATTGAAATTCACAAACTTAGTATATAAGATGCTCTAGATGCCAAATATCACATCAGATTTTATCTCAGTGAGGTGGTTTTGAAGACGATTTCTTAGGTTTTCAACTATGTAGGTCAGTGTGACCTATATTTGGTAGCTATGGCAATCAAAACACAAATCTGAAAGGCAATGTTCTATAGATGCTTTTGACCAAGTTTGAACAAAATAAGACAAGAAGTTTCGGAGGAGAAGTCGGTTGAAGCAATTGTTGACGGACGGACGGACGGACGACGGAGGGTCTGCCTCTATTGATACCAATAGCTCACATGTGCACTTTGTGCTCATGTGAGCTATAAACCCGCGTCTTTAGAAGTCGCAGTACAAAATGGCATAGGCTAAGTTGTAAACTTATAACGTTAAAAGTGGAACAATCTTTGACGGAAAATTTGTGTTATTACATTTAAGGTTCATATAATTATATTTTTGTAGGAATTGTTCAGAATAACGTTTAAAAAGATATTTATCTAAGTTTCAAGTACAGACTGTTTCAAAATGTTTTTGAAAAATTTCTGAGCATGAAAAGAGTATTTATTTTACCATAATTGTAAATTTAATTTCATATCAGTTACAGTAGTCAGTAATTTGTGCTGTCAGCAAATGTACATATTAGCAACATTTTCAGCCGTCCTTTTTTTAAAAAATTTATTTAAAACTAAGGTTAATCCCTTATGCAAAGCATTCCTTAGCAGGAGTTGTATTCATAAAATTTTGGAACTTTAGATTTATTAATTTTCAACTTTTTGGCTTATTTTTTTATATATCAAACATTCTGGCCCCTGTTGTTACTGATGATTTTCCGAAATGTGCACATATGGTACGTCAAATTTTTACAGGTAATTGTGATATATGTTTACAACAATTGGAACAAATTGATTGTTCTTTTTCCCCATGTTTTCAAGTCATTTACTGTTCTTTTCCCCATGTTATCAAGTCATTTACGAGTAAATAAAATAATTAACTACGTTGCACTTCTTAAATTTGCTAGCTTTAAAATATTGTTTCATTAACAAAGACGGCCATTTTGTTGTTGGTTCTTTTGTTTGTCATCTGAACAGAATCCGTAGGTAAAGGTTTTATATGCTTTGTATTTTGGGGCAATGAAAGTGTGGGAAAGACACTGTATAAGAATTTATTTTGGTTGTGTATTAATATTGGCGCTTTTGGTGTTAAATCAATTTCCGCCAATATTAATTCACTTCAACTTTAATTTTAGCTGACTTGTCTAAGGGTGAAACAATGACAGCGCCAATATTAATACGCGCCAAATATTTGAGAGCCTCGGAAGCGCCGAAATATTACACACTAATATAATACTTATACAGTACATGATAGGATATTGCAAAGAATACAGCTCCGGATGAATTTTCATTATTACTTCCTGATACTGATGAAAAGCTAACAGCGACACGAAACTTCTTATACATTTAGTTCAAGTAAAACCATTATGCTTGTTCTTGCTTTACTTAAAAGCTGACCCGACAGAAGGTTACCACAACCTTTAACGTCCAATAGATCCTTTAATTTCATAACTAGAAAAATTAATATTCATTGCTGATGAAGAGATATCAATATTAAAGTGGAGATCCTTTGATATTTAGCCATCACTCATGGAAAAATTGTTTTTGTATATTGAGAAAATTCATTATTCAATATCCAACGTGGAACTTTGCCTAAAGAAATTGCTTCTTACATGGTTGATTGCTTTGTTGTCAAACGTCGGATCAATAGTGTTTTCTACTATTCGCGACGAAAATTAGTTTATCATACTAATAAACAAGCCACCGAGGCGTTCTACACATATGATGTTCCTTCCATGCCCCCAACTTCACAATCACTAAGGTTTTCCTTTTTTTAAATCTAGCAAATTTTAGGAATCTCTTTTTTAAATTTCAAATAATAATTTGTGTTAAAACTTAAACACATTTGCTACAAAATTGAAGTGATCTTTAAAATGACACCTTAAATTCCTGAATATCTAAATAAGTAATGAAATTATTAAAATTTTCAAATTTGCTAGATTTAAGTGAAGAAAAAGAATTGTGAAACCGGGGCCTGTAATCATTATTACTTACAATAAAAAGGGTTGGACAAATCACAAAGCATAAACTTACCATAATATTCAAAGCAAAGGTTGCATGTTTTAGCACAGTTAAGAACAGCAAATTCCCGACCTGGTCCATTTGTAGAGGCGCAAAAATAAAATCCATAGGCGTTACAAATGTTCTTTTCGTCATGGTCAATACAGGGTGGATTAGTGACCGAGTCTAAAAGTACAAGATTCACATATAAGATATTCAATCAGAAACATTGTACAGCCTGTTGAAGATTATTAATATATTTTTACACTGATAACGCGGTTACAGAATGAATGCGGTAAATATAACTGTCATTAATACCATTTATATTCAAAAATGAACGTTTCCCATGTATTATAAAGTAAAATTTGATTATACCATTGTTCAAACCTGCCAATTTTCTAAGCAACATAATTTAAATACATCGGCATTTTCATTTAATCATACAAATACATTGACATCTAATGATTATGCGCTTTTGTTAAAGCTGTTTCGAAGACACTGTAACATGTTTGGTTAGTTAAAGATTTGTTTTATTGCAATCATCACGTATTTGCAACGAGATGATTTATTTCAGTTAATTTAAAATTTAATTGAATTATACATCATGTGCGTGAGTTTTTTTGCAAGTTTTTATGATATTCTTTGTATTATTACGCATTTATAACGACTTTTAAAGTGTTGTCACGCAGGTTAACAAAGGAGTTCAATGTTCATTATACTTGTAAAAGACCATCTAATATACTCCAATACGAAAAACCTTCTCACCCGTGGTTACTCGGGACCGACGCCAAGCTGTATAAAGAATCAAGGAAATAAATCACTAATTGTTGAATTTCTTAACAATTAAAAATAAATAAATAAATAAATAAATAAATAAAAAAAACAATGAAAAATGATAATAACAAATTACCAGTCGTTGAATTAGAACTACTTTCATTTAACTGTGTGGTATTTGTAAGATCCGTTGATAGCACATACGGAACTTCAGTAGGTTGACCTGATGGAGTTACCTGGTCTAAAAAAAAATCTTTTCTCATTAGTAATATGAATTCAAAGATTTCAATTTTTGGTTCGAATGAAGTTCAATATGCGAACAGACATCGCTTATTTTATTCTTTGTAACTTTTAAAGTATTTCCATACTGAATCATATAAAACATACTTCCTCTGGATTTATAGTTTGTAAAATATTCAAGCACACTTCGTATGCTTGAACAAATGAATTTTGCCATTTTTAATTAAGTAATATCAAAGCTAACAACTTTTGGTTTAATTTGAGATAATCATTGACTAAGCCACGTATCCTTGATTACATAAAAATTAAAAACTGAAAAATAAGTTACTGTAAACGTAGTTATTTTCGCGAGGTGAAAATTTTTGCTTTTTTCGCGAAATGAAAAAAATCGCGAAAAGTACCCACTCGTAAAAATTCAACAAAACAACCATGTTATCAATATATTGGCTACACAAGATCAGAATCAGCAAGATCGCGAAAATCTATCCCTTGCGAAATGTCAAGTAACTGATTTCGCGAAAATTTCAACTCACAAAAATAACCACGTTTACAGTATGTCCATTTGTCTTCAAAAAGTGACAAATTTAATAGCTGCCTGAAACAAAGCCTTATCCAAAGTGGTTAACGTAAAAGGTTACTATTAGAAGACCCCAAGTCTACCCAATTATTTGTCAACCTATGTCCATAATAATTCAAGGTTTCAAAATTAGCATTTACAAAACGATTAATCAATGCCAATTATGTAATCATGTAATCAATGAAAATAAAAAACACACATGTGATTTGTATATGTAACCATTTGTGGTAATCGGCAATATGACTATATTGAAAATTTCATTGTGAACGATCAAATAAAGATCTCCAAACAAACCTCAAGATGATAAGTGCATTAAACCTTTTATGCATTATATGTTCTGTTTTTATGAACACTTTTCTTCCATATTCAATTATAATAATTTTTAAGGAAAAAATATAAAATGGTAATTTTCTCCATAGAAATATTTACCTACAAGAAAGCCAGTTATGTAAGGGCACTAATCAAAAGTCATCCGCCTGGAAATATAGCGGTTGCATAGGTTGTCTTAACCCTTTTTCTTCTATCGGGGTGGGGGCAATTTGTTTTTATATACTTGACATATCAAATTTTGCTAAGTGTTCTAATCAATCAAAAAGCAATGCAAAAATTGAAAAGTTTTTTTTAAATAAAAAGGTCTTAGTGTTTAATATATTATTAGGACATGTCACTAATATATTTCAGTTTTTCTTACTTTAAAGTAAAAAAAGATTTCTAGTAATGGCAATAAGAACTATTAGTTTTATTAATATTGGTTGCTACTGACATTACCATACATATGTTGCTTAGCTGCTGTGTCGTAAAAATCCAAATTATCCTTTATTTAAAGTACGCGTAATATCACTAGTTAAGGAAAAGATATACAAACCTGGACATAATCCACATGTACGTCTACATATAGTTGTTGCCAATGACAACCCAGTGCCAGCTTTCTGTTTACATATATCAAAATCTTTGACATAATCAGCACAGCTGAATGGACCGTTGTTTGTATCCTCACAGAAACCTTCAGTGGTTCCATTTTGAACAATAACTGAAATATCAAAATTGAGGAAAAAATAAACTTGATGATTGTAATTGAAGATTCAGACAAGATTTTAACGGTTAATATTGAGATTATAAATCGGAGTTGTCGCAGCACATCTGAATGCCAAGAAGAGAACCACGACACTGGACAATAAAACTTTTCACACATTACAATACAGAATGTTATTGGTTGACAAAACATATTCATATTCTTATTATTTAATGAAATGTGGGGTATTTTCTTTATGAAATGTGCACTCTTAGGACAACTTACTGTTATACAAGATAAGGTATCCGTCAAATAGCACTAAAAATAAACTAATTTCCTTTTGATTTTTTTCTGTCATATTGTTTTTATTCTTTTGGATTTTCCAAACTCTTTAGTTTTTACTTTCGTATTAATAAAAATTGTTAATAAATAAGTATGAAATAAACAAGAAATTAGGACGACCATGCTTAAACAGTTGTTTTTTTTTTAAAATATCACATGGAACTATTCCAGACATTAAAATATTATTACTAAATTACCATATTTTGACTGGTTGTATGCATTTTGTGAACAACCAACATCACCACAACATATTGAAAATTTGTTTGGATCCTTGGCGTCATGTCGAAGATGAAAATCACAAACTTCTTTCTGGAAATATGAAAATAAAACAAGAAAATATCATTTGATATTTTAAAATATTTAATTTTACCAAAAATTGATTTTTTTTGGTACCTTCACGTGAAAATATTTGATTTCTATAAAATAAAATATTTATTGTTCACAAAAGACAACTAGTGAAATATACAAATTTTCAATACTTTATTTGAAATGTAAAACGTTGCACATTGTGCCATTGTAAAAAGTAATTAATAAACAATTAAAAAAAACCACAGCACCCATCAGCGGGTACGGCAGCTTGTAGAGTAAAACTTACAAAGTGTATCCTTAACTCAGTAGTCATTTTTTATGCTGGCAGAAAATGTATCATATAGCAGTTTTCAGTCGTCTAAAATGTTTAAAACTAAGGTTTGTTCCCTTGCAAAGATTTCCGTAGCTGGGTTTGGATTTATATAATTGTTGAACTTTGAATTTATTAATTTTCAAATGTTTTGTTTTGCTTATTATTTTTGTATATGTCAATTTTTTCGGTCCCTGTGGTCACTGATAAGGAAAATGCGCATATGCACAACACTTCAACAGGTATTTTTGATCGATATCTAATTAAATAGTGAATGTTTTCATAAATTATTAACAATGATATTTATAACTTTTGAGAAACATTTCTTCTTCTTCTTCTTCTTCTTCTTCTTCTTATTATTATTATTATTATTATTATACCTACAGTAATGTTTAGAAAAGGTTAACATTGCAATGAGGTATTTTTTGTTTGTTTTTATCTACATTTAACTAAAATATATTCATTCAATATAGGTACAAAATATCCTTTCATCATATTAAACATTACCTATATTTGTTCTTAGCGGAACTGAATTTGACAAGTTTTTGATTGCAAACAGTGTATCAAATTTTATTAGGTCATGTGATAGTAAAAACATTATAACAAGTGTAAACATCCTTAGAAAGTGTGATCACGTGATCAGTTCTAAATTATCTTGAATATTTTGATCAATTAAATATTCAAATATATTTAATCATTAGTATTTAATTCATTTGTTGTATTATTCTTCTGAAATTTATTACTATTACAGTAAGTATTATCTTTTTCATATAATAGGAAAAAATCATCAAGATCTCAAAGGAAAGCATAAATGTCATACCTTACCTCTATATACTTATTTTTTCGATCAACAAATATCTGTTAATTAGATTACGCAATCAACAAATAGTTTTTCGTTATTTATTAATATGCATTTGTAGAATTAAAATATCTGAGCACCTCTGAGTACAAAATTATTTAATTCATTTCAATATAGAAAATTAAACAATTTTTAATATAAGAACTATTTTTTGAATTATTAAATTTGAATTTATTAATTTTGAATTTAAAATTAACAAATGAAATTGAGCCTTTTGTTTTCATTAAGAGAATGAAATTTAAAGGTAAAACGAAGACATGTATTTTGTTATAATAAAACAAACATACCAGTCCGTGTCAACTTCACAATCCCAAAAACAAAGTAAAAACTTTGCAAACTGGCAAGATATGTTATACACGTGAACTTCCATCAAGAAAGTGAGGCCGGGTGGTCCGGAAGGGTAAGCATCTCCTGTCTAGCTAGCTACACCCGTCACGTGCAAGTCAATTTTGAGAATGAAAGGAACAAAGAACTATGGTAAGTAAAATATATCCAGTATAAGTTGGGATACAGTGACTACATACTTATCAACAATATTGTGATGATTTTTAAGGGCCCTGATTAGCCTAGGCTTGCAATATCCTTGTGTCAACAATTTATTTGTAAGTAATTTGCTTCGTTGCAGAAAGTCCCCATAGTTGGAACAAGCTCTACCGTATCGTATTAACTGTGAAACATATACACCATACGCAAGAGAAGCAGGGATATTACTGCAAAGAAACGGAAAGTTGACAATAGAAAAATTGAAGTCATCACGTTTGTCGTACAGCTTCAGATGTAACCTTTCATGGGTGTCATAATTGAGGTATAAGTCCAAATATGAAGCAGAACATGGAGAATCTGTCTTGTCTTTTATTTCAAGCTCACTTGGATAGATGACATTCAAATATTCTCCAAATTTGTGATTATTTAGAGAAAGAACGTCAACATATATCTGTATGTGTAGTTGAATGATTCAGCGACAGCCTTTCTCCAGATTTGACAAGGTTCTGTAAAAATTCTGATTCATATGAATAAAGAAACAAATCAGCAAGCAAAGGTGCACAGTTTGTGCCCATTGGTATACCGATTGTTTGTTGAAAGATAATATTGCCAAACACAACAAATATGTTGTCTATCAAAAACTCTAACATTTTGTTGATGGTATCTTCAGTATATTTTTGTTTTGCAGTCATATCACATTGAAGTAAAAAAGATAAATAAATGATGTAGAGTTTCTTGCCTTGCATGTTAAATGAGACACGAATTTGTGAATAATTGCTCAATACGTGAGAGAGAGAGAGAGAGAGAGAGAGAGAGAGAGAGAGAGAGAGAGAGAGAGAGATGTCAAAAGACATGAAAAAAATATATAGGCACTGCAGTAAGATTACGTTGTTGCAAGAAAGGTTAAAAAGCAACAAAGATTTATCTGTGAAATCATATGCACAAAAATTATCTTAACGGATGGCCAAATCAATTATATTTTGAAAGAGCAAAATGTCAAGTTTTAAAATAAACAATAATGAGCAATGTTTAGGAAAGAACTCTCGAAAACATCAAGTTAAGAAGTTATTGCCTGACCCCGATTTTCACCATACAAGCCAAAGTTTTAAACTTTTACATTAGAGGATTGAGTGGTAATAAAGTTTGTTGAAGTAAGTTTCACAATTGCTTAAATTGGTTACTAAAATAACTTTTTTCGTTAGAAATTTCATGTTTATGTACTAAAATTTTATTACAATTAAAAAACTGAAACTGTTATAGTCATGCACTTCTGATCAAAATAGAGGTCCACGATTTACTTGAATTGTGATTAATAATTGAATTAGTATGTTTTCATTTTATTCATTTATTTGAAGTATTTATCTGGATTTAAAGTAAAACTGCATTTTAAAAATGTTTGAGTGTCATTCATCCATGTTTAACGTTGTACTTCGTTCACCAAAAATTCATCTATCTCTTTATCTTTACCCAGAATATAACATCTTCTTTGATGTGCTATTTGTGTTTAGTTTTGATTACTTGAAATAATTACCAAATACATATGCAACAAAACAAGTAATTTACCTGCATTGTGTCAATCTAAGATACATAATATGGTTTAAATTTTCATTTTTCATTTAGATTTTTAATTATGTATTGATAAATTGCTTAAGTCATTTCATTTGACTTAATATAATTTGGCTTCTTTTTCGTTTAATGCGTTATTCTTTTATCTTTTTTTCCCTTTCACACACTGAGACTACTGCAAAGACAGATTTATATATTATTGTTGACCATCAAGTAGTTTTGATTAGTTTTTCAAATTCAATTAATATCATTTTAAGCCACGTTAAAGTGAAATTGTTTGAAATAGCCTTCGGTGTCAATTAGTCAACCTTGACGTGTATCATTAAAAATTATGAATATGACGGAAACGTAGCTGAAAGGTGACATTAAAAGCTTAAAGATGCCAGTGATTCAATGAACTTTTTATTAACATTTGAGCATCTTCAAGCTTATTTTGGCTTAAAAGTCCTTTAAGATGCCTAAATTCGGTTAAAAGGGATTCTGTGTGTGCTGTTGTGAAACAAAAATAAGCTTGTGCTTTTTTCTTAAAATATAATGCATTGATTATTAGCCCTTCTTTCTCGCAAATCTCGTCCTTCTCTTTACTAAATATGACGTAACATGCACACTTCCTATGATATATTTATATTAAAATGAAATCAAAAGCAAAGTTATCCTTTTTCTGAAAATAAAAGAAAATAAATTCATCGATTAATTGCATGATCTGTTTCTTCGACTTATTAGGTTCCTACCCCTAAATACACATGGCGGACCATGAAGCCCTCATTAAAGATGACCTTGTACGATACCATATTCTAAAAATTAATTCTGTTTTTCCTTGAATTTACCACGAAAAATAAAGAGAGAAATAAGCGTTTATATTATGGTCGTATACCTCGATACATTTCGTCTCTACTCGCTGGTCAATATGCCGTATCATGCATACTTCATTGGAGTGACACCTGCGAGTATGTCCACAATCGTCTTGTAACAAATCATGACAGTGTCTACATGGGAAAGTTGCAAATTCTCCTAAAAATAAAAAAATACTCCCATTAGTTTTCATTTTGTTTGTAATTTAAATAGAACTACAAGAGAAAACTACCGATGAGTTTTAAGATATCTGTATATTTTACTGCAGGCAAAAGAAAAAGCACATAAAATTAAGTACTTTTCGTAAAGTAAAGATATGAAAGTTGCGGTTACTAATCCTTAGCATGATTTAAAAAAAATGATAATAATTTCAAAATAAGTAACAAGTACAGGTTTGACTTCTGTTTTTTCGATATTATAATAACGATTTTATTTGATTTTTTTAAAATTTGACACTTGGCTTTGTTGCTTTGATGTTACATCATGGAAAATTCAAATACATTAATTAATTAAATTCTTCAAGACGAAGCTTGTGTTATCGAAAGCTCTGACAACCACCAGCAGAAGTTTCTTAGTCATTCAATAGCACCTTAATGAGATTTAGCGGAGTATAATGGGTTTTTAAACATAAATACTGTAACAAAGACAATCTCTGCAAGAAGATTGTTCACTTAAGCCGAATTATATGAGAAAAGTAAAATGCATGATACAAGCATTAAACCTACCTTGAGTGTAATGCGCATGTAAATTCTCAATACATTGTTGATCGCTACAACAATCGGTTGCGTTGGTAACAGCATTGGTCTCATTTTTAAGTCTAAAACATTCTTCCCTCTAAAATTAAATTAAGTACATATTGTTTTCCTCGTCAAAATAAATAATTCATTTAAAAATACAGTCATTCCTGTGTTAGTTGTTAACAACCTCCCTAAGGGACCTTGGCGGCAAATTGGTCTAAAGATTATGTAACAAGTTGCATGACATTGCCTAGGTGCAAATCTCATCCAAGCAAATCCTATTGTTAGAAAGGTTGAAAGTATTCTTGGTACTTTGGTTTTTTCCACCATCCACCTAACGGCCTTAATATATTTGAAAAAAAATTCCCTCGAGCATTATAATACATTACTCTACCCCACTCCTAAACTTTTTCTTTATTTCACTTATTTTTGGTATTTTTTGCTTTATAATGTGAAAATTTAATTAAGATTTATTATGATATTAAGTGTTTTTTCTTAAACATACAATACCAGACACCAAATGTAAATGAATTTTGCACGGGAACGTCAAAATGTAACATTGTGTTAAGGCCATATAAAGAAAGATATTTTTACGTTTAAACTGATGAGTGCATTCATAGAATAAATATAGTATATTCTTTAATGTTAAAAATCTAGAGAAAATAAGATAGTGTCATCAATTAACCTAAGAAGGTAATGGTTCTGATGTCATTGAAATAATTTATTAAAATACTTATACAATTTATATTATTTATCTAATTTGTTCAATATATATTAAAAGTTACCTTCTCGCAGTGAATCATAACAGTGTTATCATATCGACGAAACATACAAACTTCATCATGAGAACAGTGGTGATTTTTATGTTGAAAACAGTTTGCAATATCATAACAACTTTCACAAAGCAATCCTGAAATATTTAGGATTTTGATTTAAGGTAAGTACGTGTATATTCATTAATCACCTGATTGGTTATCATTTAACAACTGTAGTTGAATTTTAAATAATATTGCACAAAACTATACAACTTCGTACAGGTTAATTAAACAATTAGAAAAAAAAAAAACTTTGAGGGTAATTTGTTTTCAAATTGTTTCCGTGTTTGGAAAATCGTAATCACTTAGAATAACAATTAACATTAACAGAAGACATTTTTCTATAATAATAATAATAATAATGATAAAAATAATAAATAATAATAATAATTTTAATATTATATATATATATATATATATATATATATATATATATATATATATATATATATATATATATATTTATATGTCTAGGGTCCTTTTCTTCAAAAATCGTTTTTTATGACGTTTCATTAATTTTTTTATTCCTTTTGTTTTTTTAATACAAAAAACATCCAATAAAATAAAAAAAATATAGAAATTTAAAAAAAGATAAATTTTAACAACACTGAAATATTCGAAAAAATGTTAATGCATGTACATATTTTTATATCACATTTTAAAACTGAAAACACATTGATATTACAAAATGATTATAACCAAAACGTTTAAGAAACAGGGGCCGAGTGCATAAAACAGGCGTAAGGTAACGCTGGACGTACGACAGTCGTAAATCGAAGGCGTAGAATATACCCCGGGTGTATAAAGTATGAGTAGTGTTAGTCGTGTCGTAAATCTAGCATTGAAGTCACGTCTGATAGGTAGTAGGCGTACGATCTAGGACTAAATATTGCTGGTATTGTCTATTGGTTTGACGAGCTTCAATAGTCGGAGAGCTTTGAGAAGAGAGAGAGTTTTTCGTGATAGAACTAATCCCTTGGATATATACGATGATGTATAACTTTATGATTGCTTTCGTTTACCAAGGAACAGTTTAATAAATTTGATAAATGAACTCCGAGGGGAGTTGGAACACGTATTGCGCAGGCAAAGAGCTATTCCAGTAGAGTTAAAGGTTCTAGTTTCTTTTAGGTTTTTATCTAGTGGGTCATTTCGAAATTTAGTTGGTGATATGGTGAATATTGATAGAACTACTGCATGTAGAATTATTCGGAGAGTGGTCCTGTCCTTGAAACTGCGTTTACGGCAGTATTCAAAATTTCCAACCGTACAAGATGCTTTAGATAAAAATAAACAAGGGTTTTATGCGGTTGCTGGTTTCCCTAACGTTGTTGCATGTGTGGATGGAACTCTCATACCCATTCAGGCTCTTTCTACTAACAAATGGGAATATGTTAATAGAAAAGGAACACATTCAATCAACGTATATGGACCCTCGGTTGGTTTTGGTCCTCCGTCGGTTTTGGGATGTCTCCTGTTAGAAAAATCCTTCTTTGCCCTTGACAATAAATCTTTCCATTTATGTTTAATTTCGTCCACTGTTCTATTTTGTTTTCCCACTGAATTTACAGCGTTTGTCAATTCTTCCCACTTTTGCTTCTTTGTCTTGTTGGTGATGGCATTTCCAAATTTTGCATTTAAAATTTCCAAATTTTCCATATATGTTGAAAGCAATTTCCCAATTTCTTGCTCTTCAAAATTCCTCTTGCGCGACATGGTGGAAATTTACGAATAGCACACGGCATATATAATGTAGTTTAAAACTAGGTCATGCTACTCTTAGTCGCAACTACGCCTGGCTTACGGGTTTTTCGTGCACACCCGGTATGACTTTAAGTGTACGACAGACTTAGTTACGCCTACGTTAGTGACTTACGACTGGTTACCTTATGCCTGTTTTATGCACTCGGCCCCAGTTGATTTAATGATAAAGCGGTATTATTAGGCATTCGCACGGCTGAAGGTAAAGTCCTTTTACAGGTACAAATTTATAATGAAGTATCTTAATTTCATGTTGAAGACCTAAGGTCTGCAGTAGATTGATACACTTACATTAGTGGTAGGAAATTCCACTTTATACATGTTTTGAAGCACATTTAAAACATACGCAAGGGAAGGGCAAAATACTAGATTGAGGTACGTTACATACGAACGGCTTAAAGCATAGCACTGAATTCATTTAACAAAAGTACTTTTAAATATGAACAGCAAAAAGTATTAAAATTAGGTTGAAATTAATTAACAACACGAAATAAAATTGATTTTGGTATGATGAAAAACTAAAAGTTCTGTTTTAACCGCACTATAAATAAATAAATAAATAAATAAATAAATAAATAAATAAAAAAATAAATAAATCTGGAGTTTTCATGAAAGAAGCATCAAAACTTTGTAGGATTTGTGTTCAGATGGGGATACGAAGTATACAAAAGCAGGATTAAAGTCCCAATATGGAATAGATATCTTATGTTTTTGTAAAATAGTGTTCATCATTGTTTTATCAAATGATTATAGCAAAACATAAAGTTATAAAAAATTCTTTTTCGGAAATTATTGGTATAATAGAACAGAAATAAAATAAAAATGTTTGTCGCGAATGACAATTTCAATTTTACATTATTTTGTACAAATATATGAACTTGTAAGCAAAACTAAGTAGCCATACCTAATAAATATGGCATTTACTCGTGCAATTAGCCGAACCTAATAATTATAGTATACGCTTGCTTAGGGCTCTATAATATTGACATTTCTTTGTTTTAATGTGCTTTTATCTGGAACATCATTAAGACTAAACGTTGTAGGAGTTTAATGGGTAAAAAAAACCCACCTATTTAATCAAATTATTGCAAACATTTCATGAAAAATAATAACCGTTTTTTTCTAAGCAGTTTGCATGCATATAGTGACCCTTAGCTTGTATGTTTTACAATATTAATAAAGTGCTCATGATTTTTTCATAATCGAATCATGATTTCATGATTTTCATATTTCATAATCAACACATGGCTAATATTTAATATTCTGTTAATTATTTGATCATAAGGTAATTAATGTGTAATATTAAGTATTATATCGTGATATATATATATATATATATATATATATATATATATATATATATATATATATATATATATATATATATATATATATATATATATTACTTGTTGTTGTTGTCGCTGATAAATGACTTGAATTTGTAATTGGCGTTGTTAATGTTTCTGTTGTTAAACTTCCAGTTGTAACTGTAAATATATATATATATATATATATATATATATATATATATATATATATATATATATATATCAAAAAATAAAAAAAACCAAGGGTTCTGAATTGATGTTAAAATTTAAAGATTTTAGATTCCCTTGCTAGCTTTGTTCGTTATAAAGCAAGCATTTATCGCACCTTGAATTGCAAGTTTTAAACACGTTTTGGATCAGAAACAATATAACGACCGATAAAAACCAGTGAAGCAAAAACAAATTTAAGCTTCGCAAAAAAAAAAAAATAAATAAAATGAAAATAATATAAAATAAACAAATCAAAATTAAAAAATTTTTTTTAGACTTAATTGAAAATATTTTGCAAGACTGACCGCAGGTGTATCTCATTATCGATTTTATTGTTATTTTATAACTGTCGTTGATTGTCGAACTCGTACAATAAATATTAATGCAATTGCACAAAACTAGACTATAGAGAACAAAACTTTTTTTACTTTAAACTTGTTAAGCTTGATAATTAATTTATTTCAATGACAATTTGGTCAAAAAGTAAGATAGAAACTTTATATATTAATATAAATGGCAATACGGTCAAACAGAAAAATAGTAACTTAATAATAGATGTTTCCTAAAAGTAACTGTATATAAAACCAATTTATGACCTACTTGGTGTCCCTCGCGTTGTTGGTTTAAGTGTTGTTGTTGTTGCAAATTCTGAAAAATACAGTTTTTTAAACAAAAATTTTAAGTTTAATATTTAGAAATTGATTAGAACAAGCTTTAAACTCTAAATAAACAATCGGGAACTTGTAATAAAATTAAAAAGTAATATACATTTATCTTTTAAATTAAGTATCCTCAGCTTAAATAGTTGTGAACTAGCTAGGAAAAAGTTCATTAAGGCATTATTATCGAGTCCCACTCTCATTATATAATTGGTATATTTCACAAAAAATATAAAATAAATACATGTAAAATAAATAATAATAAGAAAAAAAAAGATCATAATAAAAATATGTTTGTATCAATTGAACTCTAAAAAAGATCAAACATTCCCATGTGTACGCATATAAAAAACTGGCCAACTTTTTCTACTTAAAATCAATTTTGAATTGAACTTATAATATTTCTAAAGTAGAATATGCTTTGGGTTGAAGACTATGGAGTTTTATACCATTTCTTTTTTAAATCTATGGATTCTCAAAAATATTTAAACAACTAAATGCCGATAATACTGTAAAAAGAACACCTACTATTTTTGTAGTATTGTACCATGACGTTTGTGCAAGTATTGTTTTTACAGCACGTTATTTTATGATGTCCCGAGTTTTTCGTATGTTCACAATCATCCGCCTGAAATATTAACCAACCTCATAAAATCAATGTTAGATAACACGTCATTTCTTTCAACAAACAATGCCATTAAAACAATACAATAAAGAAGTGATTTATTTTTAAAACCACCTCACCATGTGTACTGTTGGTTTGAACCCGGTCAATCTAAGTGAAGGAATAGGGCCTTTGTTTTCATTGGCGTTTTACCCATTTTGCGTTTTCTGGCAGGGGTCGCCACAGGTTAAAAAGGATCAAATATACATGTACTAGCAGGTTCTCACTCATTACATGAACTTGTGTTTAGAATACTTCTTAAGAGTAACTCAAACTATTTTGTCGCAGAAATAATACTGATACTACGTAACATAGCATTAATCAACCATATAATCATCTAAGTCGTTAACAATAATGCAGGCTATGAGCGATCTTTAAATTTAAATAGTAATTGAACAAGTACCATCTGGTTTTACTATGTTATCACGGGATTTAAAGATAGATGCAAAAATGTATACTTGTCACAAGCTTGAAATATTTTTTACATCTACAATAAAATTTATATTTACCGACACGCACTTGGCTTCAACTGTCCCTGTATGGTGTTCATAAAACATGCAGACGTCAACATCGTGAAGACAAGAAACTAGGTTTATTTCATGGTGTGCTAAGTCGTGAATATTATCACACAAAACATCTTTAAAAAAAATAAAGTATTAATTATGTTTTAAATGGAGACATAATGGCCGATCAGTATAGGAAACGTTATTCTCGTGACCAGCGAGAATTTGCGGTTTCCGGAAACAAGAACAACGGACGTCACGTGAAAAACGCGTTTCCAAAGTGAATTAATAATTCGGTTTTGAACGTAACCGATTAACAAATCCAACTAGCTGCTTATAAATAAATTGTTGAATCGGGGTTATTGCAGCCTCAAATTATCAAGCCTTAAAAACTTTTATTGTCGTAATCACAATATTTTTGAAAAGTATTAATTCGCTGTATCCAAACTTATCTTTGATATATTTTTCGACCTAAAGTTCTCAAATATGTTTCCGCACGTGCCGGATATAGCTACCTAGATAGGATGTGCTTACTTCTTTGTGGAAGTTCAGGTGTTAAACTGAATTAGCCAGTATCATTTGCTTTGATTTTAGGATTGTGATTTGGACATGGACCTGTATTTTTGTGTTTGATTCTTATATTTTTCATACAAAACTTTCAGACTTAAAACTTTATTTAAAAAATTTTTTTTTTAAAAATGATCCAAAAACGTCAGTTGTAGCTTGTGAACTGCATATAAAGAAATATGGTTATAAAGAAGTAATTTTGCCTGTCCCTTGACAATTTTTTTTATAAACAAACTCCACTGTAATAAGAAATTTTATGAATATTTTGAACATTTGCCGATGTGCCTAATAAACAGATGAATTGATTACAATCTGTTACTTTATTGCAGGTTCTAAACAGATTTGAGTGCCACGGCAATTTGCGACAGATCACCCTTAGAATGCCACGGCGATTTGAAAAGAAATGTCAATGACGTCGACGAACTGACTTGAGACAATCGCTATTTTGACGTCCAAGGCCTCATGCACTAATTGAATTTCAGGTGCGCTTTCCAAAGTTTAATATGTCGACGATATTTAATAAAATACATTTGGTATTCTTGTCACGTGGATTTCTTGCAATTTTTTGAGAAGCATCCTTATAGATACTGCAGCGTGCATCATGCATTTGGTACATATTTGTAAGGGTTGCAAAGAAAATAAAATTTCGAAATAAACTAGTGTCTTTCCCTATCCTACATGGATACTCATAATGGATTCTTATATTCTCGTCACGCCAATAAGACAAATTGATCTAGGATTAATCAAAAATCACAATTTTACAATGTTTTAAAACTAAAAACTAAACGAAATTAAATAAAATGAAATCGTTGCACACACACACACACACACACACACACACACACACACACACACACGGTTTAATACATACAATATAGCGGTATTACATAAACACTTCTGTAATGGAACTCGCCATTACGCGGGTCACGTGATCAAAAACTATTAACGTTTGTGCGGAATTTAAAGGATGACGATTACGTCAAATATTTCCGGAAAAACTTTATTACGGGAAAACGTCACTTTATGCGATTCCATTGCCAATAGAAATAATTGTCCCGCACAAACGCTATTAGGTACCACGTGGAGCTTTATTCCAAATAACAATTGTTATAATTTTTTTTTTTGAACATGGTTTGTTTTGAAAGTTATAAAAATCTATTTGATGTTCACTGTCATGGTTAAATAACTTATGTTAAGCCCAAATCACCCGGCCCCAGTTTCACAATCATTCACTTAGCTGAGTGTACAATCAGCTCAAATATTCCCATTTTTTCCCGTCAATATTTAAAAAAATGTTTTATGTGACAATGTTTTGTTATGTTCAACAAATCTATACTTAACAATTTTAATATTGCATTAGATATTCAATTTTAACTGTGTAATGTCTTGGAAATTGACATTGAAATATTTCAGATATTTGAGTTGAGTGTACACTTAGTTGAATGAATGATTGTGAAACTCAGGCCTGAGCTACTTTTACTCGTGGTCTCAAGTAAATCATAAGATTGTATTTATATCTTACGCGGAGCTGCTGTCGTTTCTTTTACAACTGTGGTATGCCTGTTTGGTGTTGTTGCTTTTGTTGTTAAATGTTTTGCATTGATTGTTGTATGTATTCCTGATATTTAAAACAATAATAAAATTTAATTTCAAACTTCCTAAATTATGATACAGCAAAGACTAAAACAAGATTTAGACTTCTCATTAAAATATTTGAAGCTTTTTTTTTATCGTAATAAAATATAATTTTATAGTCCAAATGAAATGCTTGAAATGGTAATGGTGAGCTCAGCTTCAAAGGGTGCTAACAGGCCCAAGCTTAGAATGACACCCATTCAACAGTAGATAACTAGAGGCACCTTGCCTAACCTACTAATTTTGAATATAGTATTGGTATGTAAAGACCAATAAAAGAGATAGTGCAAAATCATCAATATTCGTTGGGTTGAAATTTCGTAGTTTTGTCTTTAAAAAAAATCTGTTTAGCGAAAATAATTTGCATTAGGGGAAATGGGGATACAAAAATTCTTTAATGATATTTAACTTCGTGGGTTTCACAAACCCTCGAAAATATCGAAATTTAATCCCCAAAGAATATTTGTGATTTAACATGATTTAACAATACATAAAGAAAGGACTCTGTACTCGTTCTAAAATTAAATTTTGACTGAAACAGATAGAGTAAAAATTTAAAATGAAAACCCACCCACCCACCCACCCACCCCCCAAAAAATAAAAATAAATAAATAAAACTTTATAATTTATGTTATTTTAACAAAACTAACGTTTTCTGTAGATTTGATCCTGGTTATAGGTGCAGTTATTGTTGTAACAACACACTGCATGATTATGATGGTGATGTCCTGAGCCTTTTGCATGTTCACAATTATGCGCCTAAAAATAAACAAAATTTATAAACTAAGGGATATATAACAAAAAATTACCAAACCACATTTTTTATAATAACACACACACACACACACACACACACACACACACACACACACACACACAGAGGTAGCAAGTAAATGCTTGTTTAGAGCACCTACCCTTTGTAGGTTCGACTCAGGTCGATCGCAATTGATAAAGGTTTTTCATTGTCATAGCTTTTTGGCTAGGTGCCAATATAATGGTTTGATTGGTCAGCGATGTTGACTTTGTCATGTGCTACTTTTGAATTTTTATGAAATAATACAATTCAAAAGTAGCACATGACAATAATTGTGTAATAACAGTGTAAATTGTACAAACTGATCAGAAATGCTTTACATGGATTTGTGCGAGGATTTATTTGTCTCACTGCAAATAGCTTCGGTATTATTGGTGCGACGAGTCATAGCCGCAAAAAAAAAAAAAAAAAAAAAAAAAAAAAAAAAAAAAAAAAAAAAAAAAAAACGCCTTTTCCTCTTGCCCTGCAGTTCATCACATCCAACTAACCTGTATGCAATAAGCGCACTCTTGGACTAAATATTGGGATAATAGTTAGGCATAATATATATTTACCGATATGCATTTGGCTTCAATGCTATTCTCTGAGTGTTCAATAAACATGCAGACGTCTTCATCATGGTGACAATAAACAAGATTCATTTCAGAACGTAACAAGTCGTGACTTTGGTAACATAAAAGATCTAAAAATAATTATATCAGCATTTAATGAAGGTATCATGGCCGAGTAGTATAGCGTCTGTTATTCTCGTGAGAGAAGCTTGAATTTGCAATTTCCAGAAACATAAATAACGGACAAGAAACCGCGACATTGACCAGTAGGCCTACATTAAAAAAAATTGCTCGCTATATTTTTTTCTTCAAAATATATATATAATTACGAGCTTGGAGCATGCTCACGGATGTACGGAAAAACCCTAGAATCGAAGGGGAAACATGACAGATTGCATTAATTGTCCTTCATTAATATCCAGATGTATTTGAAATGGTATTATGTATCCCCTACTAAGTCACAAATGACAAATTCAACGAAGTTCTGTGTTAAATTTATCGTATTTCACCGTTTTGAAAGTTGTGTTTAAATGACCCGGGTTTTGATGACGTTACCATGTTCTATTATTAGATCCCAAATGCTGCATATCGCTGGTTAAATACTGTAATTTCTGTATTTATTCGAGCTTTTATCATTGAACCCAATGTAACATTGATCATTAGGAACATCATTAATTAGATTAGCACCGTTTAAATTTTTTCTTTGGAAAACGTAATGCAGCTTTAACATTAAATAAGTAAATATTATTTATTCAACATCCAATTTGCTTTTTTTGGTATAAAATCTAAGGAATTGATAAATAACAATCATTTAATAAACATATTTGTCATTGTTTATACCGATATCTTCTGGCAATCAATGTTTAATTTCATTTTTGATACGCATGATCCAACAGCATTAACTAAGCACATATTATAACAAAAATTAATGTTTTTCATGTAGACGGAAAGTAGAGGCTCGGTCCTGAAAAAACTATCATTCTGTTTTCGAAATTTTCGAAATATTCTGTAACCTTCAATTTTCTAAAGATATTTCTTAAGATGGTATTAAAATATACTGCAAAAATTAAAGCCATGATAAAAAATAAGCCACCCCTCTCCCTCCCCATTTTCATTAAAATGTTCAAATTAATAGATATGTAGCTCTTTTTGGTTTCTATATGTTTTGTCTCCTTTTCCTACTCTTACGTCAGTTAAACATCAATCGAAACATTTTTATGGTAAAAAGAGGAATAAATTTTCATAACACATATTTTCACGGGCGACAATATGTGCCGATATATGATGTACATTTTGTCGCCGATTCTGCAAGAAAAATAAAATCTCAACAATATGTGCCGATGGGCGTCAATATGTGCAGTCAGTAGAGATACATATTGTCGCGGATATTGTCGTCGGCAATAATATGTACGGGGGGGGGACAATATGTCCAGTCAGTTTACGAACATATTGTCGTCAGCGACAATATGTATGAGGGCGACAATATGTACCATCATAATTCTGCCTTACGTTCAGAAACAAACAACTCTCTGTGCGACAGTGTTTGTGGCAAATGATTTTACTTTTTTTCTATCCTTTTGCAATCTGAAATGGCTTTTATCAGGTAAAGTATTTTGTTACGAAAAAAAAAAAAATTAAAAAAATAATAAAAGGTGTCTTACTCATACGTTTACAGCAATTCAATTTTTCGATTGTTTCCAGATAAATGTTCCTATTGCAATCAGCCATAATCTCCATTAAAATATTTTTAAAACATTTGACCTTCAAAACATACTAAACATATTCGAACCCATAGCTCTTGAATCCTCGACCATAACCAATTTGCCTCTTGTCTCCGCTGATTCTAATTACATATTTGGGTTAAACATACCTGTCAGATGCACTATATTAGCCCCTGGTATGTATACATTGGACCTGTTATGACGGAAAACGTTAACACATTCCTGATTTATACAACAACAATCGTTTCCATTTTCACCGCCGAGGGAACCACATATTTTAGAACAATGCTGAAAAATTAAAAAAAAAAACTATCTGTTAGCAAGTGGCGGCTATGTTAGAAAGGAAACTTCAAAAAAGTGAAAAAAAAGTTGTTTATTGTTGTCTTTATTCCAGGTAGGGTGAATTGTTTTTGTTAATAATTATTTAACTGGAGTCTAGGTGGCCGAGTGGACTAAAGCAAGCGCTTACGGACCACAGTGACTCTCAACGAATTCCGTTCAGGCAAATTCCAGTTTGAGATAGTTTACCAGTTCGCTTGCCGATGCCAAAGGTAAGTGGTTTTCTCCGGGCATTCCGGTTTCCTTAACTACTCCAAAACTGAAGGTCTCGGTACAAATAAAAGAATTTTGAATGTGGCGTAAAAACATAACTCCACTCCACCTTTTTTCAAAGATTCGTCACTTGCGAACAAAAAGTGCTAAATTTCAGATATAAAAACCTTTAATTTCCAATGGCTTTTCAAATCAATTTCAAAAAATATGTTTTAAGAATAAGAAAAAAATACAATGTACTTTTGTCATGGTATTGAAAGCCGTCAGTATGGCGAGCTGAGTTGGGTAACGGTTAACGTCCCGTTGGGTTATACCCGGTCTGGGTTCGAACCCACAACCTCCCACTTACAGAGCGAGCACTATACCAACTGATCTATCGCAGTGGTCCTAATCCCAAGTAGGAAAATAAAATAGATTCAACTACTCACTGTTATCGATTGACAAGATCCCGACGTTGCTGAATGAATTCGGCAGTACTGAAACAGAATAAAATTGAATAGAATAAAGAATAGAGTAGAGTAAAATAAAAATAAAAAAATAAATAAATAAATAAATAAATAAATAATAGGTTTTAGTAATTTAAAATGTAAGAAATAAGAGTCTGCGATTATTTCAACCAGGAATAGTTCGATATACTTATACTTCTTATACAACAGCTGTGATTCACATGAATCAAACAATGCTGTTTTATAACATGTTCACCCAAGTATAAGAATGATATTTACTGACCATGTATAAACCATAATAGGTCACCAACTCACCATGTAACGATTATATCCTACCAATTTGGTTTTGATTTAAGTTTTTAATCGGAAAACTAAACCTTTTCATTTGCAGTAAGCCTATTCGCAGTTGCCATTTTGTTGTGAGAATACATTGGAAATAAGGAAGACAGTAGTAGCTATATGAAAATTGCATAAAAAAGAGTCCAAACAGTCATATTGGGTTGAATGAGTTTCACAACTGTTGTAAAATTCTGTAGAAAGGCAATGTAGTTTGTGTAATTCTTTGATGAAACATTCATATGTACAACTCCATATAAAATGTGATTCATTTGATTAATTCTTTCAAATTCGATAAGTGAATATACAAAGAGTATACACGTATAAATCACATCATATTAAATTGGGAATTACAAAAATCAAGCTTTTTGTAAATAAAGACCATTTTCTCAATTAATGAAATGACGATTGGCATTAAAACATTTCATGGCAAGGAATTACTTAAAGTAAGTACATTTATAATCAGTTTCAATATGCGTTATTCTTTACATATTGTCTGTTTTTTCCTCAACAATTATGTTGTATCATGTTCTTGAATGTGTTGTTGCTAAGTACATGTTTTCCAGTTACAAACTACTATTTTTAACTTCCATACTTTGACCAAATGAGTAACTACTTATTTATTCCTTATGTGAGTATCATGAAAGCACCTACAGCTGCATTATCAAATTTTAACATATGTGTCTTATGGGTTATACAAACTATGCATTGTTCATATAAGTTTTTGTAAAAAATGACAAAGTTCCATATGTAGTTATTATAAGAAAACAAATCATCAAATGTCACCAAAATTGGAGGTGCACATCACTGATGAGATACATGCAAAATAACTGAGTGAAATTCTACTTAATTAGGATACAGTTCTTACGTGTTATGGGTTACACAATCAATCTATGCACTATTCATTTGTTTTTCTGTGAAAATGACAAAGTTCAAAAAGCAATAATTTTACAAAATAAATAAATAAATAAATAAATAAATAAATAAATAAATAAATAAATAAATAAATAAATCAAATAAATAAAAAATAAATAAAAAATAAATTAATTTTAAAAAACAATAACAAAAAAAAAAACAAAAAAAACCAAACAAAAACATAAATAAATAAATAAATAAATAAATAAATAAATAAATAAATAAATATAACAAACAAAAACAAAAATAAATAAATAAATAAATAAATAAATAAATAAATAAATAAATTTATAATAATAATAATAATAAGAATTATAATAATAATAAAAAGACAATTAAATTTCGGACTGACGGACGAAGTGAAGCCATTACTAGACTTGCTTTCGTCTCTGGCGACGCAGGTAATAAAAAAATAATTAAATTAAAAAAATCTGTAAATTACTGGTTTTTCAGATTCGTAACAACGGTTACCAAAACAATCGTGCATCGTCATCACGTGGTGGTGTGCCCCAAATGCTCCTACAAAATAAAGCATAAAAATTTAACACGTTACACATCAGGCGAAAACCATCCCTATTGTTTTTTGACGTTCTAAATGGAGTATAGTGGAGTATTAGTTTTACGAACCAGTCAAGATCCTTTCAATTATATCTAGGTAGTTAGTTCTAGCATATTAGAGGAAACCGGAGTGCCCCTGTAAAAACTACCAAATTTCGACAAGCGAACAAAAAATTTTCTCACACTCGGATCTACTCGAGCGGGATTTGAACCTAGGCGATAAACAACACTATCATTCGTAAGCTCGCGCTTTTAAAAACTCAGCTAGCATGACCCCGTGTGACGTTTTGAAGAAATTACGAAAGGAAATGCGGACATTTTCTTCATAGTCGAAAGCACTTGTCACTATAATTATGTACAACTTTTATATGAATTCCATGTTTCTGTGACTAGTTCTTAGAAATATACACCTTCATTTTTATTATGAATTCAAAATAAACCAGAAATGGCAATAGGAACTGAATTATTGTCAATTCCCTTTCTGATGATGATGTCACGTATCATAAATCATGTATATTTTAAAACATGATTCTGCTCATACTTTTTTGTTTGTCTTGTATCATCTGAATCAGAACAAAATCTTAAGTCAATCAATAGCCAATAATTATGGTATTTCTTAGCGTGTACTAAGGTTACATGACATAATTTGCGAATTCAATGTTATTATAACGCCCTATAGATTTCCTTTTTTTCAGAAAAAAATCTTTGAAATTGGGAGTTTTGGTTCGTGAGTTAACGCTCTCAACTTGACCATCAAGTATTGAATTTCTCTTTAAATTGTTTGGGTATTTCTTGCTTAATTGAGCCTAGTCGTAACAGAAAATCTCTATAGACATTCGCTATCCCCCCCCCCCCCCAAAAAAAAAAAAAAAAAAAAAAAAATTCTGTAGAGAGGAAACTGTTGCTGCTATTGGGGTTTTACATGTTCAATCTTCAAAAACAAGGCAAACACGACATAAAACGTCACAAAAAATCATTTCCTGTGTAAACGTCACCATTTTCGAGATGTAAAATCTCCATATCAGCAAAAGGTTTTTTTTTTAGAAAATATTTACAAACAGAGTGACCCAAACAGTAATTTGTAAAGTAAAATTTGTATAAATAATTATTAAAATCCAGTTTTTCTCCCAACCTGGGATGGAATTCTATTTCAAAAACATTGAAAACAACGTAACTGACTTATACCAAATAAATAAATAAATAAATAAATAAAATAAGTAATTATAATAACTATAAAAAAATAATAATAAAGAAAATAAATGAATTTTTAAAAAATCACATTCACACCATATACATGTTACTGTCAAGTGTTTTTAAAGTTCTAAGGCGTGTGACAATCTAAAGAATGAATGCGACAAAGGCGTACCCCGGGAATATTTCGAAATTTTGGTCCAACATCGTGCATTCTTTTGCAGTTTTAGACATCATCAACAACAGCCGCAAAAATTAACAAACAAGAAACCAGAATATCACCCGATCGGTATGCAATGGTCGAGGAAATTGTAAGGAAAGATAAAATAATGGGTCTCTATCGTCATGTTTTATTTCATAGATAGTTTAGTAATACACGTGTTTCTAAAAGTTTAACATGTGAGCATGATTTACATAAAAATACGTATGGCACATGTGCTATACCTGTGACTTGACAGATATACTGACATCTTTTTGTCACGTGTCTTTTTCTTACGACAAAACAAGTGAAATCATAAGATATATTTTCTGAATTTGTATAAAATTCAATAATTAATTTGAAAGTATTCTTTCCGATCTGATCAAAAGCTAACCAAACGCTTTCTGACATAGTTAGTACACTCATTTGAACTGTTGGTCTTGTGAAGATTCAACCTAGATAACGGGAAATCGGAATTGTATACATTACAAAGGGATTTTTATTATCAATTACATAGATATTCCGGAAATAAGGAAAAAGTTTAAAACCATAAATGTAACGGTTAAATTGACGCATTCTTATTGTAATTCTAAATTAATTTCTAATCCAAAGTATTGACCTTAACTTGGTGAATTCTAAACTCTTTTGAAGGTTTTGTCAAAAGACAAGCACTTTTCAGAGCCCTATTACTAAAGTACTAGAAATACCATGTAAAAACATCCTAGGGAATTCTTTGTTGTATCCATAAAATTGTGTAATCAATTTTTGCAAATTCCTAATAGTGGTGGAGTGGACCAAAGCATGCGCAAACGAATAACGAAGCCTCCAATCGTCTATATTCGAATCCCTTTAGGAGTCGAACCTAATCTGAGAAAGTTTTTTTAGTTTGCTTGCGCGGTTTGATGGTTTCCTCCGGACAATCCGGTTTCCTCCACTTTCCTGAACTTGCTGCCTCGATATAAGAAATACAATTTTGACTGGGGCGTAGCGCACTATGCTTAGTTCCCCTACAAATCCTTATTTATGCATGGTAAAGCAATGTAATGGTTACAAAATTGCAAAGAGTTTATATAAAGTACTGAACTGTTTTGACAGTGCCAACTTAAACCGACGCTTACAAGAAATGGGTGAAATCAGTCAAAGAATGACTGGTGATGGCTCGGCATAAGTAAAATAATCTCGAATAATATATCAAAGTGATACAAGAAACGCACCTGCAAACAGTATACACAGCACAACCAAGAACTCCATTTTGAAATTTAGACAGTGGACAATAATAATCTTCATTCCTATCCTTGATAACATTTGGTTCTTCTTATCAATTTAACCCAGAAAACTCGAGAGATAAAAATACGTTTAAAAATTGACTATTTGTTTGCAAATGGTTTAATATCGCATCATTTGGCATTTAGTGGCCTTGGAATTTGAGATACCATGCCCCTCATAGAAATGCCTTTATTTTGACAATTTATTGGGTAACGTTTTAATTTTCATCAAGACTTTTCAGCATTTTTTGGCTAGCCAGAGAAGATTTGAAAAGTCAATTACTATTCAAAATTTCAACGATTTCCAAAAATGACAAAAAAGTAGTATGATTTCAATCTTAAGAAATCCATCCATTTGGTAGAAAGTTTGTTGTTAAGAGATTAAAGAATAATCTTTTAACTCATGTCGGTTTAAATCTGGTAGACCGAAGATTGCTTACCTCAACCAGTATTAAGCTGTTTCAATTTAATTGTTTGAATGAATTGCATAGTTATGGATCTGAATAATTGCACTTGTGAAATGAATTACTATTTTTGTAGTGTTACAAAAACCACAAACTATTTATGTAAAGATAGGTTAAAGTAGCTACAGGCTAGCAGTGCCTGGCTACTAGTAGAAGAAAAGTTAGCTACTAGTAGCCACTTACTTGTGAAAGAAAGGTAATCTGCTAGTAGCCAGTTCCTTGTGAAAAATAATAAAAAACATTTTCAAATTGTCGGAAAAACAGTATCTTGTGCACAAAAATAACTTAAAGTTTTCAAATGGACAGGAAATTAAGTTCATAAACATCACAGAAAATAACTGAACCAGTAACATATTTACACTTTACACTTTTGAAAATGACTGATTATGGCTCAATGCTGCATTTAAGACAAGTAAAGTCATCATTTTCAGTAAGACTTTCTATATCCGTGCAGAATTTTAGATGTACCCATTTGCTACAATTGACACATTGACCCAAATTCACGAACCGAATACTACGATCAAACCTAAATTCATTCGGTTGCCATCTACCACACACAATACAAACATCATTATCAACTTCCTCATCAGTTTCCACATTTACATTCTTTTCAACAAGGGGTCTTTTCTTACAAGGGACTTTCCCCTTTCTGGATTTGGGTGTGTCCTTTTCCCTTTCTCTGCTGTTCTTTTCCTGTTTCTTTGGATCCTCATTGTTTTCTTTAGATTTTACATTTCCTTTTCCTTTGTTCGCAAAAGGCAGAGAAAACAGCTTTCTTTTCCGAGCTTGGCTGGCCTGTTTTTCCTCATACTGTTGTTTCTTTTCTTGAAAATAGACTTCTTCTGTAATTGCAGCACCATACGTGGGAACAAAAATTTTTCTGCGTTTTTTTAGTTGGCTTTTCTCTTTTATTTCTTTAAATTCTGAAGCATTCTCTTCAAACAAGATTTTGACTGTCCGATTATCTTTCCTTTCCTTCCTTGATGTTGGTCTGACTTCAACTTTCTTGTCAATTGTTGGGGAAGTAACTGAGGGAGCAGATGGATAAAATAGGAAAATTCCAGTTTTACGAAATCCTGACTTTATATTGACAATAGTCAAAGAACTCCTGTATACTGATGCAATCATACGTGACTACTCTTCTCGAAGATTTATACTGTTAGAATGTGCATGAAGGAATTAATGTAATTCTGTATTCAGGCTGTGTTTGAAAGAACTAAAATCTGAAACATCAAGAGGCTGAAGGCAGTGACTAGTGTGAGGTGGGAAAACAAATAAATGAACATCATTGTTTCTAGCTGTTTCAAAAACATCACTAGTTACATGTGTTGTGTGACCATCATAGAAAAGTAAGCAAGGACTTGTAGTAATGTGATGTAAAAAGTTGTTCTGGAAAAAGTCTTAGAATAACGCTAAATTCGACCAGGCAATTGGGGATGTTCTGTATTGTTTTACCTTGTAAACCAATTGAGGTTAATTCCTTGGAAAGACGTTCGCCTTTGTAAATGATGTAAGGTGGAATGTTTTCTCCAAGTGTACTTCCTGCCGCAATTACTATTGTGGTAGGCGACCTTCCAGAAGTAACAGAAAGAGGATTAATTCCTGCTTTTGCTAAAATCTTTGGAGGATTATGAACTAGGGAAATGCCCGTTTCATTCACTTTCAAGATTTGTGCTGCTTTGTACATAAAACCAATGTTTAGTTTGTTCCATATTTTTACCAGTGATTTCAAACATGTTTTTGCCATGTCTAATATCTGGCATCGTGCAAACCCATAACCAAGATGTGCCATGGAAATACAGTGTTCAGCAATTGTTGTTCTTGGTTTGTTGGGAATATAGTGGGTCCACCTTTTCTGATATCACTGTCATTAGAACTTGCCAGTCTCAGTCTTAATGTTCTGATTTTAAAATTCTTCTGTATCACATCACTATAAACCTCTTTCAGTCAAGCATACGTGTACTTTTTATTTTGTTTCCTTGAATACATGTTGACTGTCTGAAAAGATGAAATAAAATCAATAGATTTGATTGATTAATTGTGAAATTTGATGAACCTTTAAACAATGTATTTTAAAAAATAAACACTTTTACGTAATTTACAATTATAAATTTTTCAATGAATATTCTACTAATTTTTAAAAAGAAATTTTGTCCCAAACCATCGATATTTGCACAATTTTTAGAGGTTTTATATATTTATTTATTTAAATAAGTGACTGTTTTGAGCTTCCATGGAAAAAAAATCCTGATAAGGATTTCACGCCACAGAAGTACTATGCTCTTATATATGCGTTCGGAGGGCAGCTGCTAAACACAAACTGTCTTCTGCAAGATGTGACGCTCATCGGTTTTATTTTGTCATTTTTGGTTCGTCTTGCATGAACGATTAAAAATAGTTTTTTTGAAAATAATACCAACTTCTGCATATTTGAAAACCTTAATTTTTTGCTCAGTTCAATCGAAAGCGGATCAAATACCAGAAATTGAATGCTGATTACACTCATGAATATTTATGAGATGACATAAACAGTGCAAAACACATGGCCAATTTGCGTATTGACTACAAATTATCAACGGAATTACTAAATTGTAAATTACCTGTGTTTTTCTGTAATATCCCTCGGGTTCTTTGCAGAAACACGTTATATCATTTAGGAAAGCAAAATCTGTAACATTTAGGCATCATCATTATGGTCTAGATACGGCGGAAAAAAAATGGTACGCAGAATCACCGGACGCGCAGAATCATTGGACTCACCTGTACAGATAAACCTTACCCAACAGCCTTTGGACAATTGATCGTGGTATAATATTAGATGTCTTAAGTGATAACGATGAACAGCGTTTTACAAAATAATTATAAGTACATTTGACACATTGCATGTAAATAACGTTGTGTGTGTGTGATATTACAAACTATCAGTATACACAGATTTAATCAACAAGATTATATTACTGTTTTTGTTTAGACTACTTTAAAGTTGGTTTTAAAAATTTCAATTCAAGTCATCATTTTGAAGTTTCCTTTCCTAATCTTAGGAAATCTTATTTAGTTGCAATTCCAACAACTATTTAGGAATCCCAATCCACTTGGATTAATAAATTTGCTTTCCATTAAAGTTTTGTACCACACATAAACCATCATATCTAGTTCTCTGTTTCCATTCCGAGTAGTTAAAAGTACCATTAACAACTACAAAATAATGAAAATCAGGCTGAAGCTACTGTTCGAAGGAGTCTGAGAGTTAGACGCAACCACAAAGATTTGAACATTAAATTACTTTAATTTTATATTTTATATAAATTTTTATATTTTAACCCTTACATTTTTAGAAATTATTACAATCAGAGATGACATATTTTGACAAGAAGAAGATATGAGAGAGAGAGAGAGAGAGAGAGAGAGAGAGAGAGAGATCGGGGACTAAATACATTGAGGGAAAGAGAGATAGAGATAGAGGAAGATCAGCGGAAACTGATTTTTTTAAAGAGAGAGAGAGAAGGGACTGAATATGCTGAGAGAGAGAGAGAGAGAGAGAGAGAGAGAGAGAGAGAGAGAGAGAGAGAGAGGGGGGGGGGTTCAGTGCAAACTAAATATTTTAGAGAGAGAGAACAAGATCGGGAAGTGAATACGTTGAGAGAGAGAGAGAGAGAGAGAGAGAGAGAGAGAGAGAGAGAGAGAGATTATATGATTATGGATATTCAGAGAGAGAGAGAGAGAGAGAGAGAGAGAGAGAGAGAGAGAGAGAGGTTATTGGCGTTATTCCACTGCACTCCATCCTGACTGCAGAAATTCACATCCAACTGAGATAAAGTTTGTCAGTTAATGGTTATCTTCTGTGACTGGTTTTTTACTTCAATATGTTCACTTTGTAACTTGTTCATGTTTAATAAGAATAACATTTTCCCTTATGTTCTTATTTTGTTTTAAATATTTACTTTACGAACTCTTTTTCATTAGGAATTGAAATTATTCGAATTCCGTTATCATCATGTGTCATTTCCATATATGTCAATTCAAAGACACTAAAATGTGCTCGCTCTCTCTCTCTCTCTCTCTCTCTCTCTCTCTCTCTCTCTCTCTCTCTCTCTCTCTCATGCTTTATTTGCATCTATGCAGAACACTATCCCCCCAAAAAAAAAATTTCTTTAGTTTATATATATTTTATAATATTTTAATAATAAAATTGTCCCTTAAAATCACTTCCGAAAACACACTTTTATTCCCAACACCCAGAGTTCAGGGTTAGGTAATCATTTTAACATGTAATTTGACTTCATAGTGATCTCATACCTAGATAAAAAAACTGCACACCAAAGTCAAAAGCCGCGCGTAAAATCACCTAGGATCTATAATCAAACAAGTACCGCTGTAAACAATGAACAAATACCGTTAATAACTTTATGCTTACTGCCGATCTGATTAAAACACGGGTTGTTTACCTGTACTGTGAAAACTGCACATTTGTTATCTAATTCATTTATGAATTAAGAAATAAGTATTATTAGGAAACTACATACGGCTCCTCTACAAAAACTTAATGTAGAAACTAGAATTAAGACAGGCGTTTTCTATGTCTCCTATATCGTATAAACTATAAAAATTAAAAATATACTCAAAACAAATAATACTTTTTAACTGAATGAATGTAATAGCCATCATTCCATTAATAATTGAAAAAAAATGAGTTTTTATGAAACATCTTTAATGCTCCTTAAAGCCTCCTTAAAGATCCTTAAATTTTCAGTTCCATTAAGGATCCTTAAAGCATCCCTAAAGATCCATAAATATGTTCTTAAAGAGTCCTTAAAGGTCCATTAAAGATCCTTAAAAATGAAATGGTTTTAAGGAGGCTTTAGGGCACCTCTGAGGATCTTTAAGGACATGTTTAAGGATCTTTAAGGATCCTGTAAGATCCTTAAAGAAGGGGGTTGGTCTTGTGTTAAACTCAACATTTTTAAAACATCAAGTTCACACTTTAAAGAAAACAACAAAATATTGTAAATGACATGATTTATCAAATATGTTCATAAAAATTTTGAGCAGACATCATACTACTCTACAATACTGTGATGGCATCGAATATTGGAGGGATATAAAATTAAGAATTATGGTAAATGTATAATTTTTAATTGCATTCAAATTCATTTAAATGATTGTTGTTTTTGTATCATTTGTACTTACAGAAAGTTGTATTCAAAAGAAGGAAAATCACAGATTTCATTTCAGGTGAAATCTATATGTATGTTACAGCAAAATGAAAATTTACAACAAGTTTTTAAAACACATTTTAACGTTAACTGGAAAATGTTTGATGAATGTATAACTTATTTCCCTCTAATTAACAAAGTCAAATCAGTGTCCCATCCATTCTCCTTGATGTCTATTAGATGATTTTACTTATTTATTTAACACTAAATTTGTTTCATTTTTTATTTTAAGTCAGATGAATCTGAAACAGAAAGTATTAATATAGATAAAGATTGATGAAAGATGTTAAGTTAATCTAAAACAGAAATCAATATAGATGAAAGTAAAAGAAGAGATGTGAAGTTGGAGGAATTATAAAATATGAAAGATCAAATTCCAAGAGAAAATGTCTTCTTTACAAGAGATATGTATGGACAATTTTGCTAAAAAGCTTGACACCTTAAATACTTCACAAACTAGAGACATTTTGATACAATTAACAACTCCTGTTTTGGAAAAATTCAGACATTATTATTTTTACTTTCGAGGTATTGAATTTTTTCAGTCAGACTTTAACTATTTAATTGATGAAATAATCAAACAAAATTAATGTTGAAAAATTAACACTCTTTAATTTATGTTGTAAAATGATAATTATTTCCTGTGCTTTTATGACACATTCTGAAATCATTAAGTTTGTTGAAGTCTTACCAAAATTATTAATTGAACATTTGAGATACATTTTTCCATATAAACACTGGGAAACTATTTTATGCAGTATTTTAGGGGGGAGGGGGTTGGAGAACAATTTATAATTATATATTTATATATATATATATATATATATATATATATATATATATATATATATATATATATATATATATATATATATATATTTACATTTACTTTGCAACTTTACTATATAAACATGTTTTAGACATGTGGCAAATACGGTACAATAACTGACATTGATCACATGATCATTACACTATGCGTATGAATATTTCATTCTCTGGACTATTTCTTAAGAAGTTTCATAACAAAACAACAACACAGCCTGAAAAAAAAAATTAATTTTAAAATATACATTGAATTAAATACACAACGGAAAATTTCCAATCATCTAAAAAGTACCCTAATTTCTCCCATAATACCGAAAAAGTGTGTATGGTACCATCTGTTCTATAAATTTTATATCCCGAGCTATGGAATTTCAACACCAGTAAAGTTAAAACCACAGTCATAATTGAGTTTCACATTGACGAGTCTGGAGAATATGTAACTTAAAAAGACGAAATAAAACAAAAAAATATCAGAGGGAAGATATCTCATACAGACGAAAATAGCAGATGTTAAAAAAGAATATATATGCAACTGAGACGGTCGACTGTCCTGTAAAAATGTTAAACCGCTGTTTCCAGTGCTTCGATAAAACTGACAAAAATCCCAAAGTTTGTTCAATCAATATAATAAAAAGCCATGGCTGGTCCTGAAGAGTCTGATATATGGTTCATGTTAAAACCACTTTAAAACCCACATTTGCCCGTTTTTATCCGACATATGCCATGCTGCAAAAGTTGAAACTAAATACACTCCTCGCTGTTTGCGGGTGACGGCCATTCAGCATCTCAATGACCTGGGGTACGAAGCTCGGCACAAATTTGTTTATGTCCAACCATAAATGAGAAGCTTCTCCCAATCTTACAATAGAACTGTCTCAACACAACAGAAAAAACGTCATAGTAACTCATTGTCAGAATTAACTCACCCTGCAAAAAATTTAAACACTGAATCAGCTGTTGTACCGCGCGTAAATGGGTCACAATCTGGGTCGCTTCATGTGGTCAGTTCCACAAGTTCTACGAATAATAATGACAGAAACTATGACTTTCCAAAGCAGATTACATTTCCGTCATCCAATTAATTAACCCCTGGTTTCTTCGTAGATTTCAATTTCTAGCACTGCACTTTTAAATTTCCAAAAATGACAGCGAGAGCGAGACATCATTTTCGTGTCAATCTTCGAGACTGTTCACTTGTTCGTCATCCGCCTTAGGAAATTCTTTTTTTTTTTTAAATAATTTCGTAAAATTGCTATGAAAGTGACTAAATTGATGTTTTGTATAAAATGTTGAAAACAATGTGATGGTTAATAAAATATTTCATAATTTTTGCGAGTTCCGTTTTTCTACATGTTGTACTATATTTTGTTTACATTGTTACGCTATTCCAATAATTGACCCCGCTTCTCGTTGACGGCGGGAAAATTCAAATTGATGTGACAAAAATTCAAAAAAATTAATTAATAATTAATATAATGTAAATATGAACAGCATAGCAATGGCAGTTATTGGATTATAAATGCCATAGCTTTGCCAGGGAAACCAAAAATAACGCGCTAGCGTGCGTTATTCAGCTTTGCGTTTGCCTGGCAAAGCTTTGTCATTTATAATCCAATAACTGCCATAGCTATGCTGTTCAATGGTTCAATATATATATATATATATATATATATATATATATATATATATATATATATATATATATATATATATATATATATTTGTGAATGGTAATAGAGAAAGTATTCATGTTTTAATTTAAGAGACATTTTTAAATCATTGTTTTTTATACATGTATGCATGATGACAAACAATTTTATTTTATTTTGTCTGGAAAGACAGTAGTTTTATTCTTATATTTTTTATTTTTATATATGTGGATTGGAAATATGTATACATATGTTGGTATAGAACTATAACTTGCCAACAGTAATAATTGAACATATGAGGAACATGTGGTTGGAGAACAATTTATAATTATTTATTGTAAATACATGTATTCATGGATTGGGAATAGATAAAGTAAAATGAAATATAGTATTCATGTTTAAATTTGAGAGACATTTACTGTTTTTCATATATGCATGCATATTGACAAACAATCTTTTTTTTATTTTGAAAGAGTAGTTTTATTATTATATTTTTTATTTTTTATATGTCGGTTACGTTATGTTAAGGTCTAGTTCGGGTTAATATTAGTGTTATAGTATATTGTATATCGAACTAGCTTTGTTGTGTATAATTTTATCATTTAATTCATATTAATTTATATTGCTTTAGTGTTGTTTGTATTGTCTTATTGATTATTGAATATGACTATTTACACCAAAGTCAAGATTGTTTCTCTTATATCAAGATGTTACCAGCTATTTGTGTAAATGTTGACATTTAAATGGTTGCAGTGTGTAAAAGACAAGTTACAATTGTTGATTGATTTATTTAATGGGGCATTATTTACACCTAAGTTTACAACCAAGTCAAAAATACTTCACTTACATCAAGAAGTTATTCAGTTACACGTAGTAGGTAATAGGTTAATTTACACCAAGTCGCAATTATTTCACTTATATCAAGAAGTTGATTTAACCACTTGCCATCTGACTAGCTAAACATTTATGGAGAATCTAGTTTAATTATTAGGATTAAATCAAGAACAAAGACATTAGAGAGTGTAACCTTCTTTATTGTTATACAATATATCCAGTTCTGTTTGCATTATAAAATGATTTTTAGATAATCTCTACAAGAAATGTAAACTATATAATTATATAGTACAAGTAGAATGTATACTTGCGAGAAGTATATGTCTAAGTATCAGCTCTCTCTCTCTCTCTCTCTCTCTCTCTCTCTCTCTCTCTCTCTTGTTTTATGTGTTTTTAAACAGAATATAGTTTTTTTAAGCAATTTGTCTTATGTGATTATTTAAAGTATTAGGTGTGAAAATGAAGCGTACAAATAGTCCGAAATTAGTTTCATTCAAGGAGATGTCCTTAGGGCGTGGCGTATCTGTCACAATAGAATCCCCGGGTTGTTTTTTTGACCTGTTTTTTCTCTGGAGACCTTCCGAATTCCGAAAAACGGTGAAGACAGCGCACTTCCCATGGTCAATCCCTACTAGTTGACAAAATTTATTCTGATCGGATAAGTAATGAAGGAACAGATGTCTCTGAAAAAAAAATTGGCAGAAACGAGGGAGGATATAATAATAATAATAATAATAATAATAATAATAATAATAATAATAATAATAATAATAATAATAATAATAATAATAATAATAATGATAATAATAAAACGAGGGAGGATATAATAATAATAATAATAATAATAATAATAATAAAACGAGGGAGGATATAATAATAATAATAATAATAATAATAATAATAATAAAAAATAATAATAATAATAATAATAATAATAATAATAATAATAATAATAATAATAAAACGAGGGAGGATATAATAATAATAATAATAATAATAATAATAATAATAATAAAACGAGGGAGGATATAATAATAATAATAATAATAATAATAATAATAATAATAATAATAATAATAATAAAGATTATGAGTAACAACAAGATGTCTGCTGATACGAAGACGTAATGATTGGTTCCTACAAAATTCTCAACTGGTCTTTTAACGATTGTTAAGCACCCTTTAACGAATGTAATTTTCAGAACTCGTTCAATGTGAATAGTTTGCATTCCAAATACTTTTGCTTAAAAACAAGAACTTGATAAAAACTACACAACAGCCAATGACTCGACACACTAAAAACTAGATAGGAAATTAGGTAACATGATATAAATTAATATAAAGGCCGGCGATTATGAAAATGGTGTCATCGTGCCCTACTTTTGATGATGCCCTTTAAACATTTGGCGATAAACTTGTTTCTAGATTTTTTGGTTAAAATTCGTTTCAAGGATCTTATCATAAAGACCATTTACATAAGCAATTGGTTTCTAATTTTAACAAGGCGCGAATAAACAATAAAGTCAAAACTGTTTAACGTATTTTATTAGGTTTGATAAAGAGAGAGATGCAGATCGTTGGTTTTAAAGCCGGTGTACTGAAGTATTTTGACTCGGGTTGAAAATTCACCAGGGGTTCATTTTTCAACGTTGAATATTGAACCGGGGTGCTTTTTCAACGTTTAAAATTGAGACCAAAATTTGTGAAATTTATAGCCGGGGCCATTTTTCAACAGGTTGATAATTTTTTTCTCGACAAATTATGACCTCATTTCGTTGAAAATTGACCCTGTTGAATATTGACCCTACCCACAAACTACAGAGTTTTGATCTGTCTATGATCTGGTCGTTGTTCAACATGATGTGTGTGTGTGTGTGTGTGTGTGTGTGTGTGTGTGTGTGTGTGTGTGTGTGTTTATAAGTTTCTAATCCAGAATAAAACTAGACAGAAATCAGTAAATCATAACATAGTACCCGGTATATCCGACAACAACGGCTATTATGATACTGAGCGATCGGCATGGGTTAAGTATATTGTATATAATGACAGTATATTTCTGCTATCACTTGTTAGATTTCTTTTGTCGACTTGTCAATTGTTCAGCACCTTGTCGGATTTTATGTTCACTTGACAAATAATAATGTTGACTTTTTTTTTGTTGACTTGTTGGATGATTGTGACGACTGTTAGAAAGCAGTTTTTCAGATGTAGACTTGCAAAGCAAATAAATTGTCAACTTGATAGCACAAATGCACAATCTTATTTTTAATTTTAAACATGTCAAGAAAGGAAAACACAAAGAACTGAAAAAAGTAATAAGTTACCTTTATAAAACGTTACGCGTTATTACGCGAAAGTTATGCGTTATTTCGCGAAGGTTACGCGTTAATTAACGAAAGTCACGTGTTATTACTTGACATGTTACGCGTTACTACGCGAGAAGTTACGCATTATTAGGCCATTTTTTACTAAACCGATTCCATTAGGCTTTCGTGCAATTGTATGCATATGATAATTATACAATTACCCGTTTGACTCTTGTTTGTCAATATTTGTTCGGGTATATGAAAATATATAACAATGGTCCTATTTTCTCTAAACATTTATGCTATTTTTCACACCTGTTTACTGAACGTTCGTATTTTCAAATTTTTTAGTGTGTTAAAGTTATTGTTTGGTTAGTTGATGAAAATTCAATAGCAATTGAACCATCTCAAAGTTGGCATCGATCCATTTCATAAAATGTGTCATTGTAGTTTTTATGAACACTAGATGCATTTTAATTGTACAGAGGGATATTTTTTAATACAAGAAGGACAATGTTTAAAAATTCATTTCCCGAGATTTCTTCCTGTACAGTAACGTAGAAATGTTTAACCGCACCATTCATTAATTCTGTAGCATGCACGCGCAGGCAATATAATGTCGTTTATGTATTGGTCTTGGATACTCAAGTGTTTTGTTGTATTTTAATTCTGCTGGTTGTATTTAACTCCATCACTTTCAGTCGTCATTTCCCCGTCGTTAGTTTGAAAATTACCTTAATCATCTTTAGAATGCACGTAAGATACCTTTTGTTTTGCAAATCACTGTCAATGGATCACCAATTAAAAAAATTAAGTGGAGAAAGCTATTTGTTACTTTTTCAGTTATTTCATTTTGAGAAAAAAAATCAAATTTACTTATATTATTCCTAGAGATTATTGAGAATATTTTATGATAATATTTCGAACACATTGGTATTTCAGAAAATAGTGGACTAACAAAGTATTACTTTTTGGTGTATTCATTGTGATTAATGAATAGTTTTAGAAATTCGGTTTTCAGAATTCCTCAATAATCTCTAGGAACACTATATATTATAGTTTAACGCCCCGGTCAAGATTCTTTTATTTATATCGAGGCAGTCAGTTCAAGGATGGCGGAGAAACCCGGAGTGCCAGAAAAATAAACACTACAAACCACAAAAACCCAACAACTATAAAAGCAAACATCTATTTATTAGTATTAGCTGTTTTAACCTGTTGAATATAGACCCGGTTTACAGATCAAAATTCTACGATCCGGTTCAGTTTTCAACGGATTAGGGTCGTAATTCAACACAGCTGGTCTCAATTTTCAACGTTGAAATATGAGGCCCCCCGGTCACTTTTCAACCCGGGTCAAAATACTTCATTACACCGGCCTTATCTGGTGCTAGGCAGTAGGAAAAGTAGATACTTCAGCAAATGGCAAATTAAATTGAAACCTTTCGAGTTGTTTGTTTGTCTGCAGCAAACTGTTTCAATGAGCTAGCACAATAACAAAAAATCACCTGAGTATATACTAGCAAAAGACAGACAATAACTCACACTTGAATACCTTGCGCATACACGAAAGTATTTATTTTTAGAGATTAATAAACCTGCTCTTGTCGCAAATAAATGAAAATGTTGATGATGCGACATTAAACAATATAACAACTAACTAAGTGTGTGTACCAGCTCAAAAATCAGGACGACTTTTTTGAAGAGGTGCTAGCTCAATGATTCAGTATGTCGCAGACAAGCAAATCACCCCCTCAATCACACTATCCTGGCACAAGGTATATCAGTTGATACCTATTGTCTGGCTCAAGACATGGAAACAGTATTTAAATAAAAAAACTTATGATGACTCTCATTTCGACACTTCAATTTGAGTTCACGTATAGAAAATAGATTGCTTTTTGGTCCCCAGTGTCAGTGATGAGGAATGATTAGCTGAGATTGAAACTTAGCAGGTGTTTTGTTATAAAATATTTGCACAAATCAGAGTCGATTTGACTAATGGTGTTAAACGTCCCAGTCAAGAATATTTCACTTATAACTAGAAGTCGCCAGCTATAGGCGAAAGTGCAAATTTTGGCTGTGTGTTTCGCTGATAGCATTATACAGCAGGGTTCTTTATCGTGCCACGCCTGCCTTGACACGGGACCTTGTTTATTTTAAGTTTCCATCCGAAAGAACAGTGATTTCATTTCATAATGCCGAGTGCTTAGCGAAAGAACAGCCACTACTCACTATCAAGTCTTGGGTCAGACCCGGTCGGGGTTCGAACACAGGACCTCCCACTTACGGGGTAAGCACTCTACCAATTGAGCTCTCGCAGTGGTACACAAATCAGAGAATAAGAGAATAGTATTGGTTTTTACAATAGACAAATAATCCTAGTCTCTATACTTCCATATTCAAAAAATATGAAAGTAAAAGAAACAAAAAGTCATTTTAAATTGTATTTGTTTTATTTCTTCAACCAATAAGGGGACTTGATGCACCGGCTGAAAAATAAGATGAAATAAAAATTAAAGTCCAATTTAAATTGTATGACAGGCTACAAGAAGGCAGATACATCTATCTAAATTGGTGACCCTCCGCCCGTCTTCAGATACACTTGCAATATATCTGAACTATATTAACTAAAGTTTTATTTTTTTTAATAAAGTTACCATTGTTCAGCACATACATGTAACAAGCAAATACCCACACCTAAAAAATTGTTTTAGAAGACATTTATTGATAAAAAACATGTTTTTATACCTATATAATTCCATTGATCTTTTTAAATATTTTGATAAAATAATGGAGGGGGGGGGGGGGGGGCAGTACGTTAAGCTTTTGTGATACACATTTTGTTGCTCTGGTTCTTGCAAACTATATATATATATATATATATATATAGAGAGAGAGAGAGAGAGAGAGAGAGAGAGAGAGAGAGAGAAAGAGCTATATATATATATATATATATATATACATATATATATATATATATATATATATATATATACATATATATATATATATATATATATATATATATATATATATATATATATATATATATATATATATATATATATATATATATATATAGCTATTTATATATATATAGCAGAAAAATTGTTTTAAACAACAGAGGAGAGAATATATATATATATATATTCTCTCCTTTTTTGTTTATAACCATTTTTCTTCGTATTGTTAGTTTCAAATCTATATGGTCAAGATATATCATCAGTATATAGGGTGTGAGTGTTAGACGATTGATTTATATTATAACTTACCACTTAATAATGCTGAAATAATAATAATAAAAAAAACATCTCAATATGACCTTTTGAATCATGTTTATGCCCATAAAGTAAAAAAAACAACTTTATTTACAGTCTTAAAGCTGCATTAAGTTTTTAAATTTTTCTAATTTTTTTTATTTCTGAAAAAATATTTTTTTGAAATAGATAATTTTAATCACGATTCGTGAGATTCATTTTCAAAAATTTCATTCCTATTAGATGTAAATGAACGGAATCCTCTAAAGGGTTGTTCAATGTTTAACGATGATTTTTATTTGCTTGGAGCATACGCACGGATGTACGGGAACTCCAATGAATCGAAGGTAAAACCTGACAAATTGTATCAATTGTCCGTCATTACTATCCAAATGTATTTGCAATGATGTTATTTATCCCTTACAAAGCCACAACTGACAAATTCAACGAAGTTCTGTGTTAAACTTATCGTATTTCACAGTTTTGTAAATTGTGTTTAAATGACCCGGTTTTTTATGACGTAATTATGTTCTAAAATTAGATCCACAAGCTTCTTCTCGCTTGAAAATTATTGTTATTTCCATATTTATTCGAGCCTTTATCGTTGAACCAAATATAACATTGTTCAGTAGAAACATCATTAATTAGATCAGCACCGTTTTAATTTTTTTCATAGGAAAACTTAATGCAGCTTTAAGTGTATTTTTATAATCCTACATGTATAAGTCAAATTGCATATAAATAGATAACATGGCTCGCCCTGTATTCTTAATGATTTTGTTTGTTACCTTCTTTCCTTGGTTTTACTATTTTAAAAATTATAAAACACACCTCAGAAAATCACTCCCCCAGCGACACCAGGGGCCGAAAACCTCGACAAACAAAAACATAAGCCAAAGAGTTAAAAATTAATGAATCCAAAGTTCCAAAATTATATTATAATAATAATAATGAGTATTTTATTACAGCGTCACATGCCAAATATATGTATAAAATAAATACAATGATTACAATCAATATAAAACATACGGCATCCAGTCTTAAAATACTAATGGGGCACTTTTGACTATAAGCATATCGTAAGACTGAAAACCAATGTTAAATAAAATATATATATGTGTTAAGATATCAAATACTAGTGTAAAAATATATACATGCACATATTAATGAAGTAATTATTGCAATTGTTTGAATTTTTGCAATACATTCTCTGTTATTACTTTATTTACTTTGTGCCTTATATTATTAAGAGTGCATTAATCTCCATCAACATAAAATTTGATCTTTTATCGGGGCAGTTATTTCAGCGTTTATAGAGAAACACGCGTGTCATTTAAAAATACCGGCGTTCTGAAATTAAAAAAGGCAAAAGCAGGTCCGTAAACGCGTTTCAGACCACTCTGTCACTGAGGGACCGTATTGAGCAGAGCAAAAGACTGAAGCAGGTCCGTATACACGTTTTAGACCACTCTGTCACCGAGGGCCCGTATTGAGCAGAGCAAAAGGCAGAAGCAGGTCCGTATACACGTTTAAGACCTCTCTGTCACCGAGGCCCCGTATCAAGCAGATGGAAAGGCAGAAGCAGGTCCGTATACGCGTTTAAGACCTCTCTGTCACCGAGGCCCCGTATCAAGCAGAGGGAAAGGCAGAAGCAGGTCCGTATACGCGTTGGAATTCTACGCGTTGAAGACCAGTCCGTCACCGAGGCCCCGTATCAAGCAGAGAAAAAGACAGAAAGAGAATAAACGGAGTTAAAATTGCTAATTAGCCTTCACTTATTTCAATAGTTAAAAACCCACCAAAACTGCAAACATGCCAAGACCGTAAGAAACATTGTGATCAGGAAGAATACGCTTTAGACAACTTAATAAGGTGTCTCTTATTTCATAGGGAATAATTTTTACAAATATTTTAGCAAAGCATTTTCTCTTTATCATAATAAAACGTCATTACTGACATACCATGATATTCATCACAGAAGTTACACGTCTTGGCACAAGATGAAACAGCGAAATCTTTTGTTGGTCCAGGTTGAGCAGAACAAATATGGAACGCATATGATTTACACATACCAGTTACGTCGCTGTCAACGCATGGAGGGAGATTTCCTACAATAATTTAAAATACAGGACAGCAAATAAAACAAAAATAAAAATTAGTGTTTATTTAACTTCAAGTCGCACATGTAAAATGAGTTTGGGCCACCATTTTGCAATCTTTATATGAATCTCCCAGACTGGGTTCAACAATCACGAAATGGATAAATCTTGCTGCAGATACTGGTCATGTTTTGATGGTTTTTTTGCAACAAATTTTTTAATAGCACCTACAGGATGA
>CM056606.1:13131816-13349316 GCA_029721355.1 Tegillarca granosa | reverse complement strand
GTTTAATATGTAAATAAATAATAAAATAATAAAGTATAAATACGCATGAAATATGAACACTCTGTCATTACCTCGGCTACATTATTTAAACGGGAGTTACCTGTAACTATAGTGGGAGCTGCTGTTGAAGGCGATGACGTCAAAGGGTTCTCATGTGTAGTTACAATGGGTTTATGGGTTTGCGTAGTAACTTGTACTTTACCTCCTGATAGACAAGATGTATTGTTCATTATAAATAATTAAATGGTTATAAAAGTATTCTATGTTTGCTATATATCGATGCGCATTGTTGCGTTGGTTGGTAAGGAGTGCATTTAGTTGTTCAATAAGTCAACCAAAATATATACAACTACGGTAGCTCAGTTGGTAGAGTGTTCGCTTCTTATGTGAGAGGATGGGATTTTTGGCCCGGGTCTGACCAAGACTTAAAAATTGGTAGTGACTGATTTGTCGCTAAGCACTCAGCTTTTAGAAATAAAAGTCACAAGGTTCTTTGGAGGAGACCTTAGCAATGGATATCCCGTGTCAAGGCAGGCGTGGCATATTAAAGACCCCCGAGTACCTGCACCTTGCCCTAAGTGCACTACAATGGAAAAAAATATTCTGCCACTTCATCTATGGCTGGTGACGCCTGGATATGAATGAAATATTTCTGACAGTGACTTAAACCCCATTCAATCAATAAATAAAAAAATCAACCAAAATATAAAATGTAAGATACACCTTATTGCATTCTGAAGTAACTAGACAGCCCATAGCCACACATCACTTGCAACATGTAAGTGTTAATTAAGAAATATTACTTTGATATTAATGTTATTAATACCTGAACACAACCCGCATGTTTTTTGACATCTAGAGCTAGCTAGTTTCAAACCAAGGCCAGATAACTGATTACAGATATCAAAATTAGTGACGTATTCTGCACACTGAAATGTTGCATCTTCAACATCTGCACAAACGTTTCCAGTTGAAGCTGTAGTTGTTACGGGGTTGACTGTAAAAAAAACTACTGCAATTTACTGAATTATCCTAGTTCATTAAAAAAAATTATAATAGGTGGGCGATTTGGTGCAAAATGACAGAACATTTTGTTTTTAAAACTGTATTCTGTATTATAGTTATACTTGTTCTTATTCACTGTTTAATTCATAAAAAAATTATTCATTAACGAATGCAGTCACTTAAAATGTTTTGCTTCTAAAAAGATGTTAAAACAGAAGTAAGGAAACACGCTTATTGCAATTAAAAAATTTCATCATCAACAACAACAACAACACACAAAAAGGAAAAGCACATATTATATTGTGATATTTTTTACTTATAATATGCATGTGTTTATTTTGTTTTGAACATCATTCGAAGAGGCGAACATCCTCCGAAGAGGCGAATATGAAATTTCTTTAAATGGCGTTTCTCGTTATAACTCACTCGAAAATTTTACTGATTGAGTGTCGTGTAGCAGAAAAAAGATAACTATTACAAAGTGAAGTCAAATGTTCCCAAATTAAAGATGAAAACTTGAAGCTTTTTATCAATAAGATTTATAGATTTGTCAATTCAAATGGTTTTGTTTCTTGTATATCTATTAACATAGGTAAACTTTAATTACTGTAAAATTATTTAAATTTGTACAATTTTTGTTTTGAGAAAAAATTCAATTTTGTAGAATCTAAAATTTCAGCTTATACGACTTATATTACTCGCTCAAAAAATTTAAATTAATCACTGGCCACTTCTTTTTCTACTGTGAAATCATTTAATTTTGTATAATTTTGGTAATCCCAAGAACAAATTCAATTTTGTATCATTTGATATTTCAGATCACATGGTTTATTCGCTAAAATATTAATCATTAGCTGATTTAGTGCCACTTCCATTTTTGTAGTCAGAATTGTTTTACACTTACATCAGGAATCAGACAATTTGAATACAATTTTGATGCCTATATTTGAAACAGAGTGCATGATTTTACGCCATTTTTTGTTTAATCCGAAGGAAGTAAAATCTTTTGCTTTCACTTCCTTATACCCCCCCTCCCTAAAAATTCGTCTGTTTTAACTCACCGTGTTTTGCTTGGCTGATTGCATTTTGGATACAATTGCTGTGTTCACAACACAAAGTAAATCTAGATGGGTGTGTGAGTCCTTCTACGTGGTAGTGTTGGCATTCCACACTCTATAGCAACCGTAGATAAGCAAACAAATAATAAACAAGAAAAAATGAACTTGTAGCTTTATAAAAAAAAACAACTGGTAATAGCTATAAAACAACCAACAACTATATCAAAAACACCAAAAAAAAAAAAAAAGAAAAATGAAACAAATGAATGAATGAATAATAAATAAATAAATAAATAAATAAATAAATAAATAAATAAATAAATAAATAAATAAATAATAAGAAAGTAAATAGATAAATAAATAAAATAAAAATATAAATAAATAAGATAAAAGATATTTAAATGAAATGAAAATAATTAATTCATTGAATAAAATAAATAAATAAATGAATAAATAAATAAAATAAAATTAAAAAAAATGAATAATTAATATTGAAAAAATTAAACGTAAACAACAACTTTATAAAAGTGTACAAGATCACGATATTAAAATGAGCAAAATCATAAAATGCACAGTACCCCCAATCTTTAAGTATGAAAAATTCGATTTAAGAAGTACTTTAGACAAGAATTGGGCTAGCACCTAAGTGGCTGTAAATATCTTATAAAAAAACTATAATGCTTGAAATACATCTTTGGTCGATTTAGTTATTGAATAAATTGATTATTTGATTGATTGATTGATTGATTCAGTTGGTTCAAATTTCTGTTACAAATATGTGACATTTATTTAGACGCTATCTTTGATGTGACAGAAATGTTGGCCTTTGAAGTGCGCACAAAGCATATACGCCTACTGTGACACGAGGCATCTTTAGTAAAGGTATCTTTCAAAAAACCGTGTCTTTTATATCTAAATGTCTACTGTTATATCTAAATGGCAATCGCTTGGAGACAGAGCAACAAATACATGTGCCTATTGTAAGACATCGTCAGACTCCGCCAAATGATTTGAACCCCAAACCTATTAAAAAAAACATATTGACATTACCACATGATTTTTTTGCAGTTGTTTCTTATTTATCGGGTATAATGTATAGTGAAACATTTTGAAATATACGTGTATTACCTTGGTACATCTTGTTTGAACTCGATCATGATAATGGCTTATCATACAGACTTCATCATGATGACACGTGTGGTTGCTCGTGCAATGGTTGGTTATGACGTCATGACAAGTTGGACAAATAGTGGAGCCAACAATTGCTTAAGGTAAAGAAAATAATCAAGGTATTATGTGTTTCGACTTATGGCTAAAATGACTAAAAAAGAATATTAGTTTATTAATATTTTCTAAAAATATATTTTTATAAGGTTTGTTTTAAAGTAATCACAAAAACATCACAATATGTTCATGATCCCTTCCCCCACAAAAGGTCCGCAGCCGGAGGAGTAGTAGATGAATCTTGTTAAACGCTGCAAAAAAGACTCTTTCGATTGTTATGAGATATGGTGAAGGAAGCCGGAGTATAAAAAAACTCTTTAAACAGTCAAACTTACAAGCTTTATCATTCATAAATCTATCAAAGTTGAATTCGAAAATATGGGATAGAGGCCTAATGACCACTTTGCAACGAAAGCCTTGTAAAACGAAAGGCTATGAACGCTATTTTGATCTTTAAACTCTAATAAGGTAAGCCCCCCTCCCAAAAAAAAAAAAAGACAAAAAAAAAAAAAAAAAAGAAGAAGAAGAAGAAGAAGAAGAAGAAGAAGAAGAAGAAGGAGAAGAAAGAAATTCTCAGAAATAGTTCTAGTTTATTTTTCTTTTTAATTTTTAAAATGTTTATCGTGTGATAATTTGAAAGTAGTAACTAAGTAACTTCAATCTTTCCCAGGAAAAGTAGTGTAAATGCTCACTTATTTCGATGCGATTAGTTCTAAAATGATTGAGAAAATTCGAAGTAAACGAGAAAAACAGCGACCTTCGGCGCACAACCTGAAAGACTTTTTCATTTTAAGATCTGCCCAAACAGTGAGTTACACGCATACTAACGTAAAAAACCAACAACCATCGGCAAGCAACCTGAAAGACTTTTTCATGTTAAGATCTGCCCAAACAGTGAGTTACATGCATACTAACGTAGAAAACCAACAAACTTCGGCAAACAACCTGAAAGACTTTTCATGTAAAGATCTGCCCAAACAGTGAGTTACACGCATACTAACGTAAAAAACCAACGACCTTCGGCAAACAACCTGAAAGACTTTTTCATGTTAAGATCTGCCCAAACAGTGAGTTATGCATACTGACGTAGAAAACCAACGAACTTCGGCAAACAACCTGAAATACTTTTCATGTAAAAATCTGCCCAAACAGTAATTTACTTGCATACTAACGTAAAAGTCCAACGACCTTCGGCAAACAACCTGAAAGACGTTTTCATGTTAAGATCTTCCTAAACAGTAAGTTACATGCATACTAACGTAAAAAACCAACAACCTTCGGCAAGCAACCTGAAAGAGTTTTTCATTGTAAGATCTACCAAAGCAGTGAGATAGATGCATACTGACGTAGAAAACCAACGACCTTCGGCAAACAACCTGAAAGACTTTTTCATTTTAAGATCTGCCCAAACAGTGAGTTACACGCATACTAACGTAAAAAACCAACAACCTTCGGCAAGCAACCTGAAAGACTTTTCATGTAAAGATCTGCCCAAACAGTGAGTTACATGTATACTGACGTAGAAAACCAACGACCTTCGACAAACAACCTGAAAGACTTTTCATGTACAGATCTGCCTAAACAATGATTTACTTGCATACTAACGTAAAAAACCAACGACCTTCGGCAAACAACCTGAAAGACTTTTTCATGTTAAGATCTGCCCAAACAGTGAGTTACATGCATACTAACGTAAAAAACCAACGACCTTCGGCAAACAACCTGAAAGACTTTTTCATGTTAAGATCTGCCCAAACAGTGAGTTACATGCATACTAACGTAGAAAACCAACAAACTTCGGCAAACAACCTGAAAGACTTTTCATGTAAAGATCTGCCCAAACAGTGAGTTACACGCATACTTACGTAAAAAACCAACGACCTTCGGCAAACAACCTGAAAGACTTTTTCATGTTAAGATCTGCCCAAACAGTGAGTTATGCATACTGACGTAGAAAACCAACAAACTTCGGCAAACAACCTGAAAGACTTTTCATGTTAAGATCTGCCCAAACAGTGAGTTACACGCATACTAACGTAAAAAACCAACGACATTCGGCAAACAACCTGAAAGAGTTTTTCATTTTAAGATCTACCAAAGCAGTGAGATAGATGCATACTGACGTAGAAAATTAACGACCTTCGACAAGCAAACTGGCGGACTTTTTCATATTCAGAACGCAAAAGCGATGAGATACATGTATACTAACGTAGAAAACCATTGACCTTTGACAAGTAAACTGGCGGGCGTTTTCATGCTAAGATCTGCCCAAGAGAGGCAAGATACATACAAACTAACGTAGAAAACCAACGACCTTCGACAAGCAAACTGACGGACTTTCTCATACGCAGATCTGTCATACCGGTGAGATACATGTATACTAATGTAAAAAACCAACAACCTTCGGCACGCAAACCGACAGACGTTTTTATGCAAAGATTTACACGAAAGGAAATATACATGTATACTGGCGTAGAAAACTAACAACCTTTGACAAGCAAACTGGCGGACTTTTTCATACTCAGATCTGCAAAAGCGATGAAATAGATAAATACTAACGTAAAAAACCTACGACCTTCGACAAGTTAACTGGCGGACGTTTTCATGCTAAGATCTGCCCAAGAGAGGTAAGATACATGTATACTGAAGTAGAAAAACAACGACCTTCGGCAAGTTAACTGGCGGACGTATTCATGCTAAGATCTACCCGAAAGGAAAGATATATGTATACTGGCGTAAAAAACCAATAACCTTCAGGAAGCAAATTGAGAGACTTTTTCATACTGAGATCTGATCTAGGGGTGAGATATATGTATACTGGCGTAAAAAACCAATAACCTTTAGGAAGCAAATTGAGAGACTTTTTTCATACTGAGATCTGATCTAGGGGTGAGATACATGTATACTGGCGTAGAAAACCAACAACCCTTCGGCAAGCAAACTGACCGACAAGGACTTTTTTATTTAAAGAACTGCACGAGCTGTGAGATAATTGTATACTTTCATTCGTTAGCAGGCGCTTCAAACCCTTTGGCGATCGAGGACCTAGCGGAAAGGTGAAGGAATGACAAGGGACATTTCTACGGTTGCGCTTAATTCAAAAGTATGACATTATTACTTGCATAATATTAATGCACACGTGTCACACATACTTTACACATACCGGTTGTAGTATAATGATGTAGTCGTGAGTTTACACACCCGTTGTCAGTGCAGCATGTAGTGTGACTTGCGTGAGTGGCATCATCCACTTTATAATGATTGCATATATCTTTCTTTAAGTAAAAATTGCGTTACATTAATTTAAATAAATAAATAAATATATATATATATATATATATATATATATATATATATATATATATATATATATATATATATATATATATATATATATATATATATATAAAATCATATATATTAAATATACCCGATACTTTGATAAACTAATTTCGTTCCGTATTTAGTTTATTAAAACATAAGTTTATTTCAATTCTTTACTATTTTGCATTAAGCAAAACTCCACTTCGCATTATCACCTTTTTTTCCGATAATGTGTCTGAAAATAAAACATTTATGAGGCTACAATTAGACGTTATTGAACTTTAGCAACACATAAGTCAAACAAGCAAACAAAGGGGAGTCTAAATGTTCACAACGAGACTGGATTTATGACCAGAAATTGTCGAAAAGATTCTAGAAAAGCTTACGAGGAACTGATATAAGATGGCGATTCGGCATACTTTCGTTAGTTTATTTTTAAACTTACAACAGACCTGGTCCCAGTTTCACAACCATTCACTCAACTAAGTGTACACTCAACTCAAAAAATCCCATTTTTTCTTTCATCAATATTTTAAAATTTGAAGTTCTAATAAACAGTATTTGTTTTGTTCAAGAATCCTACACTAAACAATTTAAATATAAAATCAAATATTCATTTTAACTGTGTAATGTCTAAGAAATTGACATTGAAGTATTTCCGAATTTGCGTAGAGTGTACACTCAGTTTAGTGAATGATTGTGAAACTTGAGCCTGTGCTGCACATTCAGCAAGCTTTCAAGTTGCTCCATTCCAAGTCAGTTACGTTTAATTTGGTCTGATTTGTGTATTTATACTTTTGTTTTAAATTTGAAGGGTTGATACGAATTTGTGTCAAAATGTTCATAAAACATACGTAATTTAAAATTATAAGTTAAATTAAATAAAGTTTTTAAAAGAAGATATTTAAACATTTTTTAGATTTATTAAAAGAAGGTTTATTTGTCGGTTCTGGGATGGTGGAGGGAATTGTGACCGGTGTGCCGAGGAAAACCACCGAACTTCGGTAATCTACTGACGAATTTTCTTGGGCTAGGATCCAGTCGAGTTGGATTTAAACCTTGGCAGTGAAAGGCACTGTGACCCGTTACCTTTGGGCTACTCGGGCACCCAAGTCTGCGATGACTAAGAACTCAGCGTAGTTATGACAAGTCTGATTTAAAACCACTGCGGTAAATCAGTTGGTTGAGTGCTCGCTTCGTAAGTGGGAGGATGTGGGTTCGAACCCCGGTCGGGTCTGACCAAAGATTTGAAAGTTGGAAGTGGCTGTTTTTTTCGCCAAGCACTCGGCATAACGGAATGAAAGTCACGGTTCTTTCGGATGGGAACTTAAAATAACGAGGCCCTGTGTCAACGATAAAGAACCCTGGTGTAAAATGCCATCGACGCAACGCACAGGCAAATTTCTGCACTTTCGCCTATAGTTGGCGACGTCTCGATATAAGTGAAATATTCTTCACTGGGACCTTAAACACCTTTACTCAACTCCTGGTTAAAAAAGTGTCACCGTATTCAGAGAATTGGTGACGTCAAGATTTATTACATCAAATAAACGATTATCACAGCCGTTTTAAATAACACGTAGCACCGTGGTTAATCACATTTGAAATCAAACAAACTTAAAAACAATGATATCATATTTTTTGTCACGCGGTGCGATGGTGACCTTATATAGTTTATACAGTGTCAGTAAAATCCATATCTGGTGAGGGCGAATCTGGTTGCATGTACACAGTGACATGACACAATTGGTTTGGCTTGACGAATCATCGTTCTATGTTATGAAATAAAGATTAATTCAACTTATTTTCAATTTTCGTCAAAAAAGCAACCAAACTCTTATTCCTAAAAATCAAATATTGCTTCTTTATCGCTACATCTTTTACTTGTCTTCTAACCCATGCGACTTTATGATAAATATAAAAAGTTTCTCACAGGGAAATTCACGCGCGCGCATTGATCTCGTTTAAAACGTCATCGCATCATGACAAAAGAAAGTGACAGTGACACAGATTAAATTTATGAATGAAATTCCTTATTCATGACATCATCAAATGCGTGACTGTTATTTGAAATGTTGGCTGAAATTAAGGACCAAATAATAATTTTGCTTGGATAATATATTCTGTCAAACGACTTTGACTTTCAGTTTCATTATTTGACTTTATGTAAAAAAAATAGTTCTGTTATAGAACTAACTTTTTAATCGGATGTACACAGTAAAAAAAGTCAGTCAAGATATTGAAATAAGAAGCAATATTTTCATTTGCTTCCAGTTGATAAATGAAAAGAACGTTTAAATTTCTGCGCAAACATAATTCGTCACTTTCGGACAGGGTCTTTATAAATATGTATATTTTTCCCTTTGGGCTCACATAAAAAGGTTTTTGCAATTAACACAACTTTTGACACCGATATTAGATGTAGATGAAGGTAGGGCTAATACACCCTTGGAATCACTAAATGCAGTAAAACCCTCTGCAAGTCTCGGGTTTTATTGCATTTAGTGATCCTTCGGGTGGAATAGTCCCATCTTTCATCCACACATATGAAAGAATCTTATATTATCCCACAAAAATAAAAAAAACGGGAATTGTTTATACAATTTACCGTTGCGCATCTTGTGGATACAACTCCATTTTGTCTTCTATACATACATTCTTCACCAACTTGACATCGAAGTGGAGTTAGATTGCAATTTAATATGTCAGGGCACGAATAACATTGTACGCCTAGGAAAAATATGTAAATAATAAAAAATTAATGATGAGGAGATAAGTACAGTACTTTAAACACTGAAGTTAGGTGCCTAAAGACTTTCACTTTACGCAATGAGACCATCTCAGTGCCTCAGTGGTATTCCCCAGAGCACCTCATAGCGCTTGTGCGGAAATACAAGAATCTATCACTACTTGAGGTGCCAGATAAGGAAATCTTAACCAGATTTCTAATATATCTGGTACAGAACGAGGCTTGCCGTTTTTTTTTCTAAAACATTATGTAACTTTACCATGTACTAATAAGAATGCTGTATATAATATCAAATGTTATGTTGTTCAGTCTGATTTAGGGGTTCAAGAAATCTACACTAAACAATTTAGTCCTGCAATGTTGATATTTTCAGTTCCATTAAAGACACAAAATTCTTGTCCATTTTTTCAAAAGAAAAATTGAACACAGTTACAAAATATCCCGCATGATTTTTGTAATGAAAACTTTTAAACTGTGTCTAACTTATAATTTTGGTAGAATTTTACAGAAAAAAAAAAAAAAAAAAAAAAAAAAAAAAAAAAATTAGTTCGAAAATTTGACCTCAAAAAATATATTCTACAAAGAGATGACGGTACTACTACTACTACTACTACTACTACTACTACTACTAATAATAATAATAAACAACTGCATTGATATGTCTGAAAATTAAAAGATACGTACGGTTAACTTCAGAAATACAATTCTGGTCCTTACAACAACAATCATGGCCGACAGTCGGCAAACCACATAAGGTATGACAGTGCTACAAAATTAAAATACATATTTGTAAACATATATATTGTTGCAGTTGAGAAAAATGTAATTATAAGTTTAAAAAATAAAACAAATAAAACAATTAAAAATTAAATTTAGCTTCAGAATTTATTGTTTTTCAAATGTTTTTCCAGTGATTATTGCGTGGCCTTATATTGCTAATTGGTGCGCACTAAAGTCTTTTAAAATGGATTCTGTCTTACGGTCAAGCGTAAAACATGCTGTTTAATATCTAAATCACAATCCCAAAAGCAAACGATTTGTTTTCGGAGAAGGCAACAAAAGCATTTAAAAGCATTTAGAACCTTGAAACATTACTTAATTCATACTTTAATAATACCGCATAAACTTGAGTGATATAGGTTTTTTCTGTTTTGAAAAGCGACACTTTCAATCAAACGAGATATTTTAAGTTTTGGTCAATATAAAACGGTGAGTTCTTTTTGAGTTTTACGTCAGAAACATAGTGTCACTATAGCGATTTTATCATCTCTGACGCATGACTTTCTCTGTATATATCCTATGTGCCGGAAAACGCGCAAACACATTTGCCACACACACACGCACGCACGCCCGCACGTACACACAGACACAGACACAGACACAGACACACACACACACACACACACACACACACAGATATATATATACACAGACACAGGTATTAATACATTTATCTGTCAGTATATATCGTGCTGTTCATAATGGATCACAGCATTGCTGGATGTCCAAAGATGGACTGGGACGCTTCTGACTTGGTGAGCGCATGGCAGTCGTTTCGACAGCATGTCGAATTTTGGTTAACAGGACCTCTGGTTAAAAAAGTTGAAGCCGATTGCTGTGGATACCTAATGATATGGATAGGTGATAAAGGCAGAGACATTTATTTCTACATGGAATTTATCAGAAGATGATAGGAAAAAAATAGATGTTCTGTTTCAAAAGATTGAAGAACACGTACGTCCAAAATCCAATAAAATTTTCAGTGGGTACAAATTCTGGATACGCCACCAGAAAGACATTGAGACTTTTGAGCATTATTTTACTGATTTAAAAATGCTTGTTAAAGATTGTGCATACACTAATGGCGACGAGATGATCAGAGATGCTATCGTTTTCGGAGTGAAAGATCAAAAAGTAAGAGAAAATGCATAAATGAAAGTTCAGAACTGACACTTGAACAAACTCTCAACTACGCTCGAACATGTGAACCTTCCAAAACACAATTAAAATGCATGAACGAAGAAGATAAATCAAATCAATAAGCTCAGTTGAAAAACAGTGACAAATCAACTACTTGCAGAAACTGTGGTCAAATACAGCATCCCAAGAAATGCCCCGCTTTTGGTAAACAGTGCGCAAAATACAAATTCAATTCAAATGCCGAATTTGTATTAACCCTCGTGTTTTAAACAAAGCTATCCTTCGCGAGCACTACCCACTTAAGACAGTGGAAGAAGTCGTGTCACAAATGCCGAATGCAAAAGTATTTAGACGCAGTAAGTGGATTTGTTTGATTATCATTCGGTATCAAAAGTTCTTCTGAAGTATTTCAGAAAATAATTTTGAACATGGTTTCTGACATTGATGACGCTAAGGCAATAATAGATGACATTTGAGTTTGGGGTGTTGATCGAGCCTAACATGACCGCAGTCTTAAAAAGTGTTGGATAGAGTGCGCGTGAATTCAGGAACGACGAGGTTACTTACGTAGGTCATAGGTTAACAAGCAATGGTGTTAAGTCCGATCCCAAAAAAGTACGTGCTGTTGAGCTTATGCAGAAGCTAACATGTATCAAAGAGCTTCAAACGTTTATTGGTTTTGCCCAATAAAATTTATGCCCACCTTTTCTGAAGTAAGCGCTCCACTACGTATATTGCTTTAAGCGAACACTGCATGGCATTTGGGGCCAGAGCAGGAGGACTGTTTTCGTAAGTTAAAAACCATGGCTATTAACGCACCGGTTTTGAAATACTATGATTCTAAAAAACCTCTCACCTTGAGTGTAGACGCTAGTTCAAAAGGTTTAGGTGTCGTGTTCATACAGGATTCACAACCTATTGCATGCGGTTCTCGAGCACTCACCGAGACACGCAGCAGTGTTATTCACAAATTGAAAAAGAGTTCTAGCAATCTTATTTGGGTGTACCAAATTTCATGAATATGTTTATGCCAAAAAGAGATAGCCGTCGAAACGGACCATAAACCTCTTTAATTCATATTTAAAAAACCAATGTCACAAGCACCAGCACGGTTACAACGAATTCTGCTTGCTTTGCAGAAATTTAATTTAGTTGTAACGAGTAAACCTGAGAAGGAATTGCTTATAACCGATGATTTAAGTCGTTCATACTTACCTGAAACTAAGGAGGTTTTATTAGAGGACTAACGAGTTTACAACGTCCATCTATTCTCTCATTTGCCAATCGCGCCGGGTATGTACAAACGCCTGCAACGTACAGACGCAGTCTCCTCTGATGAGGAACTCCAATTATTACAGGAAATTGTCCTATCAGGATGGTCTAAATCTAAGACAGACTTGACACCGTTGTTATCCAGATATTGGAATTTTAGAGATGAATTATCATGCATTGATGGATTATTATATAACGGTCGCACAAAGTTATTGTTCCAAAGCCGCTACGTACAGAATGAAATGCTTCACTTGATTCACGAGTCACACTTAGGCATTGTCAAATGTCAGAATAGAGCTAGAGAAATTCTGTTTTGGCTTGGAATGAGTTTAGACATTGAAAATCGTGTTAAATCATGTGAAATATGTTTCAGAATATAAATGCCAAAGAGCCCATGTTGCTCTCAGAGTTACCAGATCGTCATTAGTCAAAGTTAGGAACTGATATTTTTGAATTTCAAGGTAATCACTACTTGCTTGTCATTGACTATTTCTCTAAATGGCCAGAAATCGCTAAGTTAGACAATCAGTCTAGTAAAAATACTATTGAGTACATGAAAAGTTTCATATCCAGATATGGATATCGAGATATTGTAATCAGTGACAATGGACCTCAATTTTCATCTAGTGAATTTAACCAGTTTGCTCATAAATATAATTTTGAGCAAATTACAAGTAGTTCTAAATTTCCACAGTATAATGGTCAAGCATAGCGTGCTGTACAAACAGTTATGAGTCTTAAACGGAAGTCCACTGACCCATACAAAGAATTTTGGTTTATAGAACCACACCACTGGACATAAGGTTATCATTTCTCGTAGATTAAAAACCTCACTTCCAACTTCAGCTCTATTACTTTTACCCATGGATTGTAAAGATGCAAAATCTAAACTTGAAGGCACATAAAGCACAAAGCTGATTTTGATAAGCATTGTGTTCGATAGTTGAAACCTTTAAAAATCGTGAGTATGTAGTGATGCTTACAGGTGATAAGAGGTCTCATGGAGAGGTTGTGTTAAAGTATGCAACACAACGCTCGTATATTGTTAAAACTTCTGATGGTAAAAAGTTTAGACGCAATAGAAAGCACGTAAGACCTTCCAAAGTCAAAGCTAAAATTGAACCCTCATATGAAGAAGACAATTTTGTTGTAAATAACAAGTGTGTCTCTTTGTCAGCTAAAAGAAGTAATATTACTGCTGACACTTTACCAGCCAATAAAAGTGCTGAGCTGGCACAACCTGTGTCAATTGAAACTAAGGTTTCTTGATCAGGTTGTGAAATTAAAAAAAACAACTAGGTTTGATGGCTTTGTTGAATAGTTTATTTGGATTTATATTTTTTTTTAATTGATTGTCATTGTATTGAATTTGTATTGCATAATGTGATTTGTGAAGGTGAATGTGATACAAAACTTGTACATATACACGGAATGATAATGATACAGTTTTATGACATTTTGTACAATGGACATGCTCCAGTGATTAATATTAAAATCAAGAATATATTCATGATAGACATCACATGTGCTAGAACTTATATGGATACATTTCACCAAACTGTGTTCTTATATTATTTTTTAATTTTGAAATTTTAAGTTCAAATCTAGTAAGTGCCTTGTATAAGTCAGTATTGTAGCTTTATTGTTTTTTTAAAGTGCTGATACTGTCATGATATGTGTGATAAAAAGAATCAGGATGTATCGTATCCGTTTTGTATGTTAATACACTATTGTATCTCTCTTATCTTGAAGGTTAATAAAGTATCTTAGAAACATAATAATGGCGTTATGAGTCATCATTTAACAGATACTATAATCTTAAACTTTCCGCGAAGCTAATTACTCAGATGTCTTAAGAATTATTGGTCCGAAATTTAAAGCTATTTTTCTTACTTCATGTGTACTTACATGATGGATGTCTTGACATGTACCAGTATATGCACCACCACTTGAAAGTTGTTTAATAAGGCAAGCCTAAAAAGTATATTAGTAATTCATTTATTCATACTTGCCATATTTGGGTTGATGTAGCCGAGCGGTTAAGGGCATCAGTCCCCAAACCCAAGTCGCCCAATTCATTCAACTGCGACCCCGATGTTAAAAGGTTCAGTTATACCATAGATGTTTACTGGTTGGTTTGATAACAGACTATAATTGACATTGCAGGTTTGCGATGTTTTTCTGTGATTTTAAGAGCATATATGCAAGCATTTTAATGGTTCCCATTATTGCATACTTCTATAAATCAGGTCCCAGTTTCACAATCATTCACTCAATTAAGTGTACACACAACTCAAATATCCCGATTTTTCTCCCATCAATATTTAAAGAGTTTAAGTTCTATGTGACAATGTTTTGTTATGTTCAACAAACCTACACTAAATAAATTAAATATAACTTTAGATATTCAGCTTTAACTGTAAAAATTGACATTGGAATAATAATATTCTCTAATTTGACTTTAGTGTACACTCAATAGAGTAAGTGAGTGATAAATAAATAAATAAATAAATAAATAAATAAATAAATAAATAAATAAAAGGCTGTTTTGAGACACTTTTTCTTTTTTACTTTAGATAGTTTTACGAAAGGTACTCTAATTTTAAAACTCGTGTTGTAACTTTTTTGGATTAATCTCCTACAGTTTATTTACTCATTTTATTTAATAGGGTAAAACATGTTTAATTATATCAATCAGATACATGTACCTAAACTATGGAATTGTCATGATTAGTTTACCTATATCGAGGTGGTCAGTTCTGGGATGGTGGAAAAACTTAAAGAATTCAGGTACTTTACAAGTTGACTAAAAAAGTTTCCGAACGCATTGATTCGAAGAAGTGGGAGACTCTGTTATCTATAAGCACGGGTCCACTCAGCAATCAAGATTTTCAAAGTTGAGATGCAACTAGAGCTTAGTGATTCTTTTTCTGGAGGGGTGGGGTGATGAGGATTCGAAATTGACATCTATCTATCTATCTATCTTTCTATCTATCTATCTTTATATCTATCTATCTATCTATCTATCTATCTATCTATGTAATCTCTCTCTCTCATCTCTCTCTCTCTCTCTCTCTCTCTCTCTTTATCTATCTATCTATCTATCTATCTATCTATCTATCTATCTATCTATATATATATATATATATATATATATATATATATATATATATATAGAGAGAGAGAGAGAGAGAGAGAGAGAGAGAGAGAGAGAGAGAGAGAGAACGCTGGTTGCTAATTGCAACAAATATAAGAACTTTAATGGCTTCTTTTCAGTCTCTTTGCCTATATTATAGTTGTCTTTATAGAAATGGTTGCAAACTACCAGTTAAGGATTTTTCACATTATTTTACAATTAAAACTTTTGAAAAGTAAAGGTACTTGGATGATAGAGGAAAACGGAGTGACCAGGGAAATTATCGACTGATCTCCCATGTTTTGGATTCAAAACTTTGCAGTAAAAGAGAATCTTTGATGTACGGTGAGAAAATGATTTTAGTAGGCTGTCAGAAAATGCACTTGTGGCAAAATTTTCAGCCGTCTTCATTTTCAAGTTTATTTGAAACTAAGGTTTGTTCCCTCATGCAAGACGTTTCTTAGCTGGATTTGGTTTCCTATAATTTTGGAACTTTGGAATCATTAATTTTCAAATGTTAAGATTATCTTTTTTATCTTTAGGTTTTCGTTTCCTGGTGACACGGGTTGGTAGTGGGTTTCCGGGATGTGTGCATATGGCACATCAAAATTAAACAGGTATTCTTGTTGAATATTTAGCAACAGAACTTAGGCTATCAGCAAGTGAATTGTAGATATACGAACACCAGTCTTTGTTTTTAGGAGAGAGTGTGAGGTCTTGGGGTCGACCCCGGCCAGATCATACAAAAGACCTTAAAATTTGAGGTATTGATTCTTCACCTCCTGCTAGAGGATAGAGTAACGACTGGATCACCCGGTGTAAAGATAATGGACAGGGGCAGTAGTATGCATTGTCTACAGCATACTGATTCGGTGAGCTAGCACCTGAACAAAAATCGCCTTGAATGCGCGCTAGTACAAGACAGAACATGTCACAAACTCGCACACCACACGCATTGTTCTTTGTTTTATTTCTAGAGAGATTTATAACCTTGTTCTCAGCGAAAAGCCTAAAATCTGTTGATGCGACGATACACAATGTAACAACATCTTGTACCTAGGATGATTCAAACTTAGACGAATGACGTAATAAATCAAAAGAAACCGCCGCTTAAGACGAGATAGCCAACAAGTGACATTTATTTCGTTGAACTAAAATGAAAGACTCCAATGTATACATAAACATTTGCTTCGTAGATATAATAACACAAATACCTGTTAAATTTTGATGTAACATATGTGCCGTTTCGGATAAATACCTGTTAAATTTTGATGTAACATATGTGCCGTTTCGGATAAATACCTGTTAAATTTTGATGTAACATATGTGCCGTTTCGGATAAATACCTGATAATTTTGATGTGACATATGTGCACATTTCGGACAAATACCTGTTAAATTTTGAAGTGCCATATGTGCACATTTCTGAAAATGAGAATATAATGTCCACTACACTTTAGTGGACTCGAAGTGTTATAAGTGAAACTGACTATATTTACCTGGTCGTGATGACATTGATGGCCATAACAAACCAACTCATGATGATGAGGATGAGGACCAACTACGCCTAAAAGTATTCATATAAACAAAAAACCTTAAAACAAAAACCTTAATTTAAACATTAGTTTAAACAATATTATTTGAAAAAATAAGATATACACAAAATGTTACAAATGGTACAATAAGGAATTCCGAACGGGAGTGAAAGTCTTATATAAACCAGTCTCACTGGATAACATGTAACATTACAATACGTTCATATACATAGAGATACAAATATATGCATATAATAAATAGCTCGAACAGTAAATAAGTATTAACCAACCAAGCGAGCAAATAAATAAATAAATAAATAAATAAAGAAATAAATAAATAAATAAATAAATTAATTAATTAATAAATAAAATGTATTTGCATTGTGGGTCCAAATTAGATTTTGTGTGGGATAAAAGATTTTTAAAAGCTTAGGCGAAAACCTAAATCTGGAGATATAAAAAGTGAAAAAAGCAAGAGAGTATAACTATGTGGATGTTTGTTGAATCCCAAAAATACATACATGTTACTATAAAATTATGTATTAAAACATTTTGACTGTATAACAAATTCTTGAACAGTTAAAAAAATTTCTTCGTTTGTTAATTTGTTTTTCGTGTTCAAAAGTACGTATATTAAAAAAAGATAAAATTTTTGTTTAAAGTTTGATAACAGTAAAATTACAATCAATCATTATAGTATAATGATGAATTGGAATGCATTGGAGAAATGAAATTTTACGCACCAGTCAAGATTTTTTTATTTATATTTAGACGTTGATTTCCGTGATAGTATAGACAAACAGAATTGTCGATTCATCTTAATAAATTTGAATCTCGGCGTTGAAAGGCACTGTGATGCATAGTGAGAAATATCAATTTGTTTCCTAAAATTTTAGAAAAATAAGCTTACTTCGGATACAGACATGGAAATCGGAGTGTAAAGAAAAACCATTGCCAATTGATCTAAATGTTTTTAAACTCGGCGTTGAAAGGCATCGTGATGCATAGTGAGAAATATCAATTTGATTCCTAAAGTTTGAGAAAATAAGCCCATTTCGGATACAGACATGGAAATCGGAGTGTAAAGAAAAACCATTGCCGATTGATCTAAATGAATTTAAATCTCGGCGTTGAAAGGCACTGTGATGCATAGTGAGAAATATCAGTTTGATTCCTAAAGTTTAAGAAAATAAGCTTATTTAGGATATAAGCATGACAACATGTTAGATATACCAATAAATTTTAATAGCATGGTTGTCGGCTTTGTAACGCCACATAGCAGTGTTGTCGCATAAACGTGTTACAACACGTCAATGCGGAGAATTTCAACGCATAAAGAGGACATTTTTATGCGTCAAAAAGTCTCCCTTGCGCCACATATAAGCAATACCATCTTTATGTTTTGAAAGTCGCCGCATAAACGTGGCCGACCTCTTTATGCGTTGAAATCCCCCGCATAGACTTGTAGAGCGCGTTTATTCGATAAAACGCAAATGCGACCTTACAGAGCCATTCAACTTTTTCTTATTCCCTTCGTCATGGAATTGGCATTTTTTTCACCTTCATAAGTTAAGGTCTCTTCACAACTGCTTGAAAGGTATTTTAAATGAAACAGATATTGTCAAAATTAAAACAGATATTTTCATTATTTCAAAAATAAAACGTACCTGTAATAAGGACGCAGAAAAGATATAAAAACAACATATTGAGTCCCTGCAATGCTGGCTGTCTTACGAAGGCTCGTTCAATCTTATCAGCAAAGATATTATCAATCCATTATAGGGCAAAGGGCGTTGTGGTCATTTAAAAATTTTTCATGAAATTAATAATAGATATTTTTTTTAGAAATACAAATGTAAATATTTTAGATCACAAAGTACATAGCAAATCAAAACCAAACAATTTTTCCTTTGTAATAAATCGAAAAAACTTAATTGTTTCAAAGTTTTAAATCAATTCTAATGAAATTTACAATTATGACGTTTTCATTGTATCTAGGTCATAATCTGATGGTATGTTCTAGAAAACCTTGTTTTGATATCCAATTTTCTCGAACATTAATTGGATAATCCTAGTAAAAAAATTCATTAAAGGAATAACTTCTGTTTTTAACTTGTTAAAATCACAAATTATTTCTTATAAATTAATTTCAAACACTTAACTTAAACATAAAACAATGTTTTTCTTAATTTTTCCTTTTAATAATTGGAAAAAAATTCTCCGCGATGAAACTGTCATCAGTAAACAATTTTAGCCAATGAAATTGAAAGACATATAAGCCACGCCCTTCACGTTAAGCGTTATTATGGCTGCGTAGTTTATAGGAGTATAAAGTGAAAAACGATCGCGTAAATTTACGTTTAGTTTGTGTCGCAGTATGATAGAAGCGATTTTAGAAATTAAATTATGGGATCTTAATGGTTGGTGTAGATGTCATTTTCAATATTGTTTCTTTGATTACTTGTCACGTTAGTTTATGCAACAATTGGTTAAACATCATACGTTCAAATAGGTGATATACTCAAAGTTCTATCAAGGTTTTGTAATTGTATTTAGAAGATTTTATAACAGATGTCTAAGCCATACTGCAATATGTAACATTAGAAGTAGTAAACTTCCACTTTAATGACTGAATAACAACTTAAAGAAACAAAAATATTATTCCCATTTTTCTCTCAATTATCTTATAGGTAAAGACCAATTTTTTAAAAGTTCGACTTGTGTGTCTTTATAGACGAGTTCAACTTCATTCAGTGTCAAAGCGTGCATAAATGCTTGTATGATTGAGCAAACACGAAAATACGGTCCTAAAAAATCTAGATATTTTTTTTTTTAAAAATCCGTCTTGTTTTAATTTAATCTGAAATTCTATGATGATTTTTCTAAATAAAATATGAGCTAATATAAAAGACAGAAATGTGTAACTGAAAAAGCGTACTATTTACTCGGCAACAGGAACATTAAATATTACATCCGGAACACTCCCGAAAATTGTTCTGGTTTTTATTTCTTTTTATTTTTTTTTAAAGTAATTTGTTAAGACTAACTCCTCAGAGAGCATGATGACGCTCTTGACTTCCTAAAATGAAATTTGGCCCTTCAGGCCGTAACACAATTTAGAACAGCGTTAAGCATACACAATGGTTTTTCGTAAAACACTCCAATGTAATTTATGGATAAAACTAATTTTACTTAGTATTAAAACATATGATAATAAAAATTGAGATTCTTTATATACTTTGTATCTTCAACAAAATAATGCAATAGAACATTTCGGACTGGGATATCCGCAGATAAAGACTAATTTCTTTATGTAGGGAGTTTACTACATTCTCCTAATCAAATCGTGACTTTCATACTGACTTCCAGATAAGATGTGGACTATATTGGTAAACATAACTTTTGTCAATGACCTCCTGATAAATGTATGGCAATTGAGATAAGTAAAGTCTGTTGATAAGTTGCAAGTAAAGTCTGTTGATAAGTTGCTAGTGTGATAGTGTAATTTTCCATTTTCCATTGAAGGTGGCAACTCTTTGCGCCACATTTGCTTGCTGATTTGAACCTTTTACGCTACATTAGTTTGCCTGTTAACATTCTTCGTAGTGCATACTTATTAAACGAAGTTGTTTCGCTTGTTTCCAACATATAAATACCAATATCACGGAGTTGTTTTCCTTGATACTCACATATCAATTCCAATTTAACGGAGTTGATTCCCTTGTTTCCACACATAAATACCAATATCACGGAGTTTTTTCCTTTGTTTCCAACATATTAATACCAATATCACGGAGTTGTTTCCCTTGTTTCTAACATATCAATTCCAATTTAACGGAGTTGTTCGCTTATTTCCGACATATTAATTCTAATTTAACAGAGTTGTTTCGCTTGTTTCCGACATATTAATTCCAATTTAACGGAGTTGTTTCGCTTGTTTCCAACATATTTATACCAATTTAAGGGAGTTGTTTCGCTTATTTACAACATTTTTTACAACTCTAATTTTGATATGTTATATCTGCACAATCCAAAAATCAATTAAAAAACCATTGTATTGTTTTATTTGTCGTCATCGGCATTTGAACGACTTTATTTTGTAGGTAACAATTTTAGCGAGGTCGTTTTGCTAATGACAATATTCCCTCTGCACTCTTCGAAAATTATAACATTTTTTGCGATATTGATTTGCTGAATAAAAATGTTTTGAAATGAAGTTTATAGTCACTTTGAATGCAAAAACTTTGTTGTTTCCCTTGTTTCCAACATGTTGATACCAATTTAACGGAGTTGTTTCCCTTGTTTCCAACATATTAATACCAATTTTACGGAGTTTTTTGCTTGTTTCCAACACATTAATACCAATTTAACGGAGTTGTCTCCCTTGTTTCCATTATATTTATATCAATTTCACGAAGTTGTTCGCTTATTTCCAACATATTATAACCAATTTAACGGAGTTGTTTCGCTTGTTTCCAACATATTATTAACAATTTAACGGAGTTGTTTCGCTTGTTTCCAACATATTAATACCAATTCAAGGGAGTTGTTTCGCTTATTTCCAACATTTTTTGCAGTGTTCTTTGTGGGTAATAAAATACAATATTCGTGCTTATAACATTTTCGAGACTTTTGCTATGTAATTACACGCATTGTCACTGATGAGAAATGATTTTCCGAAATGTGCACATATGACACATAAAAATTTAACAGGATTTTGTGATATTTATTGCGTTCTGATTAGTTTTCGCGACATAATTTTGCTGATTAAATGTTTAACAAAAATACCACTCTAATTTTGATGTGTCAAATGTGCACATTCTAAAATCAGTTTAAAAAAAAACAACACTGTATTGTTTTATTTGTCATCATTTGCATTTGAACGACTTTATTTTGTAGGTAACAATTTAAGCGAGATCGTTTTGCTAATGACAATATTCCCTCTGCACTCTTCGAAAATTATAACATATTTTTTGCGATATTGGTTTGCTGAATAAAAATGTTTTGAAATTAAGGTTATAGTCAATTTGAATGCAAAAAACTTTGCAAGCAATCCAGTGATTTGATTTTTGCAAGACAAATCAGCGGTGTTTATGAACATTTATCTATATATGCGACATTGTCACACATCGACATATAATTAAAACGACGGATATGCCGATGCCAAACTTCTGATATCATTACCAAAAAATCAACAGAATTCAGGTTAACTGCCGTCTGGTTGCATTGCCAACGACTTGACAATTTTAAAAATCAGTACGTTAACACCATAGTTTCAAATGACCTTTCAAAGTCTATCATGGAAAGTTAAATATTTTTGTTGACATAAAATTTCGTTGAATCTTGTCACCGACGAAATAACGAAATTTAATCCACCACGGATATTTCTGATTTTACAGTAAATCTTGTTTTGATTGTTATTATTATTTACAGAAAATATTATAAGGATGTTTGTCGGAAAATGTCAACTTAAAGGAAGATATTTTTTCCCATCATGACTTATGCTTTTTTATCAAAAAAAAAAAAAAAAAAAAAAAAAAAAAAAAAAAAAAAAAAAAAAAAAAAAAAAAAAAAAAAACGAAATTATGAATATTAGGGATATTTGTTAAAAGCGGGGTTGGTTTATCACACTACTGATAAAAAAAATTAAAAATTAAAATAAAAAGAAATATAATAAGATTTAAAAATTATTAAAAAAAAACCCCGAAAACAAAAAACAACTGCATTTTTATTTTTTCAATAAAGCACATACAATGTGTATGCAAATTTTCAGAAAATCACGATTCAGGGAAATCTTTTGCCTCAGGTGCCTTAAATGTATTTCTTTTTCATGAAACGTCGCCTTAAAGTCATATAAGCTATGAAAAATTTTTCTAAAACGATGCAATCAAGAAAGTGAGAAATAACTATACTGGCATTTTCCTGACGTCACGAGAATCTAGGCGATTCTGTTTCCGGTTTAACACTAAACAAAAAACTTCTTTAGGTAAATATTTGTCTCTAAAGTTGAAAATAACAGTTTCTCCGTTCACTGGTATATAGAAGCTTACTCCTACAATGTAAACAAAATTAAATGATAAATTTGTATTGTGTGTCAGCATATTAAATCGCATATATCAATACTAATAAAAAATAATAAATATTTAAAACAAAACAAGATTAGAAGTGAAATATTAGATCGTTGGTTTCGACAGAATGTTGTTTTCATGTGTGCAGTATTTTTAAAAAAACAATGTTTTAAGCACGTCCTTTTGTTTGATAGCAATTTTATGAAAGACTGATATGTTTATCTGTGGTAAAGAAGGCGCTATATCACCCTAAAGGTCGTCGACAATATTGAAACAATTCTTCGTTCTTTCACAAAAATTTAAGTAACAAGAATTTAGATTTTATTTGCCTTGATATCAATAAAAAGACAACTATCGTCTCGAGTAGCTGAAAAATATCAAATTCAAAAGTAGCTGAGACACATAAGAATTTATCGTTAGTCGACGTCGAGTCACATTACAATAACAATTGGTTGGGTCAAATTTACTCAATTGTTGTAACTATTTTTTTAAAGAAAATAACAAGACTTGATAATTGCCTTCATTTAATGATACCAAAATTTCATTAAATTTGGCCGAGTGGTTTTGGAGAAGTTAAAATGCTAAAAGTTTACACACGACGACAAAGATCGATCACAAACTTTCAACACAATTTTTTTTTGTAAAAATTAAAAATTTTCCACACGACACATGTTGCAGATGCAACTCAATGGCGATTATATAAGCGTCTTATGATTATTTACATAGTAAACACATTTTATCAAAAAAATTAAATCATGAATGATTGATCAAACACATTTCATTAAACAAAAAGAAAAAAAACAACAAATAAAATTTAAATGAATGATTGATCAAATATATATACAGCACATATGTCAGTTAGCAGTTAGAAACATAACTAAATTACTAGACTTGTATTGTGACGAGCACAGTGACTAAAGTCTTCAACCATCCCAACATTTTAAATCCCCCCTTCACAGCACAAGATTAGTTGGTTGATTTTTATGTTGTTAACATTACATCGGCAATTTTTCAGTTGTTTGCTAGTTGAATTAGTCACTTTGAAATATTTAAAAAAAAGCTCACGTGTCTCTTATTCTGTATGTCTTATAGTAGTGTGCACTAAAGACTTTGTTGAGGGGCTAGCTTACTGAGGTAGTATATGGCAGACAAGCATACCATTTCCCAGTTTATTATCTTGGCACCAGGCGAGGAAGCCATATCTTAACTTTTTAAAGTCTTATGTATGACCCAGCCAGGATTTGAACCTATGACCTCCCATTATCTAGGCTAACTCTACAACTGAACCATTGAGACAGGTGCCATTATCAAGGGATTTAGTTCATTTTTCAACTGTCTAAAATTTTCATTTATCACACCAAATCTTTTTATAAGAAAAAATGCTGATTTAGTGTTTATTTTGTATTATATTTAATCAAGACGACTTGAAATTGGGATACATTTCTTATTTATTAGTCATTTTATTTAATATATATGATATCATGTACTTAATCAAAGGCCAATAATTACACCTAAAAGCGTTTCATTTATAAATATATTAAAGTATAGTAAGAAATGCCTTACACTCAGTTTTACAGAAAAAATATAAATAAATAAATAAAATAAAATAATAAATATAAACCGAGATGGAATTGAGAAGCATAAATTCGACAATATATATAAGGCTTAATATATTATGATTGGTTAAGCTTTATATTATTTTCTACCTTGCCTCTGTACAGTGTAAATTTTATAGACAAGAGGCCCGTGGGCACCTTACGGTATGTCCAAAATTGTTTGCAAAGTACAATAGGAATGTATATTAATTACGAGCTTGCCTAATATATCATGATGGTTTTGTATCGTTTTGCTTCTGTACAGTGTAAATTGTATAAACAAGAGGCCTAATGGCCTTTATGCTCACTTGCGTATATGTTCAGAATTGTTTGCAAAGTTTAAAAGCCAAAAATATTAATTTTAAACTTTCTGAGTTTAACTCAAGTTTGCAACTGCCACAAGGCTTAATTAGAAATATCTAGTCACGGTTTATTTATAGATAACTAATATGCATCTAGTGACTATAGTAATCACTCAATCATTAACAAATTCGGTATACTTTATATTTCTATATCCTTGACTTTTGAACCTTTGATTTTGAACCGCATATCAAAATGATTGTCATATCAATACCTTCAATATTATAATATATATGCCTACAAAAATTTTATAGTTTTCAAGACAATTAGAAATTTAAGATTTCTTATGCAGCTATGACCTTGACCTTTAAACCTGTGATCTTGAACTACATATTTTAATTTTTGTTGTATACATACATGTACCAACAGTTTTTCGATATACATGTCTTTACAAATATTTATAGTTTTCGAAATATATTTACAAATATATATATATAATTTTTAGCAGATACCCCAATAATGGCTTTGTCATTTCCCAATTTTGAGCCCCACTGCTACCATTTGTGCAGAAACTAAATGACCTAAGAAGTTTATACATGAAATAATTAGGGTATACATATTGTACAATCAGAGGAGAAGATTTTTATTTATTTATTTTTATTTTACTATTTCCCCTTTATTTGACACAAAGATACGTGACTCCTTTGTTTCTGCTAATCTGGCCTTCACTAAGGCATGATGATAACAAAGTTTCATTAAATTTGGCCCAGTGTTTTTTTAGAGGAGAAGATTAAAATCTTAAAAGATCACGCAAGACAGACAACGGACGACGGACGACAGTCGTGCGTAGATAGCAATAGCTCATCTGAGCTGTCAGCTAAGGTCAGCTAAATAGTGTCACGGGTGAATGACTAAAAGACTTGACAACAGACAGATAGGGCCAAGGGGAAATAATTGTCTGTGTATATGTATATATAGAGAGAGTTTAAAAACAGTTACCAATCAAATGCAACATGAATTGCAATAATTTAAAAACTTCCTGCATTTAATATATAAAACAGAAACATGTAATAGTTTAATTTTGTTATATAGATTGAAAATGTCCGAGTAACAATAATAATTTAAATTATAGAATGAATATATTTTGTATCAAGATAGCAGTTTATAGTAAATCACCATGTAAAGTATCTTTTTGTTGATAATTAAAGTAAGCCATATTGAACTATTTTTGTTCTGCTATGACCTTTCCAAATGTGTACATTATACACAATTTCACTATTATTTATTGACAATCACTTGAAAGTGACTAGGCAATGTAATTGGGCTACAGAGTCATTTTAACATGTATAAAACAACATGTGCATTAATTTTTTCAAATGATTTTAAAGGTGTTTTAATTTAATACAAATTAACAATATCAATAAAACAGAACATTAATAGTTTTGGCCTTAATGTTGGACAAGTCATATTGTTATTTTGCCTTTCTTGCATAGTAAACAGGTCACATGAATGAAAAAAGGACATTATATACATTTATGCTTTACATGTAAAAATGTAGTTAATAGACTTCCTTAATTTACAAACATTGCAAAATTTGTCAAAATTGTCTTAATAGAGATGGATTATTGCATATTATACATTCTAGAAATCTTAGAAATGTATTATGCCGAGTGACTGTAAATCCATTTTATCAAGAAAAAGAAAAACATTTTCAGTTGTTCCATTTTAGAAGACAGATAACTTAGTATGATGTATTTCTGATACTACTTTAGTAACGAGTACCAAAAACAGAAAATTGTATGTAAATGTAAAAACAAATTTATGATATATTTGACAAGTAAGCATTTTATCTGAAAATGCTTTGTTATCCATGGCCTTTGACCTAAAGCACGTGCTCTCTCTCTCTCTCTCTCTCTCTCTCTCTCTCTCTCTCTCTCTCTCTCTCTCTCTCTCTCTCTCTCTCTCCAATTTTAAATCTTTGTATAAAGCCCAAAGACATGCAGTAACATATACTTGATTAAACAATACAATTGACCATTCAAACTTTTCGCCGGTACTTTCATTAAACCATGCAATATCAACAACGGAAAATTTGACCTTCTGGACGCCATTGGTAAAGATGTACGTATGCAATAACATATTTTAGAATTTGCTTTTGTAAATTTAAAAGTAGTCATCTGACCTTATAAGTACACATGCATGCGATAAATAGAGAAAAAAAGCATCAATACTAATTTGTTAGTTAGTTTGACCTTTGATCCTAAATCATGTGACCTTTTATGCTATTGAAGAACGTCTGATTCGGCAAAAAAGTGTGTTGAAATTAGGATTTTAGTTTCTGTGTTAGGTAATTACAATTATTTTCTTAGTCTGTTAACAGGCAACTTAATGTTAATCATAATGCTATTTTCAGCATAGAAATTGTTAAAAAGAGCTTTTGATCTTTTACCTCCTGATTGCTATTGACAATGGCCAATTTTCAAGATTTTGCAAAAAACGTTAAAGGAACTCAATAGCCTTCAACAATCAAGAGTCATTGTTAGCTTTTTGTTCAAATAATAGAAAGAATTGATACATTTGTTACGAAAAAGACCAATTTTACCCTTAAAACAATGATTTATGTTGACCTTTGACACCAGATCAAGTGACATATTTCTAATTTTATAAACGGCAATCATTTTAAAATCTTGTTTAACCAATATACCCTTCATTGATGCCAAAAATTATAGCATCGTCTCTTATAATCTATAGCATTGTCTCTTATAATCACCATGTAATTTACTTTTATAAGACTGCAACTGAAAGCCTAATTATGTAAAATTCTCATTTTATTCAGAACGGGTAGGGGTTAAATCAATATTATTATAAGATTTGTTTCTCAAAAATTTTCTTATGAGTATTATTATTATTTATTACATTGACGAACTAGATAAAATATGTATTCAACTGTTAATGATTGGTATTGTTTGCTTTAAGCTGTGGCTCAGGTCCATCAAACATTTTCTTTAATTCTGTTTACGCCCACAATGCTTTAAGGCTAAAGAGCGTCTAGTTACTTTGCCTTGAAATGATCTAAATGTTAAAAATTTTTAGTGCCCCACTAATCAACATCAAACAATCAAACTAGATAGTAATCTTTTTTGTAAATTATTGGTTTTAAGTTTGAAATCAGTTAACATTTTTAAAACCTTTATGCCATGATTTGTTTTCCAAAATCTACAGACCTTTTTCCTTCGGAGTATTTGGTGGCTCCAATAACATCCAGAAAGCACATTCGTCACTCTCAATGTTGTTCAACTTATTGATGTAATATCCAAAGTGGGGAGGTAAGTTGCCACAAAACTGAAAATAAAAAATAAAAAGGCATAAAATACAATGTATTGTTTGAACACGCTTAGTCATCTAATGATCAATCAAAAATGCTCTGGGGCTGAGTGTAGAAGATTCGCCTTGTCATTGAATTATATCCTATTCAAAGCGTTCTTTAAACTTTAATAAGCTTCAATCTGAATAGAAGATTTTATTAAATAAGCCGTAAATAAACAAAAACGTTTCATTATGTCTTCCACCGTTCTAGTTGAAAGGCATTGCTTTTCTTTCGTTCCGATTCTCTATTATTATTATTATTATTATAATTTTAATTGCCTGATAATATTCTTGCCGACAGGATTTCACTAAAACGCATTATTTAATTTGGTTCAAATTTTAGGATAGTTTCTGTATTATTATAGTTTTGTTATCATGTTTTTAAATCCCGAGGAAGATCATTGGGGAGGGGCAGAATCGAGGGGTCTCTTAAATAATTATCCTTCATTTACTCTTTATTCTGTACTATTATACTATATATATATATATATATATATATATATATATATATATATATATATATATATATATATATATATATGTGTGTGTGTGTGTGTGTGTGTGTGTGTGTGTGTGTGTGTGTGTGTGAGATCAACATCTAAGGGTATATGAATTGAATTCACATCAAAAATTTTCCTGGGATACCACTTATTGGTGTTACCAGGGAGGGCTTTCTCATAACTTTTTAAACCATTGACATTCCCACCCTATATATTCTCTGGTTCCTTATGAAAAAAGACTGGTATTAATGAAATACACATAAGGTCCTTCCTCCCTGTGGGTTAGGGGTTAAGAAGTACTATGTAAGGTATAACTTTTAAACGGTTGAGATCCCCAAACCCTAAACTGTTTCCTTATAAAAAGTTAAATGTAGTGATAATAATAAAGGACACCTAAAGTCATTCCCCATTATTGGGTTGGGTTGGTGTTGCTATATACATGCATACCTTTTAATGCTTTTGATCTCTATGCCTTACCTGTATATTTTTGGTTCATTATGGACATTTGGAAAGAGAAATATAATTTCGAGGTAATCATTTCCAATGGAAAAGGAGGGGATGGTGATGCCAAGATCCTTCATCCCCGCCCTCAATCAAGAACCATTGTTTGAAACAACTTCAAAAGCATCATTACATGCTTTTCATAGGTATAATTGTTGTAATCCCCGGGTCAATTACCCATTACATATGTAGCTTCTGTCACATCACAGTTGATACATATCAATCAAATAGTTGGTTATATCCTTCACAATTTATGGTTTCACTTGCTATTAATCAAAGGTTGAATACTTGACCAAACAAACAAAATTAGCCAAATAACACGATAAGGGTTGTAAAAAATTAAAATAAGTGTTTGAAGAATTGCTGTCGATCAAAAAAAGTTCCCCTAGCTCACAATAAGATATGTATTGTAGTTACCGGCTATAATGTAAGATAAAACTTAATGAAGAGTTTTTGAATGAATTGAATTGCTGGAATGATATAATAAACTTTTAAAATTAAAAACTGGAAAAGAGTTGCGTAATTCTGTTTTATACCTCAGGCACGATTTTCCAACTTATATTAATGCCCTCAGTTGTGGGAAGCTAGAGCAAATTGGAGTTCCATGAAAAAACCATTGACTTTTCTAACGCAAACTTCTAAACTATAATGCACTATAAAGTACACAGAATGGGTTGGAAACAAGGGAGAGGAGAAACTGTTCACACATACACTTTGACCATCCAATACTCAAATATAGAAGTTAAATTTATAATTTGTGATACGTTAAAAATATTTTTGTATAATGTGACATTTCTTAAAACCCGATTATTTCAAGCGAATAAGATTACCAAATTCCTCGACAGTTGTTACTGTCTTAGAGGATTAGTGGTAAAGGGTCTGTCTAAAGAGTGGTAGGTAATTCATACCAACCCTAGACAGGCCATACCTCAGACTTAACAACAATGCTTCCTTAAAAGAAGATAGACTATTGACTGTTAATTGTCGTCCGGATACTGATTCAGTGACCTAGCACCTTAGCTAAAGTCAGCCTGAATGCGAGATATTACAAGACAGACCAAAGTACAAACTCACGCCAACATAAATTATCTTTAGAATATTTCTTAGTAAGTAAACAACGTGTATATAGCTAAAAAAGTTGCTGATGTGACATTATACATTTTAAACATCCAATGATGAAAACTGGGGTGTGAGAGGGATGGTTCAAAATGTTGAGTTGGTCGAAGACTTGTGTCATTGTGCTTGCCATAATTATAATTCATTATGTTTACCACTCCGGTTGTCTTGTTTTGTCATTAAGCTATAGTTCTGTCATGTTTGATTGCAAATGAACAATCTGCGTCATAGCGACCCTAATATGTCCGTATTTGATGAAAACAATGAAAATATTTCATCTGTTGCATTGGAAAATTGCATTTCAGAAAGCAATTTTATCACAAAAGAAAAACTCTTCAATAGGCGATGAAATTTTACTTACTTAAAACGCCCATCATTATCGGTATCTGCTGCTTTTCCCATAAAACGAATAAATGGCTGACCTTCATTCAACGTCACATTGATTTCATATTCAAATGTTGGTTTTCTCAGAGTGTTCCTTATTTTGTAGGTTTTTGTATTTTGTATTTTGTACGCTCCGTAAGTGGGAGGTCGTGGGTTCGAACCCCGGCCGGGTCTGACCCAAGACTTGAAAGTGGGTAGTGACTGTTCTTTCGCCAAGCACTCGGCATTACGAAATGAAAGTCACGGTTCTTTCAAATGGGAACTTAAAATAAACGAGGTCCCGTGTCACGGCGTGGCATGATAAAGAACCCTGCTGTATAATGCCATCAGCGCAACGCACAGGCAAAATTTCTGCACTTTCGCCTATAGCTGGCGACGTCTCGATATAAGTGAAATATTCTTGACTGGGACGTAAAACACCATTACTCACTCACTCACTCACTTATTTTGTAGGTAATTGTCATCAAACATTCTTAGTCATAAAAAAACAACAAGTTTAAAAATTCAAAAGTTAAAAAACTGTAAGTCTTGACAAATCTTGCTATTTTTTACTATCAGAGTAAACAAACCAAGTCAAACAAAGGAATTCCCCAGAGCATCACGTGATACCTTATAACGTTTGTGCGGGCAATTATTTCTAATTGCAATGGAATCGCATTAAGTGACGTTTTCCGGTAGTAACGACGTTTTCGGGAATATATGACGTTAACGTTATCCATTTCATTCCGCAAAAACGTTAAGACGTATTGATCACGTGGTACGCTAGCGAGTTACAATGTTATATATGGAGTCCCTGACTTTACATTGAAGAGATTTTGTCATGTATAGATACTTATAAACACATCGACACGCCTTAACGTAATATGGTTATGATAAAAATAGTATTAAAGTTTATAGATTATTTAAAGCAGAAATGCACATAATGGCTTAAAAAATTTTAAAATAAACATTGAACATTAATTGTTATTTGAAATATATTAGAAGAGTGCAGAAAGTGATGATCTCATGTTGAGAGAGAAAGAGAGAGAAATTGTTTATTGTTGAAATATGCATTTTTCTTCCACAAAAGCCCGTAAGACACACAGAAAATTAACAGTGAATGGACGTTAGCTACATAATATTTGAAACAAAGTAATCGAGTTAACTGCTGTAATAGGTTTTTACGCCACGTATCAGTAAGCGATTACATCAGAAAAATTTGAAAATTGAAATAATAATGAGAAGAAGAAAATAAATAAATATATATATATATATATATATATATATATATATATATATATATATATATATATATATATATATATATATTAATAAAGGAATTAGTTACCATTTTCACTCGATGATACAGTCAATATTACAAACCTGAAAAATACAATGCAAAAAAATATGTCACGTGCATAATAAAAATTCTTCTCCTGTTCACTTCATAAAATTGCTAAATAACAAACTGTAAGTGTGTTTTTCCTGTTGTGTGCTTGGAGTCTAGTTCATGGGGTATTTCTTTGTTGGCAAAATGGTCTACAGCACTCGCCTAAAGATCACAGTGCCTCTTACCACCTAGGCTCGAATTTAACCCAGGATAAATCCTAGTGTGGAAAAGTTTGCCGTCTGCTTCCCGAAGGTTGATGCTTTTCTCCGGGCACATAAGCACAATGTTACTGTTGCTGTCAAGAAAAGAACTTTTACCTGAGAAGACATTTTGCCAGGGAAAGAATGTCATTGACTAATACCTCTTTTTTCACAACCTTCAGACGGATGTCTGTTATACATGTATCAACCGACGTAAGATATGAATGTATAACCAGATTGGTGATGCAAATCCTAAAATAGCATTACAAGGTTCCGTATCAAGAGAAGAATTATTACCAAATCCAGGTTTTTTGTGAGAGAAACTCCAGTTTTATTGATAAAGAACTTTACATTAAAATCATTATTTATTTTAAAAGCCTAAAGACGGATGTCTGTGAAGCATGTATCAACCGACGATGTATGAATAATCAGATTGGTGGAGCAAATCTTAAAAAACACTTTACAAGGTGTAGTATTAACGAAATGATTATTACCATATCTCGGTCATTTGTGGGATATACTCCAGTTTTTCATTATTAATGAACTTTACAACAAACAAATTGAAAAGTTTTAAATGTTTGAGATGATATTTAACATTATTTGTATTGTTTTTATAATTATTTATTGTCCAACAGTTCATTTAAAAAGACAAGTATACATGTAAAGCATTTAGTATTCCATTACAAAACTTATTCAAATAGTCCTTTTTGTACAATGTGCATAGAGTGATGTTTAAACTTTAAATTAAAGTACAAGATGTCCTTTCAATAACAGTATATTTTGATGTTTGGTAACATATTCTTAATCAAAATACATTAGAAATATTATTCAAACATATAAACCTATCATTTTTGCTACATGTAAAGTGCATTTTAAAGAAACTATTCCAACATTCTAGAAAGAAAGGGCCATTTTTGTAAAATTTACTCAGTGTTCTATTTTTATAACCAAGTTCTTTTTCTATTTTATAATAATATTTCAAGACTTGTATTAATCCATTAACTTTAGGTTTTGCACTAGTCATAAATAAAACAAACATACCAGTACTTGTACTCTTCTTATAGATAAAATATTTAGTACATATTATTTTATGATTTATAACTGGAATCTCATCTATCATACCGAACATTATATCTGATATAGTAAATACATTTAAACGATACCCAGCATTTATCAAAATATTTCTAACCTCATATCACAATGCTTGTGCATACCGACATTCAAAAAAATGTGAAATAGTTTCAATTTTCACTATTACACAATGAACACAACTGAATATCTACAATTTTTGCAAAAAACAATTTCCTTTTTGTTCCTAGAATTCTATGAATACATTTAAACTGGAATTCTCTTAATTTGTTTTCAACTGTAATTTTTAAAGGTAATTTAAAAGTAGTTTCCAATCCTTTTTCTCAAAACTTTTTGTAAAATTATCAAATAATTAATTATCATTCAAACAACGAAGCTGTTTGTCACGAGCCTGTAGTTTTAGACGTTATGACACTCATTTGTTAATGGGCCCAGACTGAAAATTTAAAGACACATAGTAAATCTGTATCCCCGACAACATGGAGAATTCATGACAATTTGAGATTTATTTAATTTCTACAATTTATAAATGCATCTCTCCACACGAGTTAATATTGTGATAAAACATACATCTCTAAATCTCAAAATTTACCTATCTATTTTCCTAATATTTTAGCATAGCATAGAATATCTTGTATTTAAAAACTTATGTTTTGTTACTATTAGATGTGTTTGAAAATTTCAGAACCCTCTGTCTTAATTATTGCAAGTTGAATTCTGCTTATTGCTCTAGCTTATGTGGTTTACTTGGGATGCCATGTTGCAGAAAACGGGGATAAAACTTCAACTTTTAAAGATATAGATTGGTTTTAAATTATGTAAAAAAGGGCATATGGGGAGGTGTGGCTATGATAAGTAAAAGTTTACCAAAGCTAATAACCAGTTAGACCGGGATTAGATTTTAATCTAGCAATAAAGTGGATGAAGAATTGTGATAAAAACAATGTATATGGGGAAAGCATTGCTAACGAAAGATTTTGCCTTGATTAACGCGTGGTGTATTACACAGCTTAGATATAATGAAATTCCAGATGATGCCAAGACTGGTTTATACTGGAAGTTGGTTTAGAATATCCAACACATCTACAGAGTCCAAAACTGTTACTTATGGCATGATGTCAAATGATACTAAAACTTATAAGAAAAATTGGAAATAAAGCTTCATTCTAGTTTTATCATAAAGAAGAAGTCTAAAAAAGTTCATAGGGGAATTGAATTTGCACAGTTCACATGGTTAGATATATAACAATAATACCTGTTAAATTTTGATGTGCCATATGTGCACATGTCGAAAAGTCGTTCCTCATCAGTGCCACTAGGGGCCGAAAAGTTAAATAGATAAAACATACAAAAACAGTTGAAAAAAAATATGAATCCAAATTCCAAAATTATGTGAGTCCAAATCCAGCTAAGGAATGCCCTGCATGAGGGAACAAACCTTAGGCTTAAATAACGATACACAGTCTATTATTTTGGAAAAATAGGGAAAAGGCAAAAAAAAGACTTGTTTAAATAATTCTGTATTTGGAAAATGTATGGAAAAATGAAAAAGGTAAACATAGAAACAACAAACAATAGACTTGGAAAATTTAATTCTAAACATAACTTTCAGTATTTTAAAACATTTTCATAAATATTTAGTGACTGTTTACTTAAACAGTCATGAACAGATCATATATGCCTATGCTGATTTCTGTGTATTAAATCTCTAAAAGTTATCTTTGTATCAATCCCATTATTATTTCATGAAAGAAGATAAGAAAAATGCAAAAATATTATCTACTGATTCTCTATGCCATAAGATAAAAATGAATCATATTTATTATGAAAGATAATTTGATACAGGCAATTATCCAGAAAAACTTAATCTTTATATTAATAAAACAAAAACATACCAGTCCATGACCAAATCATAATCCAAAAGAAACAAGTAAAATCTTTGAAAAACTGATCAATTTAAGTATACACGTGAACTTCTATCAAGAAGTGAGACCGGGTGCTCCGGATGGGTATGCACCTGCTGACTAGCTAGCTACATCCATATAACCCACATAATGGAGCTATTTTGGGGAAATGAAGGATGAATGTGAAGGGTGTGTTTTGAATGAATACGCCGGTTTTATACTAGAAATGTAAGTCTTTTGTATAATTATGAGTTAAAGTTGACTTAAAATGTACTGCTAATAATATTAACTTTTTTGTAGTAAAAAAGAGTTAAAACATCATTTGTATAGAACATATATATTAAGAAAGGGTTCATTTAAACATTGTATTGATTTTATAAGAAGTAATAATCATCAATCGTATAATGTTGCATTAAAAATTAGCATATTCCCCTACGAAGATGAACGATATGATTTACCATCGGAGATGGACAACTAAGCTTAGACATGTCAAATCATATCTTATGTGTATACTTGTAAAATATATGAAAACATATCTGTCTAATAAAAAGAATAAGAATATACAATTGTTGTTGTTTGTAAACTGTTATGATGCTAAATAAGGTATGAAAGTATTAACATACCATTCAAGATTATTTCATTAAATATTGTTACCATTAATACTCAGAGGTAAACTTATAGAAAATCGGTGGACTTCGGCAAGCCAACTTTGTCACACTTGCTCTGAGTAAGACTCGACTAGTTCACAACAAAGTAGAATTGAAATAAATAGTTCTAGAATGACACAGAAGTATACTAAACTATATACCACTATAAGATTCTTACTCAAAATGTAATTTCTCTTTACAAATGTACATAGTAAACCAACAAAGGCACGTTTAAGATAAATTTATTCTTCATGCCATCAGAATTAATAGTTTTGGAAGCTTTACCACTGTAACATTACAAAATAATCTCATTCTTCATCTGTATCTGAAATCACCATATATTTTCAATAATTCTCCTCTTTACTTTGGTAACATATGTTCGTTTTCTTCTTCTCTGGCTACGTTAAAAGAAATCTCCTGACATCTTCTATAAACTTAATTTTTGAATAAACTCTTCCCGTGGTTTCTTTAAAATTTATGATAGTAGTGGTGGAGATATTTCACTTTGTGATGGAGGTGAATATACTTTAATTTCGTTGTGGTGGATACACTTGAATGATTTGTGGTGAATACGCTTGACTTATTTGTGATGCGTATTCTTCAATTGTTTTAGATTGGTGTATTTATGTTCCCTAATGGTAGCCCATTAAGTAAACCATTTTTTCTTCACGTTCTACGACAACATAATACAATGTTGAATCCATGGTAATTACCTCTTAAATAAAGACTGAATGCGAAAATTCCCTTTATATATCTTTCAGGTAAGATATTGGAATCCAAGAAATAAATTTGTTTGGCCAGTGACACCACTTTACATATACTTCTGGTACTCCTCTGCGTGTATGTCGCGTAAGAACTTTTTCCGGTATCCATAAAGTGTCCGGGTTTTATGCACTTTGTGTTACTCGCTTTTAAAGAACAAGCGTTCTATAGGTTCGTTATTGTAATGCGTTATTTTATGAACTGGAATATTTTGTCTCTAAAACAGTTTCCATGTGTAGAACACTTCATGGCTGTATTTCTCTTCATAATCCTTATGGAATGCCTGTCGCAGCTTAGTAATCCTTCCCTAATTTCCTACTGTGAACCTAAACCTTCTGATGGGTTGTGTTTTTCTATCTACCTTTATATTCTTAGTTTTCTTATCCATGTACATGTTTTTTATAGCGGGGCATCAGTTTCTTCATTTACTGAAATGGAGTAAGTCCAGGTAAGGCTTAATGTACGCTGTGGTTATAGTTACAAACCAAGCTTGGTAATATATCTATGAAGCGATATGTTTGATTATGTGAGAAAGAATATATACATTATAGAAATAATGGCTCGAATACTGTTTCTGTGTATGCTGCTTTAGATATGCTATCAATAATAATCTCAGTGATATAATTTATGTATTTGTGAAAGAGAATTTTTGAATACGACCTGTATTCAGATTTCAGTTTCATTGGTTTTCTGCCGTCATATATTATGGCTTCGAATGACGAAACAGTTGACAATGCAGATTTATTTTTATGGGTTCTAGCCATAGACCAGCAAGTGATGCATAAAATAATTTTATTTGACCAACATCTGCAAAACTTTCATCCATAATGCATCTATTACGTCTGAAATGACTTACAGGCTTTTAAATTTGGTTTTTTAGAGGCCTGTGTAAGGAATAACGGTCTTGATCTTGTATGCATTTCTTTACTTTCTATAAGAACATTTTAAACGTTTTAAGATTTCAACAGTTTATATACTCCTCCTGGACTGCCCTCCATCTCTGCCTATTTTGTGCCATCTGTTCCAGCTGTCTCCAGGTCTTTCCAGTCAGCTTGACGTCTGCATCAAGGTCTCGGCGCCATGTATTGCGGGGTCTTCCTCTCTCTTTTTTTTCCTGAGGGTTCCAAGTAAGTATCAGCCTGGTTTTTTATAAGTATGGTCCAGCCAACCCTATCTTCTTCTGAGAATTTCTTCCTCCATTTGTCGCTGATTCGTCTATTGCCAGAGGTTAATGTTCCGTATGGTCTCTATCCAGCGTATTGGGAGGATACGACGCAGACACCGGTTGACGAAGGTCTGAATCTTACTGATCGTTGTTTTTGTGGATCCCCAGGTCTCCGCTCCATACAACAGCCCTGATTTGACGTTGGAGTTAAATTGTCGGATTTTGATATGGCGACAGAATTCTTTTGAGCTCCAAAATTCTTCAATTGGATGAATGTTGCTCTGGCTTTGCTAGTCCTGGTCTTCACGTCGGCCTCCGTGCCTCCCTGTTTGTTCACTACACTTCCAAGGTATGTGAAGGACTCTACTTTCTCTAGTGATTCATCATCCGGTTTTACTGTTTCATTACTAGTGGTGTTGACCTTAAAGATCTTCGTCTTTATTTTATGGATGTTAAGTCCTACATTTGCTGAGGTGTCCCTCAATAATGAAGACTTTTCCTGTATCTGTCTATGTGTGTGTGTGTGACAGGAGTGCCAGGTCATCTGCGAAGTCAAGGTCATCAAGTTGGTTCAACAGTGTCCACTGGATGCTATTTCTCTTTCCACATGTGATGGTGCGCATGATCCAGTCTATGGCTAGAAGGAACAGAAAGGTCGAGAGGAGGCAACCTTGACTTACTCCTGTCCTGACCTGGAAGCTCTTAGTCGGTTGCCCATCATGTACTACTCTGCATGGCATTCCCTTATATGAGTTCCTTATTATATTGACAAACTTCTCTGGTACTCCGAAATGCCGTAGTAATTTCAATAGTGTTCCTCTGTCCAAACTGTCGAATGCTTTTTCGTAATCCACGAAATTTACATAAAGTGAAAAAATTACAATCCGTGGACTGCTCAACAATGATTCGCATTGTAATCTGGTCGGTACATGATCGGTACTGTCTGACGCCGGCCTGTTGATCTCGCAATTTCTGGTCAACTGGTCCTTTCAAACGCTCTAGTACTACTCTCTTGAAGATTTTTCCTCGAACAGTTCATAAAATTTGGTCGGAATTCGTAAACCTGTTGGCTGTTTTTGATCAAAATTTACGTTCGATACAAATTACGTCTAGTCTGATATGTTGACCCTATCTACAAAGCTTTATATATAAAACATTAATAATTCAATAGATTTTATTTTAATGAATTATAAACAGCTTTTCTATTATTTACCAACCAGCGACTATTTCAATAAAAAAACCGAGTTAAAATAGTAGAATAGATTGTAAAATTAACAATCGATATACAGTCATGGTTACACTCAATAAATTCACAGTCTATTGATGCACGATAGATTTACATAGCTTCTTACAAGTTTGAGTAGTCCCCATTATAAAGAATTGTATCACAGAATCCCTTTTCTTATTTATCACAGTTTATATTTTGATAATATATAATACAAATACCAATTAAATTTTGATGTGCCAGATGTCCCCATTTTGAAAATTCATTCCTCATCAGTGACACTACGACCGAAAAGTTTAACTGAATAGATCGTCCAACTACCTTCAGCATAAAAAGAGTTTAACATATCTAATTTTTACTTTCCTATGCCTTTATCGCAAATTCAAAAGTTTTATACACAAAATTAAATCTCTGTTAATATGTTCGGGTATTAGGAAAATATTTTTCCTCCATGTATTTACAGACAACCGACACATGCATCACCATGTCAATTTATTTCTATTTTCTAAAGGTTAGAAGCGACATTACTGTTAAGTAATAAATTTTAGTTGTCTCTGTGGTTATAGGACAGCACTCGTTGTGTTACATATTACTGTAATTATTGACTACATGTTTTCATTCATGAATTCTTCTTAAACAACATACCCCTTACTATTCTCCTTATGGTCCTAAAAAATTAGTTTTTCAAAAGCAGATCAGCGATGGTTTTTAAAATTTATGAGCATTCAAAAACATTTAAGAGTCCTGTTTATCATTTATGCTGCCTTTGAATCATTTTACAATTGCAATTTTTTTTTCAAAAAATAAATTAACAACACCTTATCAAAAACACGATCATTAAATATTTAGCTACATGGTTGTATGCTCACAAAACAAACAATCCATAAAAGCTTATGGATATCGGGGAGCAAATGTTGGAGAAAATTCTCTGACTGTTAAAGAAAAACAAAATATTTTAAATTTTTCAATCTGGTGAAAACTATTAATCTTAAATCGGATAAAGAAAATTCATTCATATAAATATAACTTTAATAGAAACTCAAAGAAAGATGGTTGAGTTTAATTTTACACTTTAGAGGGTTTTTTTAACTTAAGAGGGTACGACTCTCATTTGTTAAGGGGTTCAGTCTGAAAATTTAAAGATAAAATTTAACCTATGTGCCAAACAACATAAATATAACTTTTTTTTTTCACTTGGTAATTTGAGATTTATTGACTCACTACAATTTTTAAATGCATCTTTCGAACTTAAGTTAACAATTTGGTAAAAGACGACAGTTCTAAATTTCAAAATTTCGAACCCTATGTTTCGATTATTTAAAGTTGAAAAAAAGCTCACCTGGTCTTGTGCAGGATGCCGTGTTAGAATAAAACAGCGGTAAGACTTTATCTTTTAGATTATATAGACATGGTTTGAATTATAGACAAGGGTAGTAAGGTAGGCTTAGCTTTTGGAAATAAAAAGAATGCTTAAGCTTTTAACCCACTGATTTCGGAATTTGATCAAAACCAAGCAATAAAGTGAATCATGTATTATGATGAAACAATCTGTATGAGAACAGCATTTCTTAAAAACTGCCAAAGAAAGATTTTGAATTTACATTCTACATGGTTTGAAACATATATAGCTTTTACTGAAAAAAGAAAACAAGCCCAAAAACAAATTTTAAAAAAAACTTTTTTAAACGTTTAAACAACTCTGTTGTTAGAAAATTTATGGAAAATTAAAAAAGGGTAAATGTAGAACTTGAAACAACAAAACGGAGACTGAATTAACCTTTCAGTCTTAAAAAATATTTAAAGATTTAGTGGGTGTTCATATGACAATAGTAAAACATTGTCATAAACAAACCCATCTATGCTGGTTTTTTATACTAGATCTTTTGAAGCGCTTTATGTATCAATTCTCTTATGATTTAATGAAAGAAATTATGGAAGAAATGCAAAGTTATTTTTACTGATACTTAATCTCTATGCCAAGAGACTGATAATATTTATCAGGATATGGTAAATAATTTTGATTAGCTGGGTTCATGTAACTATTCAGAAAAGCATAAATTTTAAAACCCGATAATGCAGTTGTTTAGGGGAAAATAAATGTGGAGGGTGCGTGGTGCAGTAAAGCAACAAACACAATTTTAAGATACATTTATTCTTTCTGTCATCAATACAAACAGTTGGGAGGCTACCCAACTGTAACATAACAAAAACATTTTATTCTTTATCTGTATCCCCATCATCGTTTTTATCCGAAGTCTTACCGTAAGAGGGTTATACAACATCCTGGAAGAGAGAAGCCCTTTAGATATCTTTCAGGTAAGATACCGGAATTAACGAATTAAATTTGTTTGGCCAGTGACATCACTTTCCATATACTTTTTGTATTCCTCTTGTGTACGTCGCTTAAGAACTTTTTCCGGTATCCACAAAGCGTCCGGGTTTAATGCACTTTGTCGTTCGTTTTTAAAAAACAAGCGTCCTATAGGTTCGTTGTTATAATGCGTTATTTTATGAACTGGAATATTTTGTCACAATAATCGTTCCCATATGCAGAACACTTCATAGCTCTATTTCTCTTCATAATCCTTCTTGAAGGAGTTGTCCTTACTAAATATCCTACAGTGAGCCTAAACATTTTGATGGGTTGAGTTTTTCTATCTACCTTAATATTCTTATTTTTCTTATCCATATCAGATATTTCTATAGCGGGTCATCTGTTTCTTCATTTACTGCAGATGGACTAAGTCCATTTAGAGCTGAATGTACGCTGTGGTTATAGTTATAAACCAAGCTGGGTAATATTTCTATGTATTGATTACGTGAGAAAGTATATAAATATCATAGAAATAATAGCTCGAATACTGTTTCTGCTTATGCTGCTTACAATATGCTATCAATAAAAATCTGTGTGATATGGTTTAAGTATTTTCTGTAAAAAAGAATAATTTTTTAATTACGACCTGGTTTTATTGGTTTTCTGCCGTCATATATAATGGCGATGAATACTGAAACTTGTTGATGCAGATTTATTTTATGGGCACTAGCCATAGACCAGCAAGTAATGCATAGAATAATTTTATTCGACCAAATTACTAACATTGGCTAAACAAGCATTTATAATGTATCTATCACGTCTAAAATGACTTTCAGTCTTTTATTTTGGTTTTTAAGAGACCTGTGTAGGAAATAACTCTCTTGATCTTGTAGGCATTTCTTTATACCCGAACAATTAGTACTGTCAAATGATAGATAGATAGATAGATAGATAGATAGATAGATAGATAGATAGTATCCTACCTTTAAAATAATATTTATTTTATTTATTTATTTATTTACATGTATTTATTTATTTATAATTTTGCAATTTTATAGATCTCAATAAGCTTTTGTGTGGGAGGAAAGCTTTTTACAAGCTCACATGAAAACGTAAAATTCTTAGGATCCCTGTGAAACATCATATTAATTTTTATAGGATTATATAAGATATAATAATAAAACTAAATTAAGAAAGTGCAACACATGTTCAAATTTATCATTCAGTAAAATATTATGTAGTAGAATAAAATAAGAAATAATAGTCATATTCAAAGCACTGGATATGAATTAATATTATGTAACATCTCCAGAAAGGCCACAATTTTTTGTTCCAGGTAATAAAGTTTTATTAAGATGTTTCAACAAAATAAGTGCCTGAATTATTGATTAATGATGAAATAAATTATAACTTGTCCAGTAAAATATGACTATTTTCTAGTGATAAAAAACATAATAACAAAAAGATACTTAACTGTCACTGTTAACGGGATATAATTTTTTTTCGTTGATGATGCTGGGGTTAAAAAATAACTGCTGTGATTGGTCCATAAGTTAGCTTCTTTTCCAAACCATCAATCAAAACAGTTAATTTTTAATTTGTAGCTGTACATTACGTTTTGATTTGTTAGTCTAATCGGTGGATTGTTAAATTAGTCACAGACCTAATTTTACTTTCAAATTGAATTTATTTAAACGGTACATGAAATTTTATTTAGATCTTAATGAGTTTATTTATATAAATAAAACAGAATTTATTAACACTATAATGCGTTTCTATTAAGAGTTTTTTGAAGAGATTTAAATTGCAAGATGGTTTTAATCATCACAATTATCATAAAGGTCAAACATTTAACATACAAAAAGAAAGAGTAAAAAAGGAAATAATAGAAAAGAAAAAAATGATTTTAAGATTTTTATTAACATCTGAAAATAAACTGTTTTGTAAATTTATCGAAATATAGTTGTAGGTCTTTTTACAGCCTCAGGAATATGTCTTTAACCGAGTAGTTATTTGTTTAAGTAATAATCAAGACATCTGTGACATTTGTCTCTTATTGGATATTGATTGCATCTTTATATATAATACTGAGGTTTATGCTTGTTTACAACTGAATAAAAGAATGACATCTGATTACATCATCATTTAATTGACAGCTGAAAGATTATGCATTTCATAATGTGTGCGTTTGTTCGGGTGTGTGTGTGTGTGTTTGTGTGTGTGTGTGTGTGTGTGTGAGAGAGAGAGAGAGAGAGAGAGAGAGAGAGAGAGAGAGAGGTGTTATACTTTATCGTGGAACTTAACGATATTATGACTGTACAAGTAAGAATATTTAACAAATATGAAATAAATATTATATTATATTTGGAGATAATGCCAATTGTAAATAAAATAAAGACAGTATTAATGTAAAAAAAGGTAAATGTTACCTTAACAATTTAAATAACATTTCGAGTATGTTTTATAACTCATTCTTGTCTGATTACAAAATATATTTAAAGATACTGTAAACCGCTTCATAAAAGCGCAAAGAAATTTAGCGATTTCAAAATGCCAGTTGTAGTAACGCAGTTTCATTTAAGCGCCAGCGATTCTCCTGCTAGGGACCCCAAAATTAACACGTGTACGCGACCAAATAACACATTTTAAATACGCTATCTGGATAAATTGCTACTGTGAATACAAGTTTATATACATGCGTAATCATTAATGAACGTTAAAAAGTGGTGGGTAGTAGTGGAATTAAGTAAGCCAAACATTTACTTTTTAATTCTGTACATGTAGACATGTTTTTCATAATGCACCGGTTTGTCGTGAAAAAAAAAACGCCGATTTAAAAAAATTGTGGTCTTTAGTGCTTTTTTAAAACTGTTGTAGATCAATTGATTTTTTAGGATTAAACGCTATTAAATTCGGATTTTTTTTTACATTTCAATTTCAAGTCCGTGCTCATATGATTCTCCTTCAGCTAAAACGGAAACGGATTCTTTTGACTGATTGAAAAAACTTTTTGTTGATTTTTATGTATGTGTAAATCAATATAGCTTCCCATTGACTAAATGTGATTGTAACAAATATATAACATGAATGCCAGTTAAAGTTTGATGTGCCAGATGTGCATATTTCGGAAATTCATTCCTCATCAGTGACACTAAGACCGAAAAGTTTGATAAATAAAAATCATTAGCTAAACAGTTGAAAATTAATTAATCTTAAGTCCAAAAATTATATAGTTCCAAATCCAGCTAATATATGCTTTGCATGAGGTCAAAAAATCTTAATTTTGAATAAATTTCAAAATTTAAGACGGCTGAAAATTTTGCTAAATGGTACATTTTATGACATCACAAAGTACAGCCTTCTAAGTTATTGGAACCATCGGGAAGTTTTACTGCACCAGATACGGTGCCCGCTCAGGGGTAGTAAATACCTAACACAAATACTAGTTAAATTTTGATGTGCCATGTGTACACATTTCGTAAATTCTTTCCTCATCGGTGACACTAAGACCGAAAAGTTTGATAAATAACTAATTTACAAAATAAAAAAATATTAAAATATTCAACAATAATAGCAGTTAAATATAATCACAGATCGTTTCTGGGGACCAATAGTGCTATAAAATTTTAGCGACAGTATTATTTTCGCGGTTGAAATTTTTCCGTCAATTGCGCCTAAATAAAACTGCCGCTAAATATTCACCGTTAACAGTATCATCATCGTGATAGACCTCTATTTTCAATGTTGCTGATATTTATTAGAACTAATAGGAGGTAAATGTTTTACTTAATAGATTTACAAAATAATATTTTTTTAGTTAAAAAAATAAATGAATAATAAATAAATACATTTATTGGTTGAACAAATGAATGAATAAGTAAAAAAAAAAGAAATAAAAAAAATAAATAAATAGATTGATAACATGGAAATCGCATTTTAAATTTCTGTGTAACAAATAATGTCAATCAACATAAAACAATTCCTTATTTTTTTTAATATACCAACTGTAAAGTGCACCATTTCTTTGATAATATATTTGATTAAGATCCCACTCTGTTATGTGTAAGAGATTTAATATTGCAAAACATTGTTTAGATTTTTTGCTATTACTTAAAATGGCGTATAGGCAGCGTATGGCTAGAAGAATCTTTATGAAATGCGAAATGATTGTCAAAATTGAGATTTATGCCATCTTTAAGTATTGCGTAAAGATGAATATTCATACTGTGTTTGGTGGACAAAATTAAACTAATGTAACCTATTCTTACATACAAATCAACAGAAAAAACATAACGAATCGAGATTTATTTATTCACATGGTTTTACTGTTGTTTGGAGACGATACAACATGAAATAATATAATTCTAACTGCAACCTCTTACTGAAGCAGATGACAAACATCATATAAATGATATTACATAACATTCAACTTACAATGTTATTTAAATCAATAGTTCGTGGCGTAATAAGTTGATGGAACGTTCGTAAACAGCATTCATTATTAAACAATATTGAATTTTAGGGTTGGTTTTCAATTTTTGCAAAGTTATTGAAGAATAACACGTCGATGACTGAAAGCAAATTACATTAAATGGCGTCTTTTAAAAAATGTTCGATATCAGTATTGAAACATCGGACTAATTTGTGACATTGCTTACCTTGGCTATGACTAAATTGGATACCCAACAAATTAGGTAGCAGCTGTTACATACGACACCGCAAAAAATTAGACAATGAACATTTGTTAACGAAAAATAGAAATACACTTTGATTCAACAGGGTTTGGTATTTTATTACTAATTTCAAATGTTTTAACTCCATTTTAATAGGAAATGTTTGATAATTTTTAAATGTTTTTCAGCATAGAAGGGCATTATCGGATGACATATCCTTTGCTTTAGGAGTGGAAAAGCTTCTTATAAAAAGTCGCCGTACGCATCTATGCGAGCAATAATGTAACAGCAGTAGGTTGCAGACGAATTTTGTCGTTCAGCAAATCCACGGTCACATTATTTTAAATTTTGGTTATAACGATATTAAAATATATTATTTTAAAATATCGAGAATACTGGTTAAGTTTTTTTTTTTGTTTCTACTTGCACATACTTTGATCAGGCGGCGCTATCAGTAGTTTATCTGTGCCATTCAGAGTTGTCGTTATTTAGGGTTAGTAGGGAACAAACCTTAGTTTTAAATAAATTTAAAAATTAAAGACGTATAAAAACTTTGTCACAAAATACTGCCTACTGATTTATAGATACCCTCAGGAAGTGAGGTTTCTGAGGATAACTCCTCAGGGGTAGTAAAAAACAAACAAAAATATCTGTTAAATTTTGTGCCATATGTGCACATTTCGGAATTTCATTTTTCATCAGTGATACTAGGGAGTTTCAAAATTATATAAAATCCTAATCAAGCTAAAGAACGTTTGCATTAAGGAATACACCACCTTTGTTTTAAATTGATTTCAAAATTAAGACGTTTGGAAATTTTGCTACAAGATACATTTCTGACAGCACAAAGCACAATTTTGTATTATTAATAATATTTTCAAGATATTAGAGAAATCAAATAAAAATTTCATTAATGGCCACAATAGGAAGGCTATGTTTACATTAAAAGTCAATCACAAACAACAAGAGCAATTAGTACTTTAAATAAATATATGGGATTAATGCAAAAATAAAAGAAATTGCTGAAGATTATTTACATTATGATTTTACCTCACCTTCAGAATATGATGGTATCATAATATTAATGGACAATGTGTGTGAACGGTGTTTTCGAATCAGCTAGAAAAACAAGTGAAATGTAATAGCCTATTCAAAAAATTTCCAACTTTTGTAGACAGAAAAGTATCAATAATTAAAACAAAGTAAACCAAGGAACTATGACCATAAAAAGAACCCTCACAGAATATGTAACACCCCGTTTTGTATGAACACAATGTGAAATGACCATGCAATTAAATAGTCATTTAATGAAAACATTTCTTAAAAATTTGGAGAGGTTTTAATACATTACATCTTCATAAGACATAATTCAACACCTTTTATAAAACAAACACTTTGAAAATTAATTTAAAATGATTTTAATATGGCAAAGAGTGACAAGAAACGTCAAAAAATCATGGTTTCAGGGGGCAACAGAAAAATATGTTTGATACTTGACAAAGTTATTAATAAAATTTTGCAAAAGATGTAAGGAAATTTTCCAAAAACTACATTTTTAATCATATTATATATAAAGATAATTAAAAAAGAGAAATTGGGAGAAAAGTAAAATAAAATCAAAAAAATTTAATAAAAAAATATCAGGATCACAAAAATACATTGGTCAAAGTGTGGGGGGGAATTGTACAACTACATATAATACTGTAAATCTCCAAAGTCATCTTAAAATAAATGTTAGAAATCTTTCACCGTATTATATTTAAAGGCCCAAAGGACAAAGCTACAGAGTGTTGATGTGAGAAAGGTGGAGTAGTTCTGGAATAAGACCTTCAGAAAACACCAGCTACAGATTGGACTGTTTCAATCTAACATTAGATCAACGACAATCCGACGTATATTTATGTGTGAAAATATTTCACCGCCAAGTCATACTGGACTTGGAATAATAAACTTACTCCTTAAGTAAACAATGAGAATATGGATGAAATTATTGAAAAACCTGTATCTATTAACAAACTGCAGGGTTCCCCAGTCATGAAATTGATACAGACATGGACTGTATGTACAATAATCCATTAAATTCTGAGAGTGGCAATATTCCCACGCAACCTGCTACACAAATAACTTGTTTACAAGCTGAAGATTTGACACCATATAAGTATATCATACCACAAATTACTAAAACAAGTTGTGAAAATCTAATTTGAACCATTAAAGTTATGTTGCTAATGGTTTGCATCTTCAAGGCGAGTGTCCTGCTATGTTTAAATCTGTTGGTGCAGAACAAGACTGTGCCTATGAGAGCGTAGGTGAGTTACAAAAGAAAGATCTTGTGGTAAGACATGTAACAACAGACGTAGAGTAAATGCTACACCTCAACTTGACAGGGAAGGTAAACTGAAAAAAAGCCTAAATGCAGCATTAGAACCATACAATTTGCTCGGAATCTTAGAAAATATATGAATAAATCTTATGTTGTTTAAGATATAATGTCGAGTAAAATTTAAACTGGTAGATACAAACTCTGTATTAGATTTACACATGATCTGAGCAAACGCTGACAAGCAGAATTCACATGTGCTCTCAAAGCGTGTACCGGCAACAAAAACTCGTTTATATATTCTTTTAATAAACATTTTTCACAAAAACAAGATATTTCACACGCTATAGAACAGATTGAATAGAAAAGTAAAAACTGTTTTAGGATTTCAAAAACTGAAGTGATAGCTAAGTGATGAAGGCGTCGGCTTCCACACTGAAAGCGTCTTACCACAGAGGGTTTGACCCAGATTATCCGCAAGTGAGAAAGTTTTTTCTTGTCCTCGGCCTTTACTTGTTGATCGAGTTCTCTTCCATGTTAATCTTGGACATCGCGGACAATTGAGTTAGCATTCCATAGATTAAAATATGTGCAATGCACATCAGAAACACTTAGCACTTACCCATCACATTAATTTTTATGTTCCTAGATTAATCTTTGAAAAAAGTCTAGTCACGAATATCTGTAATTGATATAAAGTAAAGCAACATTCAACCAAGCAACCAACCAACCAGAACTTGATGTGATGGTGTACAACTTGGTTTTCATTTGTGATTGGTTTACGGACACTTGAATTATGAACAGCTATTAACCAAAATAATGTGATAAAAAAATACCATATTTGCTTCAGATTTGATTAATTTGATAATGGTGTCCCCCTTTCCTGGTAAGATTTTTAAAACTTATTTTAGGCATTTTGGCTTAGATATAATTAAGGGAATAGCAATAGCTTACCAATTTGTTCTTTGCAAATATATAATACAAATACCAGTTAAATTTTGATGTGCCAGATGTGCACATTTCGGTAATTCATTCCTCATGAGTGATACTAAGACCGAAAAATTTTATAGATGAAAAATATACGCCAAACAGTTTAAAATAATGAATCTAAAGTTCCAAAACTGATAAACTTCCTTACAATAGGACCTGCTCAAGTAAGAGTCGAACCTAAACGGCGAATGCCTATGTGATCCGTAAATACTTGTTTTAAAGAAAATACGTTATTTCTCTAATTTTAATTTCTGCTTTAACAGTAATTTTGAAAAATAAAAAAATGTGAAACTACAGCCAACCTGCAACACAAGAAAAACAAGTGAGAGAATGGGTCGAAATATGTAATATTTAAGCTTGCCACGGAAATAGAATCGCTGAAAGCAATTTTACTGAGAACTTTTTAGGGACAGTAAGTTATTTCAAGTCTGATATAACTCTTACTCCTTTAAATTGGGTTTTGAGAGGTTTATGTAAAAGATAACTTCTTGATTTTGAAGTCGTTTTTACGACATATTAGGACACTTTAAAGTTTATAGAATTGCAACAGTTGATAAAGTTTGGTTGGACATCCAAAACCTGCTGATTTTTTAAACGTATATCAAAATATACGTTCGATATAAATTCTTCCAGTCTGACATGTTTACATAATCTACATAATAAAATGATAAAACATTAGTAACATATTCGCTGTTATATTTATCATTTATGTACAGCTTATATTGACAAATAGCGAGTATTTTTGTGGCGTAAAACCCCATTTCCTATTCAAAACAAAAGCATATTTTTACCTTGAGTTTTGCCTTGTGGAATAAAAAAAATATTTAAAAAGTTGATAAATCTACATAATTAAAAGTTTCATTTAAATTAGACTATAAAAATATGTTTGTTTTAAACAGCCTTTAACGGATCTTAGAGATTTGTTCGAAATACGTTTCACTTTGGTGAAAATAAGTAAACTTTTGTAACATAGATGTACATATAAATCAACAAGAAAGATATACTAAAAAGATTACCATTCATTTTTAGGGTTTTACCGCAATTTAGAGACGATATAGCATGGGAGAATAAAATTGTCCTTCAATCTCCTCTGAAGGCAGATGACGGAAGCGATATAAGTCACATGACATAACACTTTAATGACAATGTTATTTATGTAAACGGTACGTTGCGTAATAAAGTGCCATTATAATCGCACAAGTCGTGTCCTATATTGATCTTAAAACGTCATGGACAATTGTGTTAGCACTCTATAGATTGGCATTAGTGTGCATTAGTACAGTATACCTAGAAATACTTTTCATTAACGCATTACATAAATTTGTATGTGCCTAGATTAATTCATGAGAGATATAAAAATGTCTAGCCACAAAAAACTGCTTTTATCAATACGTTTTTGTAAATGATAAGTTTAAAAGTGTTAATTATTCTCAATTTATCTTAATCTATGATTTTTACAATAAACAACAGCACATGAGAGGAAGATTTCATTTGGTTGGTTCCGTATCTCAAATAAATAAATATAAAATATTGGATTTTTTTATTACAAAAAATAATGTTGCACTGGTTAATCCTAGTATAAACATTTGATGTTCAAGGGTAAATATAAAACTACCCTCCTACTTTACAGTCTTATTAAGTATGTCAGGAATATGTGTACAAATTTAATAAGAATAATTTTAAAAATACACGTATAATGACATCATTTAAATTTTTATTGTGTGGCATAATTCATATTTAACATGGCTGTTATAAAATTCGTTATCAATATAAACATGGATGCTTGACATCTGAAATTTTTATTTCCCAAAGAATCTAAAAACCGTACATTAATGAGTTTTGGGCCAAGTTTTTTGATGAACTTAGATGTCCGAACGTTGTTTAAGATTATACAACTTGTAATACTCTTGAACAAAGGTTACAAATGACGGTTAAGTTCTCAGAGGGAATATTTTTTGATAATTTTGTTTTGATCCTGCCTCATTGCTGCTAGGGAGTAATTCAATTAAACAAAAATATCAATTTTGTTCCAAGTACTTGTCATGACCTTGAACAAGATTGAGAACAGAGTAAGTGTTCAGAGATTGTTGAAATATGGGCTTTTATTACAATGTTCAGGTATTGGTCCCTTTCAGACAATTCTTTAGTGCTGTATATATAAATATAAATTACCTTGTTGACTGATACTCATGTGACAGATAATTTTAAGTTTAATTTCCATATTTTCGATATTTTCTTTAGTTAAAATATATTTGTTACATTAACATTCGTTATGTATCTTGATAGCATACCGTCTTTATTATTTAGATTTAACTTAGAACAGTTGTTTATAAAGTTCTTGCAAACATTTCGTCAGAGAAAGGTGGTAAAACATTTCAATCTTAAACTCGAAATTTTTTCTATCAATGTATGATCAATATTCCGTTAAATGGAACAATCAGAGAAATCACATATCGGTAATAAGGCTAACGTTATATTAGAGAGTAGTTCTAGTGATCTACCGTAGTAATTAGTATTAATTAACGTATTAATATTCAAAACAGTCACGGACATTTAAATCTAACAGGTACGCTAATCCCCTACTCTAATTACAGGAGTCGAATATGATACCGCTGTTGATTACAGTTCAACTTTCCACTTAATTACTCAAAGCTTAACTTAAACGACTAACCTTGTGGTACTCATGACTGCATTAAAATCTTAAGTTATTGTACTGTATTGTAGTTTTATTAATTTATTAACTATCTGTTCGTATTTTCTTGCAAGTTTAATAAATAAATATTGCTGATAAACATGTACGTATATATTTCCGATTCGTTGTCCGTATACATCTTGTTTTTAAAATAAAGGAACACTTTTTTTTGCATTTGCGGTCGATATCAATTCTTGAATACATTACCAATATTATTATTATTATTATTATTATTATTATTATTATTATTGTTGTTGTTGTTGTTATTGTTGTTGTTTGGAAAGTATTTTTTAGTAATTATTGTTTTCTCTATTGCATTACATTAGCGAACCAGAAACTGTTTACAAAATCAAAGATTTCTGTAGTAGAACACATATACTAGTATAAAGGTGACGTCATCGTTAAACTTCGATAACTCGAACACCCCGATAAGTCGAAGTCATCGACAAAGTCCCATGCACTTCGAGTTATCGAATTTCTACTGTAAATGCTTTTTGAAAAAAAATAAGCAAATAATCAGCATTTTCAATGTAGTTTTACTTTTAAAATATAAAGAAATGAATATAAATCTGTAAAACATGTTTTTTTTAAACTTATCCATTGTTTCGTTGTTACTTTGTCTTATATAAGCTATGAATATAAAGTATCATATTTACAACGATACAAGCAAGTAAATGAGAAAAATGGTAACTAGCATATTTCAGAAGGCACGGAAAATTTGTCAATTCATTTTCCTTGCTATAGTCCGTTCTGTAACCCTGAACAATATCCTTGACCTGGCCAGTGATCTGTAAAGTTGAAAATAAGTGTTTCTCCGTTCACTGGTATATATGAGCTTACTCCTACAATGTAAACAAAATTAAATTATATTTTTTTTCTGTGTCAGCATGAAAAATCGCGTATATCAATAAGACAAACCAATATTAACCATAAAAGGTTCGAAATGTATGTATACTATCTCTATATAAATGTGTACTATCTCAATACCAGTACTTTACCAACACACACGTTTTAACAAGTTTGTTTGATACAAACATGGTTTCAGCAACGATTTATAATATGGTTTCATAAACAACTTTTTTTATACAAACAAGATTTTAAAAAAAACCAATTCGTTTGTTACAAACATGGTTTAAAAAATTTTGACACAAAAAAAGGTTTCAAACACAATTTGTTTGATACAAGAAAGCGTTTGATAAACAGGGATTTAATAACATGATGGATACAAATCCTGTCTCAACAACAATTTTGCCCCTTGTGTCATTGATGAGGAATGATTTTCCGAAACGTGTACATATGGCACATCACATTTTGTGTTCTTGTAATATATTTGATACAACCATGGTTTTAACAATAATTTGTCGTTAAGTGTAAATAAATGTTTCATTTACAAAATAATCTTTCCTTGTTATAACCTCTTCGCTATTCATAAAAAAATCATTTGTTTGGTTTAAGCTGTGATCCAGGTCCATCAATCATTTTCTTGAATTCTATTACTTACGCTCACAATACTGCTTAAGTTACAAAACTAAAAAGCGTTTATTTTCTTTGCCTTGAAATTATCTTAATCTTTCAAAATTTCAGAGTGACTGACTAAATCAACATCTGAGAATCAAACTAGATGGAAATATATATTTTTGTACATTATTGGTTATAATTTATTAAAACCTTTATACCCTGATTATTTTCCAAAATCTACATACCCTTTTTCGTCGGAATATTTGGTGGCTTCAGTAACAACCAGTAAGCACATCGGTCACTCTGAACATTGTTCAACTTATTGATGAAATATCCCAAGTTAGGATAATATGTTGCTGTGAAACTGAAAAAAAGAATTTAAATACATTTATTTACTTGAAATACTACTGTGTAAAGTTTAGAAAACCTAGTTACAGGTCCGAGATTCAAAGATTTTGGGTTCGAACCTATTCAGTGGCTTTTTGTTGAGAAAGAAGTTTGCCTTATCATTGAATTTTATTCTTCTAAAGATAAGCTTAAAATACTTAGGCTTAACGAAGACAATATGAATTATGAAAAATTGTCAATTTTTCATGGAGAAGGTAGCCGATTATCTGTGAAAACTCGAACGGTTTCAACCTATCTATATCACGTTCTGACCGCAGTAATACAAGTGAAATGCTTTTGAAAGCGGTACTATACAATTAACCCGATTTCATTGTACAAAATCCATACCTCACGGGATTCATATTTGGTGCATTAGCTATATTTATTCAATTATTCTATGTGGACAATTCATGTAATGAAAATCACAATCAAAGTACGACGTGCAAAAATTCTTTTTGACGCAATCAACGGAAATATTTTTTCATCCCTTATGTTAAACTGCAGTCTCTCTCTCTCTCTCTCTCTCTCTCTCTCTCTCTCTCTCTCTCTCTCTCTCTCTCTCTCTCTCTCTCGGTTTATACTTACTTAAAGCGCATTTTAGGATCGGTGTCAGCTGCTTTTTCCATAAAACGAATAAATGGCTGACCTTTGCTTAATGCCACTTTAATTTTATTATCAAATGTTGGTTTTCTTAGGAAGTTCCTAGCTTCGTAGGTAACAGTCACTGTTTGTCCTAACTCTAAAAAATAACAAGTATAAAATCTCCATTAAGAAAAACTTCTCTTCTGAAGCCATTTATTGGACGTTAAGTTTTTTTTTCAATTAGTGTAAATAAAAACCAATTCAAAGAATTGTTACTGGAGGCGGCGTTTGTTCCCTAATTTTACATAATCATGATACTAAATTAAGCATTGATAAGCTTTAATGTTAAAGGGTAATGTTACAAATAGTATTATGGTATATAAAACAGATTATCATTTATTCAGATAATTTCTTTACGATCTGATTGGATAATAAGGTCCTTGTAAATACCGATGTTACAATTTTACACGGGTGATAAATAATTCACTCGGGTAATAAATAAAAATTACACAGGTAATAAGAAAGAGTGAATAGAGCGGTAATGGCCGCCACCATACAGTTCAATTGGGCAATAAACAGAGTAAAATTTACGCTTAATTTGTAAGTATCAATCAATTTGACACATGATGCATATTTTATTGTGTATTATCTTAAAATTCTAGTTAAATTTTAAGCTCGATTTCCGATATTATTAATAAATTAAACTCAACATCGCTTACTCCAGGTGACCGATACACGGCAAAAGGGAAGTAACTCTCACAATGTTTACATTCTAATTTGAGTCCGACCTGGTCCCCTGCTCGAAACCCTGCTTGATTTGTTTTTGTTTTTGTTTACTTGGTGATATGTAAATATAAGTGTATTGCCGACTATTTCAATGTAAACGTTGACGATTTGCTTTGTGACTTTGACCAATTAACGGAAAACACTGGCAACACAAATAATATGTTAAATTTTCAGGCTTGTTTTGCTAGAAATACAGCACCAATGTTCCATGGTTGCACAATAGGAACAATCCAGTTAGTTTTTAAAAAATAAATACATGTGAAGTTTTCATTTCATGATTAACATGGATTTAGACTGATAACAGACATTATGATATTCGTTGTTAATTTTTTCATTCAAATTGTTATTTTATGTTAATTGATAAAGAAAACATAAACTTTATTTTACAAATATACGGTTTTTCTTTTTATTGATTTTTTTAATCTACAAAATTTTGAAATATTAAGTCTGAATAAAATGATAAATTCGTTATCTGGTTTTTAGGCAGGTGATATGGAATTTTACAACCTTTCTGATTATCTTATTTCCTTCGGCTGCGCCTCAGGAAATAAGATAATCAGAAAGGTTGTAAAATTCCATATCACCTGCCAAAAAACCAGATAACTAATATTATTTATGATAAAATGCAAAGAATAATTTTACAAACTGAAATTAAAAATTGTACACTTTAATGTTATTTGAATTATTTTAGAGTTCAGAAACTGATGATCTCATAAAAAAACTAGTTACCATTTTCACTCGATGATAAAGAAGAAAGTACGAAGCTGAAAATAAATACAAAATAAATTGTCATATAGATACACCACGGTACACATGAACATTATAAAGTACGTTTCTGATTCGGTTATAAATTTAATAAATAGCTTAGTCTAGATCATTACATATTTTTTCCGAAATAAAACAATTGTTGTAACAATAATGCTGAATTTGCAACTTTGGTAATTTTCTATTTGATTATTCATGGTGACAAACTAAATCCCCACTAAAACTCGATGGTAGACATTTAATTTTAATAAAATTATACTATTTGCTTTAGTTTAAGTCTTAACCTTAAACTACACTTACAAGTCCTTTTTCTCACTCTCATGTCCTAATTATTCAAATAATTTACAAATGTTTTAGCGGAGTATACAGTGGAGCCATAATGAAGAAGATTACCTTTTTTGTTTCAACTATTAATAAAATATCTTAAAAGAAAATAGGCTTACATCAATGTAATTAAACAACTAGAGCAAGACTTAAATGAAAAATAAAAAAGGAAGACAGTGTTTTGATTTATACTCTTCATCTAAAAAAATCTTTTCGAAATCACCAATTTCGCGGAGGGGGGATTAAATTTTGAATTTTTGTTGCTAAATTTAAACAACGAAAATCAATATCAATTAAAAGTTTTAACTTACAAGGCCCAAAACCCACAAAAACTAATTTTAGCAATTTTTTTAAATCTGTGAAACCACGAGAATTTAACCTAATGAATATATATGATTTTACATGAATGGTTTCGGACATCGCGGTTTTTTTTTTTTAAAAAAAGATCTTTCCGATATAATCAAAACTTGTTAAACGTAGATTGAAATAACTCATTTGGTGTATCTTATACTTACATATAAATCAACAGATATAGATATACTGGAACCAGTACTGCTCATTTTTATGGTTTCACTGCTGTTTGGAGACGATACAACATAAGCTAGTATATAATTCTACTTTAACCTCTTTCGGAAGCAGATGACGGAAACGTTATCAGTGACATAACATAACACTCATATAACAATTTTAATAAGCGGAACAATAAATGATTTAAACATTGAAACATCCGTAAACAATAATTATTTAACTATATTTTATTATCCAATAACAATCTGAATATAATTCAAAAGTACTTTTATTTTATGGTGCGATATAAGATTCTTAAACTAGATCCCAAACTGGGAGACGAAAATTTTAGGCCAAGTGGTTAGTGTTTTAGCTTTCACACTCAAGGCGCTTCACCGAAGTGGGTCGACCGCGGGGTAGAATACAAGCACTCTGTAGATTGATATAACCGAAATATTTTGATCCGATGGCAGCAACAGACGGCACTCCGTCCAAGAAAAGTTTTCTTAATTTTTCTCAGGTCATATTATAAAACACTTGTTTACTTTTAATTTGGTTAACACAAGGATTTCCTAACCCCAAAGAAAGTTATATTCAACTACGGCCTAAATTAACGTTTTGTTGGATTGAGAAATCCTTGTATTTACCTCATTAAAAGTCAATAACTGTATAGTACCAAATATCAAAAGGTTATAAGTTTGAGAAAAGTACTCACATTCTAAAATATCGATAACGGCTGGTAATCCAAAGATGACTATTACAAAACAAGGATGATGCAAAAATTTCGAATTAAACGTTCCAAGCAAAGTTTCTACTTTACTATTTGATTAGGGATAACGATAATTGGATGTATCCGTGTGGCATTCGAAGCTTGCAGGCGATCCACTCTGTACGTTTAATCAGATAATATTTGTTTCAGAAATAATAAGGCTATTTTTAGAATTTTTTCTCTTCGACAGTACAGTCAACCACATTCCAAGCCAGATAATTGTTACATATGAGAGTTTTTGCTTATGAATGAAAACAATTTTTCTGTGGACTATTTTTGGGAGTAGAGGAATTGCCTTCTTTTAAACAATTTTAATGGCAGATTAATGTAATAAAAATTACACGAAATTTAATACAATTGGTTTATTGATGACCTTAATAATTCTATTGTTTAAAACAAATTACATGAAATGTTTAAGATTGTATTATATTTATTCCGTCTTATCCCATTATAGGTGCAGAATTACCTGAAAAAGACATAGAAAAATTAGCATTTAATGCTTGTCCCTGGTTACAACATCCGGAACAAATAATTATAAATGTTAGAAGAAACAGCAAGATATATATAAATATATATATATATATATATATATATATATATATATATATATATATATATATATATATATATATATATTATAAATTTCAAACTGATTACAGTAAGCTTTGTAGTCAACACACACACACACACACAAACACACACACACACACACTTAAGAGCAATATAATTATAAACAGCTTCAAAAATACTGATAAAGTTGGAGTATAACGATAACGATTTTTTTATACACACCTCTATGTTGCCGTTATTTCCTCAAATCTAACTAGATATTCAGATAATAAAAGGTGGTGACATAAGATTCTGTTATATAACAGCAAATATAAAAACAAAAATGTAAAAAACATTTTTTTGCCTCATAAAGTTTTTTGTGCAAAAATCAAGGGTTCTGTCATGGACCAGGTCCTTGTTTTTTCCTTACACGATTTCATTTAAACAATTTATTCTCATCTAGTCTCATGAAGAAATCGTTCTCACATTTTCTTTGACAATTACACATTTAAATGTGCAAAACACTTTCACTTTATCTTAAGTTTAACGATTTCATATATACCAACCTGATTGTGTTTGCGACTGCAACAGTGCTGTAAAAAAGGAACTGTTGATTTTTAAGAATATAATAATGTTTTACTGTTTAAAAAACTTTTGCGTATGGATAAGTCTTAGTTATTGTTGCAGATGTAAATTAATAAAGTTCTCAATATGACTGTCAGTTGAGATTATTACTCTACGCAAACCATGTGACTTTGAAGTATTAATGTGTGACCTTGTCTCTAATAATTGCAAAGATATTGATAAGTTAAAAGAAAATCAACAATCTTGTCTAACCCATGGAAATAGATTTCGTTATAGGCCTCTTCTCCGTGTATAACCAATAAGTTAATGTTTTCTAAATATATAACTCAAAAACCGATTAAATTTTGAAGTGCCAGATATGCACATTTCGGAAATTTATTCCTCATTAGTGACACTAGGGCAGAAAAGTTTAATAGATAAAAAACGTAAGCCACACAGTTGAAAATTAATGAATCTAAAAAACCCAAAATTATATAAATCCAAATCCAGCTAAGGAATGCTTTGCATGAATGTGGGAACAAATCTTAGTTTTAAATAAATTTCAAAATTTAAGACGGCTAAAAATTTTTGTAAATTTTACATTTTCTGACATCACAAAGTACTGCCTACTGTTTTATTATTATTTTTGTATTTTAAATTGTTCTTAATGAATATATTCGAAAAACAAAACCACTTTTCAGAATAATTTTTTTTAAAAAAAAAAATAATAATAATAATTGAGAGCTGATGTTTTCTTTTAGAAAGAAAAGCTTAATATGCATGTAAATGCTTAAACGGTCAAATTGCAAAAACGATAATGTAGAAAATAGTATTTAATAAACAAAGATGATGAAGTAATTCAATTGAGGCCAAAACAATTGTTTGTCAGGACCAAGGAAATTAACTTGCCAAATTTATCATCAAATTTATTATTGTATATTTAATTACAAGTACCGTAATATTCATCACAACGATTGCAAGTCTTTGCACAGTTTCTTATAGCAAAGTCTTTGGCATAGCCACTTTTGGCAGGACAGAAGTAAAATATGTATGCGGCACAACCATTATTAACATCATGATCAACACAAGTTTGATTTGCACCTGAAAAAAGATAGGAATAATAAATCTGTTATTTATCAGCCGCTCAATTTAAAGCATTAAATTATTTTATTAAATAAATGACCTTGCACTTATAAAAACTAGGGGGACGCAATTGAGACCTAGCGATTCTATTTCCCTAATTGTCTCCAAAAGTCCGACTGATAGAAGCAAGTGGTTGTTGAAAATCCGAAAATTTAAGTTTTTAACTTTTTTTTTTACTACGTAACTACTGGGCTACCAAAATAAAAATGTGTACAGTTTTAATGCTGTGAAAGAGTTTCTGTCAAAAAAAATTATTTGTATTTTCTTGTGTTTATATTTAAAATTTTTTATTAATATAAATATTTCGCCAATTTAAATTCGTCAGTCCTGAGCATCTTGATAATTTAAGCATATATCAAAATTAGACGACAATCACACACAATGAATAATAAGTTTTCTGGACTCTTAATAATTAAGACATTCGAATATTATTTTGTATGTATCTTTAATAAAATATAATTTCATTCAATGAAACCTTTTCGTAAGAGATATCCCCCTTAAATTTAAAATTCAGGCTATTGTAACAGGTGGGAGGATTCGTGTCGTTTAAACGCTTTTGTTTTACATTTACCTGCTTATAGACAATGTGTACTACTTACGTTTTGTGTACATAACAAATGTATTGAAAGAGTTTATAAACGTCATATCGATCCAGTTGCAAACTTAAAAAAAAACCTTGAGCTAAGGGTAATTCGAACCCCTTGTAAAACAGAAAGTACCTGATGAAGCTAATCCTGTTGATGTTGCACCTGTCGTTGGAGATTGAATTGAGGTTGGATGTTGAATTGTGGAAGTTGACGCTGCTGAGGTTTGAACAAAGGTTGTTGTTGTTGTAGGCTGTACTGTTGTTATTGTTGATGGAGCCTGTGTAGCTGCAGTATTAGTATATGCTATCGATAAAGGTGCAACTGTCGAGCAGCAATATAAATAAATAAATAAATAAATAATTAAAAAATAAATAATAAAAATAGATAAATATATAAAAAAAGAAATAATCAATCAAAATTGAATAAATAAAAATAAATAAATAAATGATAAAATAAATAAATAAAATAATAAGAATAAATAAAAAAGATAAATAAATAAAATGTGAAGAGTAGAGTTATAAACTATTAGGAGAAAATAAAATTTGGAAAACAAATAAATCTAAAAACACATTTTTGTAAGAAAATTAAAAGAAGATTAATTTTTCTGGTATCGCACGTTACACATCACTTTCCCCCAATTATTTGGAAAACTGAGGATATTTCATATATACAAGAAACACTTATAATTCTCTACCAAACTCTCTCCTACAAACTGGCGTCTTTCAAAGGGGACGTTAAACTGTTGGCCAGTGTTTGATTGACAAGCTGAAGATTTCTCCCTGCAAATTTTCCTGAGCGCACTGCAAAGGTAAAAAGTTTTACCTTTTACCTTTAGCTAATAACATCTTGATATAAGTGATATATTCCTAATGAGAGCATCACTTACATACGTCCAGTTTCAGAGCTTGTTGTTTTTTTTTCACTCAAGTCTGAATGCAAGGATGTTTCAGTGTAAAATTGATTTTAAATATTTGTTTTTTTAGTAAACACAGTATTTTGGGCATAAAAATCCCAATGTGTTTACATGAACCACATAGGTTCTTGCTTAGTTTGTGAGAGAACACGGTGTTTTCGGGCAAAGTAATCCCGATATTTTTACATGAATCACATATGTTCTTGCTTAATTTGTAAGTGAACACACAGTGTTTTCAGGATAACAATCACGGGGTGTTTACTAGAACCACATAGGTTCTTCTTATAACTATTTTATAGTTTTTATATTTGTTAAAATGGTGTATATTACTTTTTTGAAATTAGTTAAATTTCATTTACATAATTATTTCCGGGTAAGTTTTTATGATATCAAGATATCAAGTTAAGGGTGTCATGTTACACATTCTGTTTTCAAATTGTTCTCAATTTTACAGGTTTTTTATCTATATTTTGGAAGTAGTTATCTCTCTCTGTCTATGTGAACTTGATCATGAGACGATGATTTTAATTATCAAGTTTTTTTTATTGCTACAGAGGCTGTTTTGAGGATGACCATGTGCCCATGCCATATTGGTTGACAATTTTTATGAACCTAAGTGCCTCTGTGATTTAAACCATGTTAGTCTTTTACCTGAATTTAAGAAATAAAGTAATTTTCCAATGTCTTTATGAACTTCAAAAGTATAATTGGCTGTCTAATGCGAAGCCTTTTATGCAAAAAATTGAGACATTTTTTTATTTCTTTATTTCTTCTATTTATAATATCTATTAAAAATAATTTTATATCTGACTCAGATTGTTCATGTGATTTTAAAAATAGTTCGAAAATGTACTGTCGGGTGCTAATTCTCAGAAAAATGGGTCGTCCCCTGTCATTCAAAAAGAATTTGCGACATCTGACACCGCCCACATGTACCTATTATTTGACATCTCACCCCGCCCACTGATCAATCTATATATATATATATATATATATATATATATATATATATATATATATATATATAATTTATTTAATTTGATAAAATAACAACAAACATAAATTACATTTTCGAGTGAAAATTGAATGAACGATTGTTAAAAGATGAATTTGTCAAAAAAGAGGGATGAATGGATGCCACTGAAAATTCCATTTGTCAATTTAGAAAAGCTTTCCCGCAATCCGCGGTTAAAAATCTATGACGTCACTGTTTGCACGTGGAGTATTGTCTTTATAAAGATGCAAAGTATAGTCGACGTCAAATACTTTATTGAAACAAAAATAATATAATTGTAAATATTCACAGTTAATTATAGTTTAAATATTTTTATATGTTTTTTATTTGTGTTTTTTTTTAAATTTAATTTCATGCTATCTCCACCGTTAATTTACTATTTCATCATGGTTTTTATTTCAAATTTTTATTATTGTTATTATTCTGTACTTGTAGTGAACAAATCACATAAAATATGCATACTCAAACACCTGATATACAACCATACACAACGTGCAAATTGGTTATCTTTTTAAATTTGGCACTGGTCAAGAACATAACGTAAAATTCAGCTGCAATATTTACCTTGACATAATCCACATGTCTTTTGACACCGTTTGGTTGCTAGAACTAAACCTGTCCCGTTCACTTTATTACATATATCAAAGGCACGTACATAGTCGGCACATTTAAAAGTTGCATCTTCGTTATCGGTACATATTGACGAACCAATAAAAGAAGATTGTTTAGTCGGTGCAAGAGTCATTGTATTACTGTTGGTACCACTAATACCACTACCAATATTTACTGAAATATAATAAGTAAAAACAATTAATAATAAAATGCTTCTAACAGTTGTTTTTATCATCTTTCTGTTTTTTCAAAAGTTTTAAACAAGAGTCGTATCGCAGAAAATTATGGACGAAAAAAAATATAACTCAACTTAATTTCTCCTTTTAATATTTAAACCAGAATTTACTCAATTACATGATTTAAAATAGTTGAAAACGTGTCATAATGTTCAAAACAAAACAAAAAAATAGTCTAAGAACATTCTGATTTTTAACCTAACAATTATAAATATAAAGGAACATTAACTGGTTATAAAACACTGTTTATTTGGTAATAACTTGTTAGACAGCATTTGTACTTGATTATCAAAAAATAAAAATAACACACACACACACACACACACACACACCATTTTTCTCTCGCTGTTAGCACATTTGAAATGAAAACTATTGGTCACAGCGTCTAAAGATGAGTTCCGGTTACGTACATAGATACTGTACATGATGCGAGACCATGTTAATAAAAACGATTGTCTTTTGATAACGGAAACAAATGTTAACGAAAAATTTTATAAAGAGGTCCTAATTATATAACAAATATATCTGTTAAAATTTTATGTGTATTATTTGTATTATTTGCACAATTCGCAAAATCATTCCTCCCCAGTGACATTAGGTGCCGAAAAGTTTGATAGATATAAAAACATAAGCCAAATAGTTGAAAATTAATGAATAAAAAGTTCCAAAATTATATGAATCCAAATCCAGCTAAAGAGTGATTTGTATGAGGGAACAAACCTTAGTTTTACTAAAATTTCAAAAATTAAGATGTCTGAAATTTTTGCGGCTAAAAGGTTATATTAGAAATAAGCCCAAAACACTTGCCCAGTTTTAATTGACTAAAGGTAGCGTGTGAACAGTGTAAGTCATGACAGCATATCGTTAGCCTCTCAGGATGTTCAAACATTTCATGGACAAAATGTTGACATGCTTTATCCTAAAGAAAAAAAAAAGCATAGAATCAACAAAAATTGAAAAAGAAAATTATTTTTAACATGGTTTAAAACATTTTGAATAAATAGTGTAAAAAAGGGATGATTGTCCAAAATAATTATGATTTTAAGGTAGAATCTTTTAGAGAAAATGTATACTATTTTCATTGCTAATAATTAAAGAAAATTTAAACAGAAGTAAAATGTAAAATTCTTGAATAATTAACCGATTCCAGATCAGTTGAAGAATTTTGAAAATTGTAACTAAAATTAAATTCAACGTTTTAGGTCTTCGAGCATCATAATAATAAAAAAAAATCTTGGTTTGTGAATATAGTATATCGAGCCTTTAGCATATCTTTAATGATTTAATAATACACATACTTGTAACACACTGTAAGAATATGAATTTAATTAAAAAGAGAAAGGGCTTGGGTGATACGTTTTGCAGAAGGTGATTACCCCTCCAAAGCACCCGACCTAACTTTCATGGTGGAAGTTCACATGTTAACTGAATAAGCCAGTTGCCAAAGGTTTTACTTTACTTTTGGTGTCATGATTTGAACATGGACTTGTATGGTTGTGTTTGATTTAGAACAAATTTAATCGATGAAAACCTTCATTATCTCCGATTCTATTAGAGTTTTAAGTTCGCTTGCCAAAGGTAGGATGTTTCATTACCTGACCGCTTTAATATAAATGAAAGATTGTTTACTAAATGATTGAAACAAAAATATTCAACTCGACTTTATTACCGTTTTATCTGGTATGTCTGTCAAGAGTAAGTGTTAAATAGGGCACCAAGTGCCTCCTACACACTTGCACTGTAATTTAAGTTTTATTATAAATATAAGATAAAATCAAGTTTAAATATCTTACCGTTTGAGTCACTGTGTTTGTGAAAGTCAACTTTACAAAACGTTCAAAGGAAATCTTATTGTCTTAAAGTAGATTTTGTAATTTGAACTTTCCCGAATAAAGGCTAATTGAAAATTGATATGCGCATCCTCGTTTACCATGGAATATTTTGCACACAATACAAAGTTGCATTAGGGAGATTAAACTTGTTGAAAAAAAAACAAAGCAAATAGTGGAATCTTTTGCGCCTACAACGTACAGCTTTTCAAAAAACGAAAAGTCATTTCCGATGTAAACATTACCATTTTTGACAAGTAAAAACTCCGTTGTAGAACACTTCAATTCAACACTTTCCTTTCTAAAGAAATATTTAATGGTAATTGTGAAGGTAGGTTGAAAAATCATTTGGTTGACTAAAAAGGACCGTTGTTTGGCAAATTTAAATTATATAAAACGGTAAACATTTAGAATTTTGAATAATGTAATCATAATTATGGCATGCCAGAAAAAAAAAAAAAAAAAAAGAAAAAGAAAAAGAAAAAACTCCGTCTGAATCAATGCTGCACGCGAATTCTTTTTAAAAAAGTTAAGATTTTAACCAGAGAATATTACAATTTTAAAGGTAAAAAGAAAAAGGAAAATTTAAATAATTTTTAAAAAAAGAAAAAATATCACTTTCTAAAAAAAGATAAAAATAATTTTTTTCTTTTAAATCGGGGTTCTGGAATAGAGGATACAACCAGTGTAACCGGAGGAAAACCATAAACCTTCGACAAACGAAATGAAAAACATTTTCCAAATTGATCTGCCCTAGAGGGGTTTAAATCTAGGCATTGAGAAGCACTGATTCCGTTAGCATACAAAACAATCGGCCATCGCAGCTCATCAAAATAAATCAAAGGCATTTAGGCGCTGTTTGGTTAAAACAGTATGCAAAATTTTTATTCAGTCTTACACAATCTCGTGACAAGGCCTTTAAAGGAATTTATTAGGGTCAAAAGTTGAGCAAGGAAGTTTAAAAAATATTTAAATTTTTATATATCTATGTGTAACGTGACACAGATATTTTTGGGTTGTTAGAATGAAGTGGAATACCCCCCCCCCAAAAAAAAAAAAAAAAAAAACAATGACTTTAGGAAAAAAAACTGCTAAACCATTTTACAATCAGCCCGAGTTAAAATCAAACAAGGATGGTAAGAAGGACTGTGTAAGATTAGCGCGCGTTTAAGACCATCTGGGCACCAACGCCTCTTTCAGTGTTGGTTTAATTTTGCCTGTGACTTGACTTGTATACATTACCCGATAATAATAATAATAATAATAATAATAATAATAATAACAATAATAATAATAATCCGATTTGGATGATAATAATAATAAAAACAAGCATTTTAAAAATATTATCTGACTACCTGGATACATCGTGTCTCCACTCTTTGATCTATATGACGAATCATACAAACTTCACCATGGTGACATGCAAAATCACCAAAACAATCCTTCCCTAACATATCATAACACAATGGGCAGTGTAAACCATGATAAGTTCCTAAAATAAAATATACAAATATGTGCTATTTAATAAACAATAGACCTAGGAATACGAAACAACAACAAGAATATTAATAATAGAAATAAAGGAAACCGCAGTGACCGTTGAAAACTACCGGCCTTTTGAAAGCAAGCTCACACCAGTGTCTTCTTGAATAGGATTGGAACCGAGGTAGAAAGGATATTGTCATTCATATGCACGTGGTTTTGACCACTGCCTCGTTAGCCATTGCTTCTTACTTATTCCATCAAATAACTTATCAAGGGTAACGTTCGTTAAAAAAATTATATTGGATCGTAACCAGCTATCGTCAATGATATTAACGTTAGCCGTGAGCTCATGACAATATCTATATGCATAGAGGGTTCTTTAGCGTCATCATGCGTTCCATGACAACGGGCTCCGGATAAAGCAGCATATACAATACTGGGGGTCGAACAAAGGCTCTTTTGTTCTATTAAGTGCAACCGAAAAGGGTGTTCTCACCATGTGCATCTTAAAAGGAAATCCAGGATATTATGAAGTCACACTTAATACTTAATACAACTAACAACAATATAAACTAAAATAATAAAGTCGACATGAATTAAAGTACAAAATGAAAAGTAAAGACACATTACAAAATTGAATTCGTTTGAATGTTATTGATGAAAATTAATTGCACACGTGATGTTTCACGTCACGTAAATTATATGTTGTGATTTAATTGTTTTTGGAACTATGGATTAACGTTATTCACTAAACATAATTTAAAAGATCTTAAAAATAACACCTTAAATTCTTGAATATTTTTAAGAGTAACAAAGTTATTAGAATTTCAAATTTGGTTTAGGAAAAATCTTAGTTAAGGGATGATAAGGAAACTGAGGTCTAAACTCTATCTTGTCGTTTATTGTAAATGGTTGGCAACGGACTATTTAGTATCGTGACATGTTTTCTATAATTTTCTTGATATCTCTCTCTCTCTCTCTCTCTCTCTCTCTCTCTCTCTCTCTCTCTCTCTCGCACGCACGCGCGCACGCACGCACACACACCCATAATTTAGAATTCTGTCATTGATTTATAGACTTTACAGGGACGAGTATTATAAAACACTTTTATGTACACTTGATACCGATGTAAGTGATTAGTCAAATGATATATATACTGATCAACCATTTAATTAAATTATATATTTTTGTGTCAACTATATTGACTTTTATATATATTAACATCAAAACAAAAATGAAAAACTAAGGGTAGAAAAGTGAATGAAACCGACCCTGATATTATGTATTATACAATATATGCTGTGCTAATCATTTTCTAAAGAAAATGGTCTATTTTCATTTTATAATGATGTAATTACAATTCATCTATAAAACAACTAATTCGATTTGTTATCATTACAGATAAAATCATTGTAGTAAATATACAGGACAGATTTTACTAAACTACAATGATCATAACAGCAATAGTTTTCATATATATGCAAGTCTCTGAAGAAATTTCTTTTAAAAATTACAAAAACAAAACGATATATGTTTGGCTGAATGCCAGGTATAAAAGACACAATATTGTACTCTAGCTATTAAATCTATTGTTTGATTTTTTGAATAATTATTAAAATTTAATGTAAAAAATGAAATTATAATTGAATGTATCTGTTATATGATAACTAAAACAACGGAGAGTGTAGAGTATCTAACAAAACACACCTGTGTTAATCATTATATATCATATGTGAACATTTCGGAAAACCATTCTTCATTATTGACATCGAGGACCGAAAAGTTGATAGATACCAAAATGAAAAATAAATAAAAAAATAAATAAAAGATAAAAATAATCCAGTTAAAACTTAATGATTTCATAAGTCCAAATTTATGTAAATCCAAATCCAGCTAAGGAATGTTTTGCATGAGGGAGCAAACCTTAGTTGTAAGCATATTTTAAGAATGAAGACGACTGAAAAGTTTGAAATATAACACATTTTTGTAAACACAAGGTACTGACTACTTCTTGTACGCACTCTGCGTTTTATAAAGAAAAAAGATTAAATATTAAATCATTTCCCCACGAATTTAAAATATCGTATTTGTTCTGAGCATCCACTTCAAAAATCTCATACTGATTATTTGGATACAATATGTCCTAGAGCAGCACTGTTATCTAGACCTAGATCTGGATTATTTTACTTTTATTATTATTATTATTATTATTATTAAGCAAATGGTAGGACAGAGGATAAGCTGCTAAAAACAGAAACTAACAGAACGTCGTCCAATAAAAAGATAATAGTCAACTAGAATTGTAATTGTTTCAAGCACAATAACTAAAGTCTTCCAACACCTCCACATTTCAAATCACCCTTTACATCACATAGTTAGTTGGTTATTTTCTAGTTTTTATTTACATATAGATATTCAAAGAATAGTTTAAATCGATGTATGTGTTGGAAAGTATTTTGTCTGCATTATACTAGTACAGACTAAAGGAAACTTTGTTGAAGTGCTAGATCACTGAGTAATTATGCTGCTAACAAGCATACATGCCCTGATGGTGATGGTGTAATGTTGTCCAACATTGCATCAGCAATTTCTCAGCTATTCATGTTTTGTAATTTGTTGTGACACCAAATTTGGTAGTTAAACTAGCTGATGTATTTTGAATGGTCAACATTGATTAAAAGCAAGCTAACTATGAAGTGTGAAGAGAGTAACCTACCATTTGGTTGACATGTATCACGACTGTGAAGTAGCCAGAAGTTACATATGTAATGGGTAATTATACCTATGATAGCATGTTATTATGCTATTGAATTTTTTTTCAACTCTTTGAATAGGATTTAAATCCCATAAGCTTTCTCTTAAGGTATGAAATCAAGTATGTTTAAGGCCTGAGGGTCGGGGAATTCTGGTGCTTCAACCCCCTCTCTTGAAAATGATTTCTAGAGTTTTGGGATGGGAATCTCAACCGATTAAAAGTAACACACTATCCAGCCCGGCCTCACAGTAGGGAATTACCAAAGGTGTATTTCATTAGTATCAATCTGTTCATTTTATTATAAGGAACCAGAAAATATATAGTTTAGGAGAGGGAATCTCAACCAGTTAAAAGTTATACATGTACATAGCACCATCCAGCCCCCCTCCCCCAAAAAGGGGAGAATGACCTTAGGTTTCTTTCTTCATTATCATTTTTTTTCATTTTTTCTAAAGACCAAGAAAACATATAGTTTAGGGGTGGGGATCTCAACAGTTCTATAGTTACGACAAAGCCGAACCTGGCACCACCCCTTAGTGGTATTCCAGGGGAAAATGTTTTATTTGCATTGATGTGCCTTGAGATGCTGATTATAAATAATGTTTATGGAAAAAATGGTGATTTTTTGTTTTTAAAAACCGCCCTCCTGCCTCCTCATTGAACCCAGTACGGTTAAAACCCGGGATAGCACTTTTGTAAAGGTACAGAAACTACGAGACTAAATGGTGCGCTTAAGAAAATTCCTGCGGACAAAAAGTGATCAGGTTAAAAAAATAATAATGAAGAACCGGAAAAGGAAAAAAAGCAATAAGTCTTCCAACTAGTTAGTTGGAAGACTTAATAAATATATTATAAAATATTAATAAATTATTAGTAAATACTTGTGTAAAAAAAAATTAAGTACGTAACCCCCTTATATATAATGAATTCCGGTTATAGTCAGAAATCAGGTTCACCCCGTGTGCTGCCACTTGAATTATGGAAGTTACAAGTCCAAGAATTGAAGTGGGGAGTGAGAAGTGAGAATCTGTAAAGAACTTGGGAGTTAAGGTGTTATTTGCATTGAAAGCCTGCTGGCTATATGTTGGAAGTGCAATTTGTGCATCTGAAACAGTGGAAACAGGAACATGCTTAAGGAATTCTATAATTTTTCAGTGATGGAGCTAACCAAAAGGTTTATCTAGATATATATTTCATTCACAAAATTCAAAAATTTATAATATGACAGCGTACTTGATTATTAATGTAATATAATGAAGCGGAGTTTAGTTTTACGGCAAGAATATTTTACTTGTATCAAAAGACAGTATGGTATGATTCAAACCTTTGTTGGAAGTAGCAGTGATCCGTTAGCGGAAGATTAAATTTGTTCATCAGTTTTTATATAAACATTCTTAAATAGTAGGGATATAATAATACATTTTTAACAAAACTGAAAAGAAAATTTTCGGGTCTGGATAGATATTTTGATTAAATTGTATGATATTAAATGTTTGATCAAAACTAGTTTCTCAAAATATAAAAAAACGATGGTATTATAAGGAAACAAAAAGGGCTTTCGCAGTACCGTATTATATTGTAAATTCTGCAAGTATTTGACATCTCACCCTTGTTTGGCCCGCTGTTTCATTTTCCTGGTGGAAGTTCACGTGTAACGATTTTTTAATTTTATAGTTTTTACTTTTTATGGAACAGGTAAAGTAAACATCTTGTAAACAGTAAATACAACAATACTACTGTTTTTCTTTGTTCACCGTCTTCTTTCAAAATCTTGTTGACTTTCAACAAGGTATTCTCGTCTTTGTTGACCCTATGTAATTCTTGCATATAAAACGTGCCTTGCACGGGGTCCCCGTTGTAATATTTGATCTTATAGATTGAAATAACTTGTCTTTTGAAACATGTACTAATTTTAAACACTTCACCCGTCCAGTTTTGATCGTTTTCTCTCGTGAACGGTTGTTTTGAAAGTGTGATCCGCACCGTGTTGCCGTTTAAATTTTTTTAAAAAAAGTTTTTTCTTTTTCTTTTTAGTGTTTTTTTTTTCTAGAGACTATGGTTTTTGTTTGGTTTTTCTTTCAATTTCGTTTTTGTTCTCACCAAGTACTAGTTAAACCTCATTTCGTCTTCGTTCGTTTTGTTGACTTTAGTGTGTGTCATCTATTTCAGAGGTCTGGAAGGAGTATTGTTGATACTCTCGACAATGTCCTGTAACTCCTTTCAATATTCATAAGATTGTTTTTCGGTAAACATTCTTTGCATTCTTTTTTTTTAAGTTCTGTATACCTCTTTCTGCAAAGTTACTTTTTGAGTGATTATCATTTGAACGTCTTCTTGTTGGAAGACTTCTTGCGTCCATCTGTTTATGAATTCTGAATCTTTATCGATTCGCAGCAGTTTAGGTTTCCTGCCATGATTGAATAACGTTTCTAAAGCTTTAACTGTCTCCGTTCCCTTTTTCTGTTTCATATGTGTAGCAAATACGTATCTCGTAAAAAAGCCTTGCGCTACCAGAATGTACTTAAACCTTATTCCATTTACTCAATTTTTTTACGTCCATGAGATCAGCATTCCATTGCATATCGATACCTTGTACGATAACCGGGATTCCTGGGAATCTTCCTTTGCACTCTTTTTTTGCAGGGAGTAACCATCTTGATTGGACAGAAATTGTCTGATTAGTCGTAAACCGATCTTATAGTTCCCGGCGTTCTTCAATATTCCGTACAGATTTTCGGGACCCGCAAACGACCCGGGTGTTTGGGATTTGTCCAGATAGACTTTGTCCTCTTCCTCAGGGGTCAACATTATGACTGATTCACCAGAAAAGTGTCTTTGTTTCTTATAACGTAGACCCCCCCCCCCGAATATACACGATCGTTATTCTCTATTTTCCAGGGAATTTTACTTTGTTTCAATCTAGAGGTTGTCCTTGATACATCGATTATTTAAAACGGGTATAAAAATAATAAAAAACAACATAGTATTCTATTTCACATTTATTACTTAATATATGAATCTTTATTCACAATGACAATAGTTATGTACCCATAATTCATACCATATTTACATATAAATTATTGCCACTTAAACTTGTATCAAAAGTTCATTGTTAATGTCTTTCAGTATCCAATGTAATTATAAAGTCATTTGGATTACATTTTGAACAAGTGAAAAATCCCATCTGATTTCGGTGATCGTTGGAATATTCACAGAATACGATCTCCTCCAGTTCTTTTGTCAATAATTGCCTGATCATTCTCATAGCAACCTTTACGTGGTTCCACTGCTGAAACGTTTAAGAAATCCATTTTCTAGTTGGCTTAATTGCACTGGCATTTGAAGGCAAAAATCCAACGCCTTATGTCCACTCTGGCCACAGGGCATTTCACTGACATGTAATAATTACTTCCAAGATGTTGCATGAAGTTCACCTCTTCCCCAGCATTATGAAACCGTGTTACACTCTGATCTGCTTTTTCTGAATACAATTCTTCAAGTTTTTTCCACTTTTCAAGATGCAAAACAATTCCACGATTGGTAGGGAACAGACCATTAATCCCCTTTTCATACTGTCTGATATGGACTTTAAGCTCACCCTTAAATGGTTCAACAACTACATATTGTTCGTCTCCATAGTTCGCCATTCTCTGATAAAGATGGAGACTCCTTTTTTTTTTTTTACCAAGTCAATATCTTCTTTCGATTCTTCTATCACAATTTTTTTCCCCAAAACATCGTTTTATTTCTTGCTGAGGAGTTTTCTTCACTTTAGTAAAAATATCATTGCGATTTCTCTCCTTTTCCTTTTTCACAGGTCCGAATTGTGAGACTTCTGAAGAAAAACTCACAAGCTTAAAGATACTCATGTCGATTTAAGCGTGACGTCTCACTAAACAAATTCTACAAACTCTGATATCGGGTTTTGGTTTGAAAAGCCCTTATATACTTTACACACGTGACCTCTTTTTCTGATTGAATATATTAGTCTTTTTTTTAATTAGTTTTTGTACATAACCACGCCTACCACACCCCTTACCCCTATATGTGTGACGTCATAGTATCACTATTTCCTTTTATGGTGCATTAATGATGCACATGACGAGTCATTACCACTTCCGTTACACCTTTTCCGGTGCACTTAAGAGAACAATAGAGCCTTGTTCGACCCTCCTAGTGTAGTATATGCTGCTGGTTAATCGAGACACTTTCGGAGGACCTTTGACTTTTAGTTTCACATGCGTTGTGCTTAGCTTTTATCATACTCATTTCCTTGGTCGTTTTTGACTTGGGATCCAAGGTTCCAAGTTTGAAGGAATTAAGATTTTTGATTAGAATCTTGAATAAATCTTACCTGTTTTATAATGTTGAAGGCTTGAATATGTGCAGTTGTTATCTACACAGCATGATGGTTCTGGTCGATTATGTTGCCTTGCATCATCTCTCCAATGTTTATTACATTCATCTTTCTATATTCATCCAAAGGTAAGATTAAATAACATAATTATAATGTCCTTATCTATCGTGGGTTCAGTCAAACTATATACATTATAACCTATATAGAGTCTACCTCTATATAAAGGCCACGTGTATATTAGGCCCATTTTTGCTCAGTCCCCTGGATGGTCTTTATACATAGGTGGTACTGTTATAATTTCAACGGTAATTTTTTTTACAATACATTTAAAAAAATCAGAGAAAATATTTTTTTAAAAAATGGATATATTTAGACGTGTGAATTTTCTGCGCAAACCAATATATAAAACATTTTTTTATATTGGGAACTATTTTTAAAATAAAAAGATTCAAAAGTATACTTTACTATTTGTCAATGAGAAATTTGTCAATATTTGGTAAAAGTAGTCTAAAACATCATTTTACTGGTATAAGTCTTGATTCTTACCGATCCAATAGATCCTAAATGTTGGGACACGTTAGATACTATACTAACCTCGGACAACCCTTCATTAGAAAGCATTTAGGAAGCATTTAGTCAGAGTGTTGGTGTGACAATAAATCAACAACAATTACTAAGGCAAGTTTATAATAATAATAATAATAATAATAATAATAATAATAATAATAATAATAATAATAAAAACCCTCACAAAATAGTTGTTATAGAAAATACTTTTTATGGGTTAACTATTACTCCATCTTTTACAAACTCATCATCTTTATTTATATAAATAATCAAAAGGGTTGGTTTAATGTGAAATTGTTAAACATGGCATCAGCATTTTTCAGCAGGGTCATTAATATGTTAAGATTAATCCAAGAACAAGTTCGTGTCTGCGAGAGATGTGCGATGGTGTATAACAGTCTCCATTGTTGTGCGCACTCTGGGCAAAATTTTTGTTAAGGTGCTAACTCAGCGAGTCGAGTCGAGTCGAGTAAGCATGCCTTTACCTCGGTAACATAATGCTGACACATGGTAAACCAATCGTTACTCTGTCCACTGAATGCTGACCGCCAGGCCTGAAAACCGTTTCTCAAATTTAAAGTCTTATGCATGACCTAGTCTTCGTACGAACCATCGACCTCCTGCTCTTTCTCGAAGCGAACGCTTTACCACTCGGCCACCGAGACGGTCTCATTTAGAAGTGATAACAAACGGTATATAATTTTCGAAATGTGTACATATGGTTTATTAAAATTAAACGGATATTTTGTTGAATATATAAGTAACGCTAAGAGCATAGACTGCTTAGAAAATAGGTTGATTGACCTATTGACCTTATAACTAATGCATGGTACCTTTATACACTTTGCTTCGACAACATTGGGATGTTCTGTTTGGCGAATCATACAAACATCGTGGTCAGCGTGGCAGTGATGTAAAGTCATATCGCAGTGCTCGATATCATGGCAATTTAAGCAACTGAGGGCTAAATAATAAAAAAATGAATTATAAAATGAAATAAAATAATATGATAAGAATATAGTTACTATAATCACTGTCAAAAAATAGTAAAAAATAAAATAAATAAATAAAATTAGGAAGGTCACGGTGCGATTGCAGTGTATTTATAAAAGGGTGAAAAAAGAACCCACGACTTCCCGCTGTCGAGGCGATCTGTATACCAATGAACAATCGATGCGATTCGTAATCTGAGCAAATGTCGGAAAAAACTGATACAGGTAACAATAGTATGTAGTTATCTGTGTTTTAACACAATTCTCATCACGCTTATTTGTTAAAATAACTTTTAAACTAACATAAACTTGCTGAATATATTTAAGCAGAATTTGAACGACGACTTTAATATAACTTGTCAATGTTTTTATTACGCAATACCGCCTCGGTAGCTAAGTTGTGGTGCGAGAGTTCGTGTGTTCGAACCCCAGCCGTGTTGTTAATAAAACTTTAAAATTTGAGAAATTGCCTCCTCGCCTGGCGCTCGGCATTAGAATGACATACAATGGACTGGTCAAACCGGTGTTTTCGAACTCCGACCTAAACTTTAAAATCTGAGATATTGCACCCCGCCTGGCTCTCTGCATTAGAATGACAAAGAATCGACTAGTCTAACCGGTGAAAGAAAAATGGAATTGGGGAGTTGTATTCTTCACTGTGACATACTGACATACTGACTCAGTAAGCTAGCACATTTCAAAGAGTCGCCTTTATTGCGCGCTTATACATGACGTGATGACATTATAACAAGACAAAATATACACTCTCAAATAACTTATTTAAAACTAACGTTTGTTCCCTCATACAAAGCAATTCCTTAGCTGGATTTGGATTCATATAATTTTGAAATTTTAGATTTATTTTCTTTTAACTATTTGGCTAATGTTTTTTATCCATCAAACTTTTCGGCCCCTAGTGTCACTGATGAGGAATGATTTTCCGAAATGTGTCCATATAGCACATAAAATTATATATATATATATATATATATATATGTGTGTGTGTGTGTGTGTGTGTGTGTGTGTGTGTGTGTGTGTGCACTTGTTCTAAGATTAATCTATGGAGACCAATTACATTGTTGTAGAGCAAATAGCTGAAAAATTGCTGATGCGACGTTAAACAACATTACAACAACAGTCATTACTCATAACTAAGCCAGCTACTTATTTCAGAAAATTATAACAGACACAACTGATGGAATAAGTAGTACTATTAAAGAATTTTCACTAAGAAACTGCGAACACAACGAAAAACACAGTTCATGACAAGTTATCCCGACTTTAAAAGGGCACTGGTACTTTGAATTATATGTCTAGAAGTAAGTGTACCTTAATTTGTATAAGAAATTTTTTAATTGTACGTTTAAACAAAATGCCATTCACTACTTCATCACTCGGACCCTGTTTCTTTTTTAAAAATATATAACACAAATACCTGCTAAATTTTGATATGCCATATGTGCACATTTCGGAAAATCATTCCTCGTCAGTAACACTAGGGGCCGAAAAGTTTGATGGATAAAAAACATTAGTCAAATTGTTGAAAAAAATCTAAAGTTCCAAAATTATGTAAATCCAAATCCAGCTAAGGAATTGCTTTGCATAAGGAAACAATCGTTAGTTTTAAATAAATCTCAAAAATTAAGATGGCTGAAAATTTTTATTCTATTATATACCTACGCCCAGTGTCTATATGGCCATAGTAAGTGACACCATTGCTTTGGTTATGACGGAATGTATCCACACATGGCTGATCTAAGCAACAACAACCTGTCGGATCATCCGGTGATCCACAAGCTTTTGAACATCCCTGCAATTAAAGCAAAATTATACAATTAACCTCGATTGCATAATCAAAACATTTAAAAGACAAGCCAGACAAATATTAGGGTGAAATATATATATATATATATATATATATATATATATATATATATATATATATATATATATATATATATATATATATATATATATATATACACACACATACATATATATATATATATATATATATATATATATATATATATATATATATATATATATATATATATATATATATAATGGTAAATAAATGCACGTAATTTGATTTGGAAACCTATTTACCCAATACAGGTTTTATGGAACTAAGTGCAATAATCAAGCCAGCAGGTAAAAGGTTGTGATCTTACGCTGGATGTACAGCATCTAATAAAAGATTATTTAGAAAGAAAAAACTAGTTGTATGGGACTGATTAGAATATACAACCCGACAAAAATTAATTACATTTCGCTAATTTTATAGAATGATTATGCACCCTGGTTGTATAAGACCTAGTGAAAAGTACAACCCGACAAGAAGTGGTATGCTATCACTGGTTGTAAAGGATCAAGTGAAAAAGTGAAATGTGCAACCCGACAATAAGTGGTAACTTTTCAATGATTCTATAAGACAAATTGAAATGTACAATCTAACATGAAGTACAAACCTAACACTTTGTCATCTGGACGAAGTGAAATGTACAACTTGACAACTGATGGTAGTCGAACACCCGGTAAAAAAAATTAGTAGTGACATATTCGAATACTTACCATTTCGTCAACACAGTCGAAAATGTTAGCAAAACTAGGGATGTGTCTTACTCTACAATACTGAAAATTGTATTCATTGATTATATTTTATCATGAAAAATGGTTTTGTTTTTTTTTTGTTTTTTTTTGTTTTTTTTTTTTAATGATTATTTAAAATACAATTGATCAAACCTCTATTAACAAATTGATAAGTGAGAGAGTTGAGTTGAGTAACACTATGATGTTTCACGTCCCAGTCAAGATTCTTTCACTTATATCGAGGCGATCAGTTCTGGGAAAGTGGAGGAAACTGGAGTATAAGTGCTCGAGGAAATTCACTTGCTTTTAACAAGGGAGATAACAAGCTTTCCCGCACTAAAATCAGCCTGAGAGGTTCACGGCTATGTTGTGACAGTTAGAGAATCGAAAAAAATAAAATAAATATATAATACAATAAAAATATAAATAAATAAATAAAGAAATAAATAAATAAATAATAACACGACGTCTATCGTTCCTGGAACTGAAAGCGTCATTACTTTATCCTACTGCCTCAATGTTAACTCTATTTTGAATGTATTTTATGACGTCACTAATGGCGTCATAATGAGAAATTAATATCATTCTTTCATACTTTTTGGCAAAGAACAAACTATTTAAAGTTTTTAAAGAAAATTAGTCTATCAATTGTTACTAGATCTACAACTGAGACTTAAAAAATAATATATTTGTTGGAAATACATGTATTGAAATTTGAAATAAGATAGATATTCAAAACACTAGGTACATACCCTATTATGGTTGTCACAGTGATGTTCTCCGCATTTATGAATTGGTTTAATATTTGCAAGAAAAGCACTTACTCCTGAAATAGCAAAAGAAATAAAATAATTAAATAATAATAATATAATCACCATTCGCGCTATTTTTGAGATTTGGCATTTTCTTTTGAAAACGTGCAAAAGGTCATTATAGATATCTTAATAAAAGATCCCTGGTAATTTATACAGCAATAATCGAAATAATATTTTTCAAACCATGTAGGTAGACGGCGCATGCGTAAAGTTAGCCGTCATAGAGCGTCGACGGAGTATAAAATATTGTGTTCTTTTTCATAATTAAAATAACTTTCTCGCTTGGTGCTCAAAATTAAGAGAGTAGAGTTTCGACTATTTTCACGGTGTCTGAATTTCGCTACTTACGGACAGGTATGCTTTTTACAGCATATTGTTTTTGAGAGATAGCACAATAAAGTTGTCCCCAAGTACGCTCTTGCACACGGCAGACAATTAAACGCACTCGGACATCTCGCCAAGGCTTATTCTTGTCGCAAAAAGCTGAATAAATTGCTGGTGCAGATGCACCAAAAAACTTACACACTGGTGCTAACGTTCTTCACGTTATAGAAGTTCTCTTACATTTTTGTATCAAATATACTTTGTTATATACAAATAATTCTCGGACGCGTTTCGACAACATGTTGATTGTGAAAAAAAATTATTTACATTTTTGTATCGTAAATTTATTAAATCAATTTGGTTTTAATCAAGTTTTTTTTTTCTATAGTTCAGCAATTACAAAAATATCACTAAAAAGTTACAGTGTTAAAATTATTTTTCGTGTATTCATCGAATGTTTCGTTCATTTAGTTTACTTAATACTTCTGAATTCAATATTAAATGTCGATTCATTGTACTACCGCAGGCCACAACAGACTTTATTTTCGCTAAAATAAATAAATAAATAAATAAATAAATAAATAAATAAATAAATTAAGTAATTAATTAATCAATTAATCAATCAATCAATCAATCAATCAATCAATCAATCTCGACGAATTTTAATGATCAATATGTGGCAGCCATTTACTTAATGTCCTGAATATAATGATAAAGGTAACACAGAAGTCCCAGATTTAAACATACCACAACCAACATACAAGTGAACTAATCTCTCCGCATGTTTATTTTAACTGTATTTATTCTGCCGCTGTAGCATCTGGATTTTACAAAGTAAAAATAGGCTAAAAATAATGCTGACGCAATCAGTAAGGATTATAACGTATAACACTTACCAGTAAATAAGAGGCATATGTAAATGATAAATCTGTACTCCATATTTTTCAAAATTTGGTTGTGATCAATCTTGCCTTACATTTGGTATCTTATCTGTTTTAATGTTTGATGTCTATCAGGCCCACGGTTAAACTTTGTTATCAAATAAAGTTGTGCAGGTGTAATCTACGTAGCACGTGCCATTGTCAAGTAAGCGGAAGACAGACAGACAGACAGACAGACTGACAGGAGTGTTTAGGTTTCGTATTGTGACTTATTTAGATTCAAAAGCATTTGACTTTCACTAATTTTTCTGATTTTGAATTTACACATGCTAATCTTTTAAAGTGAGGATTATACAATAGAAATGAGTTTCGTTACCATTATTACCTATGCTATCAAACTTAAGCAATCAAGTTTGTATTTATTATTATTATTGGAACAATTTCTTTGTAAATGGTTTATAGCAAATTCTTATCTTATAAAGACCTAAGGAGCGTACCACTCAGATTTTGTATATATATATATATATATATATATATATATATATATATATATATATATATATATATATATATATATATATATATATATATATATATATATATATATATATATTCCGTATTATAAATACAGGAATTGTCGGATTCTAACAAGTGCATGCTTGTTTAGCTTAAAATTTTCTACATCTTATGCAGTATTCCCCTTTACTATGTAGCCAATTGATCTAATTCACACACCTAGAGATTACACTGCCTCTAACCGCGTAGGTTAGAATCAAACTCGGGTATATCCTAGAGTTAGAAAGTTTGTCAGTTCGAGTACCGAAGGTCGGTTGTATACTCCGGGTACTCCCGTTTCCTCCTTCATACTCTAACAGACCGCCTCAGTGTCAGTTAAAGAAGCTAGACCGCGGTGTAAAATTACTATTATGCAAGGTCTCTAATACTTTTTCACACACACACACACACACACACACACACACACACACACACACACACACTATTTTTTTATTAAAGTAATATAACTTACACGCTTTAGTCAAAATGTTTAGAATTATCTACAGACAGTAACATTGAAGATAGTGGATGAAACTGGACTGCCAGGGGAAACCCACCAAACTTCTACAGGCAAATTAACAAATTTTCATACACTAAGCTCTTTGCTGAGTAGAAATTGAGTAATGATTTGTAAGCCTGTGCTTTTAAACCACTTGGCCACTGAACCATCCTAAAGTTATAAAACATTTGAATGGTACGGTAAAATCAGTCGGTTTAAATGTGATTGAAAATTATGAATTAGCATTTCAATTGGTCTTTTAAATGTCAAATGCAAGATTATATAAAAAAGAAAACAGAAAACATTTTCAAATAATAACTTTGTTTCTGTATTAATTGACAAACAAAAACCACCTTTGAATTGTAAAAATGGTCTGGAGTTGATACAGTCCCTATACATTGATGGGATTGGACTTCAAACAATAGATTTGCCATTTCATAATAACTTTTGATCAATTTGGAGATAATTTGACAACAAAGTTTAATATGCATGGTTATAGGTCTGAAAGTAGTTATAATAGTATATTCTAATATAAGGGCTTAATCGTACAAAACTTGTTATTCCTACCTAACAATATTCGCTTACGATTAATGTTAAAATGGACGAATAATTATTTTGCCTCATCTATGAAATTTAAAAATACATTATAAACTAAGTTGAATAGCAAAACAGATACAAAGACAAGAAAAACGTTTATATAATTTATTGTGTAATTTTTTCACTCTTGGAGTTTATTTGAGAAATAGAAACATTTTGGCCAGGAAAGCAATCAAATTTCGGTGATTAACTTCGAGCAAAGCAAATCATAGGAAGACTATAGAAACAACAACAAAAATAAGCAAAACCAAATTGAATAAAACAAAATAATAAATATAAAAGGTAAGATAATATATTACCAGATTAGTTTGAGAAATGGTTTTGAAAACGAGAAAATTTTTAAATTGTTGAAACTGTTAATTGCTACAGTGGTACATTAGTGAATCATAATTGTGATACAGGATGTCAGCAACAGTGAGATGGAGTGATTTGCCTTTGGCCACAGCTTTACGTCCATCTTAAAACTAAAGCGCTGCCCATTGCAACGCAAAATTAGATTTTCTTGGAATAATAACCCTAGAGTTAAATCTCGAGAATTATTTTTTATGTAGTGCTTGTGTTTTCAATAGTTTTTAACTGCATTGTTCTTGTGCTTGTGCACGCCTTTGGCGAATTTAAGAGTGTTAGTAAAGTTGCAGGCGAATCAGTCCATTATACCGATACCAGCTTATGCCTATGACATGAAAAATCTTTTTCACTTTCTGTCGAACCCGTAGCTTTGTTAACCTTTAAGTTTAAGTCTATGTATGTATATATGTTTTTCCATTGATTGATTATGTTTGTAGATCATATTGTTAATACATGTTGTGTGAATATTATAAATATACATAATATATAATAAATATAAACTAATAAATATATTATTATGAGTTTTAATGGTTTTGTTTTTTGGGAGTATTATTAAGCATGGCGACATTATAGAGAGGAAACGGAATTTTTTTTTTTTTTTTTTTTTTTTTTTTTTTTCTTTTGTTTTGTTTTTTTTTTTTTTTTTTTTTTTTGATTTTTTTTTGGCTGTTGTATCAGCAGTTTTAAACAATCATTAATGATGCATAAAGGAACATTCCCGTGTATTCATGAGATACGTGAGTTATTTAAATTGCCTATAATGCAACTTTATTGTAATGTGTTAGCTCACATAGGCAGTATGTCGCAGATCAGCCTATTATTCCAAAAGTCTCTATATCCAAATGCGGGCTATCAAGTCGATATTTTATCTTTTTCCTAACGTTAGAAACGGAGACACTATTTCAAATTTTAAAATCTTTTTTATGACTCGACTGTACGCGACTTCTTACTAACGAGGCAGACGCTCCACGTTTTAGCAACCAAGACGATGTACTGTAGAAAAGGCAGTAAATCGGATATCTTGTTTTTTTTTTTAGGAAATTTCATCATGAGCAACATAGTGGTGGTTATGACAAAAAACATATATAATACCTGTATTATAAACCAAACTTAATACTAGTATGTACATCTTTATAGTATTTGGATAGGAAAGAATGGCTTGGCCACCTTCAAAATGGTGTTTGCACAACATCATCAATTTGTTTAAATTGTCTTCTTTACAGAAAAGTAATGCTGTACTTCAACCGGAAAATCTTGCACAACACCAATAATTTGTTCGTGAAATATCTTCTGGATGAAAAATCGCTTTGGTCATCAGTGAGATATTTGCCCAAAACCAATAATTTGTGCATTAACTGTTTTCCGGTCCGAAAATATAAAAATGGATTGAGTCAACCGTATGATTTTTGCACAACACGTCAAAATGTGCGTTAATTGTCATCTGGTAAGATTAAGAAGAATGGCTTAGTTTAACCAAAAAGAGCTTTGCACAAGAGCACTAGTTTATGCATTAATTGTTTTCTTTCCAGAAAAAATAATGGTTTTGGTCACAGGTAAAATCTGAATTGGGAGATGAATTCCAGTGATGATGAATTTTTGTCAACAATTAATTATGATGGATTAGACAGCATACAAATAAGTTCCATTTAGTGTGACACACAAAAACTGGACGAATGTTTGAAACAACCAGCACTGGACATACCACCACCTGAACTGCCAGCAACAGTATCTACATCTGAACCTGTTCAGAAAAGATTTAAAACTGTGTCAAAACAGGAACAGGAAAGGCTTTTTGAAGCCAGACAGGCCCTTACCACCAAGAAAAACACTTTATGGGGAATGAAAATTTTTCAAGGTAAAAAAAATAAAAAACGAGGATAAATGTATTTGATATTTTGATACATAATGAGTTAAAAAGAGCCACAAATGTTTGTAGAAATTAATCAAATTAAACCAAATTATTATTATTATTATTAGTTTGAATTTATACACAATGACGATGTTTTCAATCATTCAATCCGAGATGAAAAAAAAATTCAAGAGCTAAAGAAAAATGCATGATAATTGGAAGTTGAAATAATGATAATTACAATGAAAAAAAACATGGATTTTAGAGAAGTAATTAATCCGAGATATACAACCCAAAATGTTTGTTTGTTTGTTTGTTTTTTTATAGATTGGAATAAGGAAAAGACCGGAAATACTATCGACATGATCAAAATTTCAGCCGAGGAGCTCGATGAAACTCTGTCGCAATTTTATTGTGAAGTGAGGCCAAATCCTTCGTCTTCAAAGTCGGAAGACTCGGGAGTATATCACAGAAACACCATGATTAATTTACGAGCCGCTTTAAATAGACACATGGCCGATATTCATCGTAATATTGACATTGGGAGAGACAAACAGTTCAAAAAGTCAAATGGTATTTTAGATGGCCTTTTAAAAGAACGAACAAGAACCGGACTACCTCAACCAACAAACCACAAAAAAATTCTTGAAAAATCTGAACTAATAAAAATTTCTTCCTACCTTGGTAAAGCCGCTACATCCCCTATTATTTTGAGACAATGTGTCTGGTACAATTTGTCAATTAATTTTGTGTCTCGCGGGAATGAATTTCACCATCAATTGAAATTAGATTCTTTTGAATTCCACAGTGATGATTCCGGAGAATATGTCACAATTAAACATGATACACAGCAGAAAAATCACCAGGGGGGTTTGGCACCCATCCAAGATACATCCCAGAAACGTATGTATGCCACATCCAGTGAAAATTGTCCGGTTCGCATGCTTCGTATGTTGATCGCAAAAACTGACAAATCGGCTACATCTCTTTTCAATCATTACAATAAGGACGCATTAGCAACTCCTCAACACTATGATACATGGTTTACTACAAAACCCCTTGCTAAAAGATCATTTTATAATTTTTTGAGAGATATTTGCACCGCATCAGGCGTAGACAATAATTATACTCCTCACTGCTTAAGAGCCACTGCTATCCAACATTTGAACGATACTGGTTATGAAGCTCGGCACATAATGTTTATGTCCAGCCACAAAAATGAATCTTCATTGAGATCATACAACCGAACAATGTCGACTTCCAAAAAAAATCTCTCAGTGAATCCTTGTCTACGCTCACACATCCCGGCGGAGATTCGAAACCCACATGCTTGACCATTGAAAATCAACCCGCTGCTACAGTTTCTTCCGTTTCAGATGCACAAATTAAAGTTCCAACATATAATCAGCAATCTTTCAGTGCAAATAACACTTTTACACCGAACTTCTTTGCAAATTCTCACTTCAGTTCTTGCACGTTTAACTTCCAAAATTGAAAATGGCGCTACTCAGGTGTTCCGGTAGACGGATTACACACAACGGTTATTGATCCGCACATTCTTTTGCTGTGGGGTAACCACGGGGGTTTTAATTTGAACTATAATATTATTTTCGGGTATATTGATGGTATTTATTATTATTGTTGTTGTTATTTTTCATAAGCATAATGTATTCATGAGAGTATAAGTTATGAAATAATAATAATTTTAATATCAGCAAAATAAATGTGTTGTTATTTGTGCACTATATTTCAGTCCAAAATCACGTTCTTGCTCCAAAACGCACGTGCACGTGCGTGTTCTTCGTGGCTGTTGCGTCTACTGGACTCCTACCGATGTGCATGTGTCATAGAAGGGAATTTTTCAGTCTTGTTATCAATGAATAATTTTTTTAAAAAATATTTAACGAAAATATAACAATTGAACTGTTTTAAAATGGTATTCATTGTCAGTATGAAGGCAACAACTTTGCAGTTCAATTGTTAAATGAAGAATATGTGTCATACGAATGATGTATTAGCTCTTGCTATAATTACAACTCTTTTCCATTGCTGTTTCACACTGTATCGATATGGCAAACAGTAACATTGACAATACAGTGGTATTTTTTGATACATAACATGGTTCAGGCTAAAAGATGATTCTTAATACTGAATATCAAAGGTAAAATAATTGCTATATATTTTATTGCAATGTTTGTGTTTGCAATATCAGTTTTAAAATTCGACATTCAGCCAATTGAACTGCCATCAAAACTTCATACAGAACCGTTGTTGTTCATAAAGCCTTGGTTTATAGAAAGTATGGAAATTTTCTCAAATATTGATTTGTTGTTTCGAATCATATTTATTAACGTTGATACCATGCACTTATTAATTATATTAAATACGTTGCTTTTCTCAACCCTACGGTCTTATTATCGTCGACGAAAGCAAATGCTCGGAGTAACAAGGTCAGATGAGACAGGCCTACGACTTTGATGTTCGTAATTAGTGTTTGGTTGTTTACCTTGATGGAGTTACCAGTAGCAATTTATATGGTAATAGACGTCATACAAATTACATGGGGAATACGAATAAATAAAAAGAAACCGTTGAAATAAGGGAAATATTCAACTTCTTTATCTTAGTTAGTTTTCCGTTTAACTTTTTTTATTTATTGTGCCACGAGTCGTCAATTTTCATGAAACATTCAAAAGCATGTTTAAACGTAAGCCAAGGTCGAACAGCAAACAGGATTATTTTTGTGATTTTTATAACTACAGAGATCCTTGAAAAAGCTGATAATATGCAGAATGGACACACATAGAAACCAATAAAAAATTAAACTTTATGAAGCAGAATGGCACAAATTTGCATTTATTCTTTGAATAATCTAGTGATAATTTCCGAAATGTGCACATCTGGCACATCAAAATTTAACTGGTTTTTGTGTTATATATAAAATAATTATGTTTTAAATATTTAAAGAAAATCTTTTCATGTTAATATTCGGGAGCTTTCTTGTGTTATTTATTGTTGTTAAAATTGAAAAAAAAAAACCTCATAAATATGTGTTTTTTATTTTGCGGTTCATTCATTTGGATTCATTCATGTAGATTTTAGGAACTCTTTCCAAGTTTTAATGGAGCAGTAAGCTACAAAAAAGATTACATGTCTGTTGAAAAACAGTCTGTTTTTCGAAGGAGAACAAATTATATTAAGAAACAATAAGAAGCATTTTTAAGTATGAACCAAGCTTCATTAAAGTGGTTTTCATGTTTTTCAGTTGTCTTGAATTTAACTGTATGTAATTTGTCAGAATTGTTTGGTTGAATGTTGTTTTACGTCATAACATCATACATTAGCAATTAAAAAGTCATTTGTAACTAAACAATTTTTTATTTCGAGGATTATTGTTAACCAAAGTTCATTTAGTGCTTGTGTTTGCAAGAGTTTATTATCTGCATTATACAAGTGTTTGCGCAGACCTCTGGCAGGTGTAGGAGTGCTAGTAAATTCGCAAACGAAATCATGCTGAAAGTTATACCGAAATAAAGTTAGCCAGTTAATGCCAATGACAGAAAAAATCTTTATCACTTGCGGTCTTTCTCACAAGCTGAGTAAGATTTTTACAGCACTAGGGGTCTTAGGCCTTGTCTTTGTAGACACCAACGCCATTTAAGAATTTTATTTGCACCGGCCTATATATAATAAGTTCCATTATAATCTGTTATGAAGATTCACTAAAAAACGGAAAAGATGTTAAGCAAGTTATAAAAAAATTCGAATGGTTCGGTAACATCAGTGTTTCTAAATGGCATTGTAAATAATAATGAGCATTTCAATTGGTCTTTCAAATATCACATGTTTAATACAGTTGACTCTCGTTAATTCGAAATTGAATGGGTCAGATGGAAAATTTCGATTTATCCGAATTTCGAATTAACCGTTTTGATCACTGACGATCAGAAACGGGAGATAACTCTAAAAGTAAAGGGCTCCTCTATTGACGTCACGTATATGCTGTTACGTATTATAATGCTTACAATTGACACTGAAAATTTACGATTAAGATTAAATTAAACATTTAAAATTGAAAATAATTTTAAATTTAGCTATGTTAATGTAAAGTTTTGAACAATAAAATAAGTAAATCGTAAACTTCGCCGGTAGCTACAAGGTTCCATTGAAATTTGTTAAACACTGACTCGGGCAGGCTCAGTTAAAGTTTCATTTATTCATAATCATAACATCTTCATCTGTAATCCTTAGCGTCCGACCTTTGTGATTATTTATTACCATGTCACAGTAGCTGAATGGTGTATACAATTTGGCTCGACAGATTAATTAAGTTTAAGCGTGGCATTTAGCGTTGGGTATTCTTATGATCAACGACTATGGAAGAATGGACCGCCCACTTCTTAATTTTACACCAATGAAATTTTTCCTGTTACTGACAGACGGTTTACCATGACCTGACCGGAAAAAAAGATCGTGAAAATAGCATGGGATACCGACCTCCTTTTCCATGTGTATTTTGAGTCGGCTATAAATCTTCAAAGTAAACCGACACCTCCTAACCAAGAGACGGATTAATTAATTCAGATATAAATCAGCATTTTTAAGATAAAATATTTTTGTGTACATGTAATTGTTTTTTTTTATTTTGCCACTTAGTTTCAACTTGTTGTTTAAACAAATCCAAAATACGATAAACAAGGAAAGTATATTTTGATTTAAACGTTGGAATTTTCATTATATTTTGTTATCTGGACAGTAAATTCACTTCGATTTAAGCAATATTTCGAATTTAGAAATACATAGCGATCTGACGGGACCGTTTATATCATTTCGATTTTAAGCGAAATTTCGATTTAACCGATTTCGAATTAACGAGAGTCGACTTTATATCAAACAGAAAAAAAGAAGAAAACATTAATAAATAATGAAATATCTTTTGTATCGGTTGACAGACAAATATCACCTATCAAGGGAATTGTAAAATAAGTCTGGAGTAGATACAATCGCAGTAAATTACCGAGATTGTATTTCGAAATATACCATTACATAATAACGCACGATCAACTGGATAATAACTTATTAAGTTAACATTTAAACATATAAGATATAGATCTATCTATAAACTATGGTATTTCTGAAAGTACTAATAGTCTAGATTCATATAAACATGACATTAGCAGGGTCGTAATCTTCCAAAACCTGTTATTCCAAACTCACAATTATTCGTTTATGATAAGTGTTGAAATAGTTATGAGATTTAAGAAAAAATACAATGTGTTTATTATGTGATTATTTAATTCTAGGAAATTATTTGAGCGATTGAAAAATTTGGCTAGGAAAGCAGTCAAATTTCGGTGATTAACTTCGAGCAAGGCAAATCATTGGAGGACCATGGAAACAACGACAAAATAATTCAAACGAAATTGAATGAAGTGAAATTACAAATTTAAAAGGTAAGAAAATATAAAGCGAGATTAGTTTCAGGAATGATGTAGAAAACGAAAAACTTTTTTAAGTTTTTGAAAATGCAAATGGGTCCATCGTTACATTAGTCTATTATTGTGGTACAGGATGTCTGCAGCAGTAAGATGGAGTGATATGCCACACCTTCAGGTCCGTCTAAAACCCAATGCGCTTTTTTAATTTTTATTTATTTTTCTTGGAATGATAAACCTAGAGTTACACAGTCACATGTAATTTATATTTATTTTTTAAATTAATTAATTCATTTATTTATATATATATTTGGATTAAAGGATCATTACGTTCTGGATCAACACAATTGATTGACATTTGGTACCGCAATTAATATTTAATCTTTAAAAAAAATAAATAAAAATGAAATTAAGTATTTATCGTCTTAAACAACGTTACTTTTAATGCTTAGTGCTTTGCACTTTTACAAAGTTAAAATCGTTTATTTTCTGTTTACAGATGAACAACACATCTCAAAGCCTGACAATAACTACTAACCAAAGTTCCTTTTTTTCGGACGCTATCGGTTTGGATGTCAAACATTATTTTAACATTGCATACGCAGTTCCTGTTTATGGCTAAATGTCACCAGTAGTAATATGCATCACAGTTACAACTAACTTACTTGTATTATCTGTTCTTTTGAAAAAACATATGAGATCGCCAACAAACACTATATTAGCTGGAATAGCTGTGTCTGATATACTTCATGGAGTTTTTTTACTTTCGTTCTTTATTTACTTTTTTGGACTAGAAAATTACGAAGAGCATGTTTTATACGAATGGTGTATTGGCGCGTTCTACGTTTGTATGCCCTTTTCAGAAATGTTTCACACTGTATCTAAATGGCAAACAGTAACATTGGCAATACAACGTTATTTTTTGGTACATCACACGGCTCAGACTAGAAAATGGCTCTCAATACCGAACATCAAGCGTCTTATAGTGGTCATGTATGTCATTACAATGTCGGTGTGTGCAATAACATTTTTAGACCTCGATATTCAGTCAATTGAACTGCCTTCAAGATTTCACAGAAACAGAACCATTAATGGATGTAATCTTTCGAGTAGGACATGGTTTAGAGAAAATGATAATTTTTACATTAATACTTATTGGATGTGTCGAGCGATATTCTTTAACTTGGTACCATGCGTTTTATTAATTGCATTAAATACTTTGCTTTTCTCAACATTACGGTCTTCTTATCATCGACGGAAAAAAAGGCTCAGGGTAACGAGGTCAAGGTCAGATGACACGGACCGTACGACTTTAATGCTGGTAATCGTTGTTGGGTTGTTTATCTTGGTGGAGATACCAGTAGCAGTTGTTATCATCATAACCTTTATACAATACACAAGTGAAATGCAAATATATGACTTAGAGACCGCTAGTATGTTATCAATTATGTTGCACTTTTTTATTTTACTTAGTTCTCCATTAAACTTTTTCATTTATTGTGCCATGGGCCGTCAATTTCGTGAAACATTCAAAAGCATGTTTAAATGTAAGCAATTGCCTGAATAGCAAACAGTAATTTTGTCATTACAGTGATCCTTGGTAAAGCTGATAAAATGCAGAACGGACATACACAGAAACTTATATAAAAGGAAAACTTTATGAAAAAGAATTATATACTTTCTGCAACGAAGCTAATGGCACAAATTTGCATTTTTTTAAAATGAACTTATGTACAAAATGGTTTTGTTTTTCATGAAAAAAAGAAGTTATTTTTCATGTGAATATTTGAAATTTTGTTTTGGTATAAATTGTAACAAAAACATAGATATGTGGTTTTTTTTTTATCTTGCAGTTATGGATTCATTCATGTATATTTTAGGAACTCTTTCTAAGTTTTAATGGAGCAGTAAGCTACATAAAGGTTACATGTCTGATTGAATAATAGCCTGGTTTTCGAAGAAAAACAAAATATACATGTATTAAGAAACAATGAAAAGCATTTTTGAAGTATGAACCTCTAAGCTTGATTACAGGTGTTTTTCAGTTTTCTTGAATTTAACTGTATGTAATTAGTCTGAATTGTTTTTGATCAAATCTTAATCATTACTATTTAAATATATATAGTTTGGTCGAACGTTGTTTTACGCCACAACAAAATACATTAGCAATTTAGAACTATTTTGAACGAGACCATTTTTTTATCTCGAGGATTATTCTCAAGCTAAGTTCTTCTAGTTCTTGTATTTGTATTTTTTAGTGAATTCGCAAACGAACCAGTCAGCCAGTTAATGCCATGACAGAAGAAAAAATACCTTTAACCGTAAATTGGATTATTTTTTCGTGGTGCAAAGTTTGCGGATTTTTCAAAAAAATGTGTGTTATTTTTTTGTGTGTTTAATTTTTGCGGATTAAAGATTCAGATAAAAATCAAATCATCAAACATGCTTCTCAGTTTCAATTTTTTCTTCAAAAACAATTTTTTCTACGGGTTTGAAAAAAAGTCAAATTTTACCTTCGTATACTAAAGATGTTATTTTATGCAAAATTACGAACAATTAAAGTCTGTTTTTTTTTTACTATTTAGGATTTTAAAATTGTACTTCCGGTTTGCCAATATCTCGGGTAAACAAAAACATGACATCATTTTAAATATTATTATTATAATAAAAACAGTTTTAACATAATAACGAACTAATATTTGTTCAGAGTTAGTTATTTTTGCCAAATATTGCCAGCAGTAGTCTTGAAAATGGTTACCTAGTTCAGGAATTAAAAATGTTGTCTGTTTTGAATTAAAAAATTAGTGCAAAGGCCCAATCGCGTGGCTTCATATAAGATATGTGAAAAAAATCTTTGATTACCGGCATGACATTAGATACCATTAGATAAAGTTAATTAGCACCTGTTTATTAATAGTCACGCATGTACCGACAATCGAGCTCAACTGTATAAACAGTCGGTCATGGATTTGAGATTTGTTGAGTGATGCCTGAAGATCTTAAAGTCGGTTGACAGTGTCGTTTATCGAATAGAAAAGGTGTTTAATTAAAAGCCGAACAAAAACTTGTTCGTCAGTGAAAAAACATTTATTTGATCCCATATTTTGCAAAACAAATATTTTATGAGTTTAAGTTTTGCGAGTTTTTTTATCCGAAAAATCATCAAAAATAAAACCACAGCAAAAACATCCCAATTAACGGTATCACTTGCGGTCTTATAAAAGCACGGTGAATTGAAATTGATTACTCAATCTTGACAAGAATTTCCTAATTTGGTAAACCAAGATATAAATATCTAGTGCTCAACAGGGATTCTGGTTATTTTGTAAAACACCATACAGACTGCAAAGAAAAATATACTGAAGATACCATTAACAAAATGTTAGAGTTTTTGATAGACAACATATTTGTTGTGTTTGGCAATATTATCTTTCAACAAACAATCAGTATACCAATGGGCACAAACTGTGCACCTTTGCTTGCTGATTTGTTTCTTTATTCATATGAATCAGAATTTTTACGGAACCTTGTCAAATCTGGAGAAAAGACTGTCGCTAAATCATTCAACTACACATACAGATATATAGATGACTTTCTATCTCTAAATAATCACAAATTTGGAGAATATGTGAATGTCATCTATCCAAGTGAGTTTGAAGTAAAAGACACGACAGATTCTTCATGTTCTGCTTCATATTTGGACTTATACCTTAATTATGACACCCACGAAAGGTTACATCTGAAGCTAAACGACAAACGTGATGACTTCAATTTTTCTATTGTCAACTTTCCGTTTCTTTGCAGTAATATCCCTGCTTCTCCTGCGTATGGTGTATATGTTTCACAATTAATACGGTAGAGCTTGTTCCTACTATAGGGACTTTCTGCAACGAAGCAAATTACTTACAATTAAATTGTTGACACAAGGATATTGCAAGCCTAGGCTAGTCAAGGCCCTTAATAAGTTTAATGGCCGTCATCACAATATTGTTGATAAGTATGTAGTCACTGTATCCAAACTTATACTGGATATATTTGACTTACCATAGTTCTTTGTTCCTTTCATTCTTAAAATTGACTTGCACGTGGCGGGTGACGGGTGTAGCTAGCTAGAAAGGAGGTGCTTACCCTTCCAGAGCACCCGGCCTCCCTGATGGAAGTTCACGTGTATAACATATTTTGCCGGTTTGAAAAGTTTTCACTTTGTTTTTGGGATTGTGATAAGGACAAGGACTGGTATGTTTGTTTAATATTAAAATGAAATATGTTTGTAAAGATTTGATTTTTAATTAAGGGGGGCAAAACTTTCTGGACGGACCTGTAGAAAAAAAAAACAGATCAGTGTTTTTCATTTGTTAAAAATTGTAATTTTCAAATAAGTTTATCTATATCTTGATAATGAAACAACATGATAAAATGCATGATAAAATGGAACAGACCCTGATAATGGCTGAATAAACCTAAACAACCCTCAATCTAAGCAGCCTCTTGCCTTGAGCACTGATTGATATTTTTAGAGATTGACTCGGCGAGCCTTAGAAATTTACAGAAGTGGTAAATGTTTATTATTCAGCAACCTTGAAGCCAAGTATATTTTTACCACTACAGTAGCTCATTTAGTGTGTTTGCTTCGTATTTTGGAGGTCAAGGGTTCGAACCCCGGCCTGGTCTGACCAAGACATGAAAATTGGTAGTGACAGTTCTTTCGCCAAGCACTCGACATTTCGGAATGAAAATCACGGGGTTCTTTGGATGAGACCTTTAAAACCGATGCCCCTCCCTGCTTTTCGCAATAGCTGGTGTCGTCTAGATATAAGTTTAATATTTTGACTGGGACATAAAACCCCATTAATCAATCAATCAACCAAGTACATCTTTGCAGTATGTATTACATTTTGTTTTTGGGAAACAGATTGAATTTGAAGTGTACGTTTTCACCTGCAACACGAATTGTAAAATAAATTTGGTAGCTGAAAGTAACCCTAAATTGAGTGATCAAATAGTCTAGGAGCGCGGTTACGGATCACAAAGTCTCAAAATGCATTGTTTAAATATTAAATGAGATCCTAGGGTAAGAAAATTTACTTGTCAAAGGTCTATAGTTGCCTTATGGTACTTTGTTTATCTACCAACCGAAAACTTTCTTGTTAAAAGTAAATAAAATTTAACTTTGACTTGATCAGAACCAGTGTTTTTTTTTCTTTACACCCATGGGCATTTACTATAGAACCAGCCAAAACTATGTAAAAATTGTTCTCAACATTTTGTTTTTGTTTTTGCTCGTGTTTGACTGCTTTTATTGTGATCCCTAACTCTGCCCTGTTGTTCATAGCTGTGTTGGTGTTTTTCAGAAAAGACGCTTTTTAAATATAATTTTTCTTCCATAAATTAAAACAATAATAACAGTGATTTTGTCGTATCCAGGTATATTATTACTTTTCAGGCAGATTTTTTTTTATCCAATTTGATCTGAAAAAAAGAATATAAATAAAATATATAAATAGAAAATAATAACTTTAACGTTCTTTTAATTTGTAAATTAAAGCATAACTATGTAAACACCTCAATGCAGAAAACTCCTGTTTTTATTTTAGTTTAGTATAGCTTAAATAACTTTGATCTGCGCGGTTGCACAATAATTTGATTTGTAAGGTTTACACAGGTTATGTGTGATGTGCAGAAGTTTTGAAACTAACCTCTTCATCAGCTGTAAACTAAGAGTAGATTTTGTTTTCTTTATTGTTGAATTTTAGAGCATGATTTTGGCAGTAGCCTTTTCTATCAGCTATTAATTAAGAATAGATTTTGTTTTCTATATTGTTGAATTTTTTAGGATGATTGTGGCAGTAGCCTTTTCTATCAGCTTTTAAATAAGAATGGATTTTGTTTTCCATATTGTTGAATTTTTTAGGATGATTGTGGCAGTAGCCTTTTCTATCAGCTATTAAGAAAAGATTTTGTTTCTATATTGTTGAATTTTTTAGGATGATTGTGGCAGTGGCCTTTTCTATCAGCTTTTAATTAAAAATAGATTTTGTTTTCTATATTGTTGAATTTTAGAGCATGATTTTGGCAGTAGTCTTTTCTATCGGCTTTTAATTAAGAATAGATTTTGTTTTTTATATTGTTGAATTTTAGAGCATGATTTTGGCAGTAGCCTTTTCCTATCAGCTATTTATTAAGAATGGATTTTGTTTTCTTTATTGTTGAATTTTTTAGGATGATTGTGGCAGTAGCCTTTTCTATCAGCTTTTAATTAAGAAAGATTTTGTTTTCTATATTGTTGAATTTTAGAGCATGATTTTGGTAGTAGTCTTTTCTATCAGCTTTTAATTAAGAATAGATTTTGTTTTCTATATTGTTGAACTTTTTCGGATGATTGTGGCAGTAGCCTTTTCTATCAGCTATTAATTAAAAAAAGATTTTGTTTTCTAGATTGTTAAACTTTTAGAGGGTGATTGTGGCAGTAGCCTTTTTCATCAACTGTATGTATAGATTTAGTTTTTCATTCTATACCTTTCGTGGAAAACAATCACTGATTACACACGCGTGTTTATAAATATATTATCTTACATTTCTTTGTGACCTTAAATTCTCTTAAATAAGCGATATAAGTTTTAATGAATCCTATAAATACAACTTTTTTCAGGCCCCTAGTGTCACTAGAAAGGTGAGGATTTCCGAAATGTGCACATATGGAACATGGAAATTAAATAGGTATTTTTTGTCAAAAAGCCGAGCAACCCGCCTATAAGAAAAATGCCAAGAAACAATGTTACACCTTTAAGAGACCTCTAAATCCCAACATCGACTCGAGGAATGCAAATTAATTTGAGCCTAACGTGCCTATATAAAACATAACGTAATAATGACATCTCAAAATTGTTATTCGGAAAAATAATTAATATGAAAATGTGTCATTTGTCGTTTTTTCACTATTATTTCCTGTGATTGTAAGGAGCAAAATTCACAACACATGATCTTAGCCTGTGAACTAATATAGCGCCTACATTGCAATGGTAATAGTCCCGTGTTTACATGCTTTATAATGTTGCTTTGTATACCTTAAACTTGTATAGGAAACGTAAGTGTATTGGCCAGTGAACTGATAGATTATAACGTTGTTAGATATATATGAGATGTATAATGATGTATTCAGATGAGCAGTGCGTAATTTAGTTGGGTTATTTGTTGATGAAGCGAATACACTGCGTTTAAATGATAAAAAATATTGTAAAAATAAAAAAATAACAAATAAAAAACGGACGAAATACGAGTTTCGAACCTTAGGTCTTTGAGGTTATCATTTCCTACGTCCTTGGTGGATTTTGATACATATATTTTTTCATATGTTTGGATTATCATTTTTATAAATAATATTTATATAAAAATGATTGGCTCTTAGTGTGGCACATATGGCACACTCAAAATTAAACGGGTATTTTTGTTAAATATATACATACTTACTATTCGTCAATGACGCTGGAATGAAAACAAGAAATATAAATACATGTGATATAATAAAACAAAGTTAATTTCTTTATTACAGTGACATTTAAAACGGAGAAAATAAGAAACAAAACATCCGAAAAATATGTCGTTATCGAATATACCTTCTAGTATGACTGAGCACCTGTAAAAGACCAAGGGCGATATTCCCGAATTGCAATTAAGTCTAACTGGGAAAACAACTAATAAGATATTCACTACAGAGCTAAAATAAATTGGCCAAGTCGTCTATCATTAAAAACTTCATAAAAATTTGTCTGTTAAATCAATACAACAAATAACTTAATTTATAAATGTATAAGAATATGAATTGTCGCTATTGTTTCTTATAAGTTTTGATTGAGTTCTTACCAAAGTATTCATAACATAAGTTACACGTTTTAGCACAGTTAGACACCGCAAAGTCTCTTGCTTGCCCAGATGTTGCTGCACAGAAGTAAAAAGAATAAGCAGTACATGAATTCTGGACATCGTGATCAACGCATGGCGGATGAGTTACGACAGCTGAAAAAAAAAAAAACAAATTGTGTTAGTAAGTAAATATATCTTTAAGAACAAAGATGTGAATCTGTATCATTAAATCAAACATAATAAGTTATAATTTTATTTATATTATATTTTAAATATCTGAGAATAAAACATTGGTATTTTGAATTTTCTTCACACATATTAGTGTATTTTAGCGAAGGATTCAACTGCACATCCTTTTTGGTCTTGTACCTTGATGACTTAGTGGTGAGCAAAAGCCTCAAGAAGAGAAGGTCTTAGGTTTGAACCCTAGCAAGAATATACAAAAAGACTAAAAATTGAGATCCTCATTCTTTGCCTAGTGCTCGAATAAAGGGCAGATTATGTTAGATTTCACCCGATCGCAATATGACAGAGGTAATGATGTACCTATCCGCTAGTGTTAACATCTAAAAGCTCCCCTGATAAACCACTACGGTAGCTTAGTCGATAGAGTGCTTGCTTCGTATGTGGGAGATTGAGGGTTCGAATCCCGCCCGGGCCTGACCAAGACTTAAAAATTGGTATTGACTGTTCTTTCGCCAAACAACCGGCATTTAGAAAGTCTGGATAACACCTTAAAAACCCAAGCCCGGCAGGCGTGGTACGTTAAAGAACCCCCTGTACATTACTCTAAGCGCACTGCAAAGGTAAAAATTTCTGCCACTTCTCCTTTAGCTGGTGACGTCTCGATTTAAGTGGCATAGTTAGTTATTAAACATAAAACGAACGTCCAATTCTCGCGCTAACACGAACTTGTTCATATTAATTCTTTCTTTGCTTACATTTCTGGTGTAATGTTCACTATTTTTGCAACATTTTGCCTTGACAATAAAACAGTAATATAATAAAAAATGTGCTATAACACAAATTCTAGCAAACCTGTAGTAGCTGCTATATTTGTTGATGTTTGGATAGTTGTTTGAGAGTTGGTTGGAGCTTGTGTATGTGTCTGAAATTTAGTGGGTGCCTGTGTTGTCGTAGGAGATTGTGTTGTAGTTTGGGCAATCGCTGGTGCTACTGATGCCGTTGGACCTGATGGCGGAGTACCAACCGGAACTGTTGTCTGAACCAAGCCATTACCTTTGTGTAGAAAAATAATAAAGTTTCAAGTATATCTTGCTTTAAAAAGCTTTACTATGGTTGCTTATTTCTGACATCGACATAATTTTAGTCGACATAGAATTATCTCGACATGTCGACTTAATATCTTGACAAATCAAGATATTATCATGGAAAGTTGTGATACCAAAATGAAAAGTTGAAATAAGTAACACGACCTGCCGCGATACTTATATTGACCAGTCGTGATAATTATCTCGATATCTCGATTTCATTTTATCGCGGCAAGTCGCGTTACCTATCTCAACTTTTCATTTTGGCATCACAACTTTCCATGATAATATCTTGACTTGTTAAGATATTAAGTCGACATGTCAAGATAATTTTATGTCGACTAAAATTATGTCGAAGTCAGAAATAAGCAATTTTTAATTTTAGTATCACAACTTTCTATGATATTATCTTTACTTGTCAAGATATTAAGTCGAAATGTCGAGATAATTTTATGTCGAAAAAAATTATGTCGATGTCAGAAATAAGCCACCATATATTTCGACTGATTAAGCATATATAATGAAATATATACACATATAAGTTTAATCTTTTTGTACATGTTAAAAATATGAAAATACCAGTTTTTTAGCTGTAAATAAATCAAACTATGGTCTATTTTAGGAGTTTAGATAGGAAAATTGAGAGTAACTTTTGATCATCTCGAAATACCAAAGCCGATCTTATTTGCAAAGAGTTTTTCTTCTCCTTTATTAATATTTTTTCGGATAAAATATATGTCATGTGAAATTGCATGTAAAAAATCCTTGTTTTAACCATTAAATTATTTTGATGGATTATGGATGACAAAAATCAATCACTTTTCCTTTTTCCAAACATTTCACTCTATCTTTTCACAAAAAGGCGAAGTTGCATTACCTGGACAAAGTCCGCAGGATTTTTGACATTTTGTTGTTGCTAGGGAATAACCCGTTCCATTAACTTGTTGACATATATTAAAATCTCTGATATAATCAGCACAGCTAAAGTTACCATCTTCGTGATCGCTGCAGACAGATACTGAAGAAACTGAAATAGTAAAAAAGTGTGTCTACTGTTTGTGTCACTGTGTACGTGAGAGACAGATACTGAAGATACTGAAATAGTAAAAATGTGTGTCTACTGTTTGTGTCACTGTGTATGTGAGTGACAAATACTGAAGATACTGAAATAGTAAAAATGTGTGTCTACTGTTTGTGTCACTGTGTACGTGAGAGACAGATACTGAAGATACTGAAATAGTAAAAATGTGTGTCTACTGTTTGTGTCACTGTGTATGTGAGTGACAGATACTGAAGATACTGAAATAGTAAAAATGTGTGTCTACTGTTTGTGTCACTGTGTATGTGAGTGACAGATACTGAAGATACTGAAATAGTAAAAATGTGTGTCTTCTGTTTGTGTCACTGTGTATGTGAGTGACAGATACTGAAGATAATGGAATAGTAAAAAAGTGTGTGTACTGTTTGTGTCACTGTGTATGTGAGTGACAGATACTGAAGATACTGAAATAGTAAAAAAGTGTGTCTACTGTATGTGTCACTGTGTATGTGAGTGACAGATACTGAAGATACTGAAATAGTAAAAAAGTGTGTCTACTGTTTGTGTCACTGTGTATGTGAGTGACAGATACTGAAGATACTGAAATAGTAAAAAGTGTGTCTACTGTTTGTGTCACTGTGTATGTGAGAGTGAATTATGCAAAATTTTCATAGAAAATCTAAATTACTTGAATTTAGTCCATTTTTTTTCGATTTACTTGAGTCTAGATGTAACAAAATCGCTATGCGCATCCGCGATTACCATAGAATATTTCGGTAAAAAGGAAATTGTTCCTGCTACAGGGATTTTACATGTTGAAATACAAGGTAAATGGTGGACTCTTTTTAACCTCCGGTGTGAACAGAAGCATTATCAACATTTTCAATTTAACAACTGCTTAAGAAATGTCTTTCGAATATAAAATATTTTAGAGATTGGCTCAAAGCCGTTTTAAATCTTAACCAAAATTGAATAAACTAAACCAGGCATTCATAATTACCTTGTCCCGGGCATAATCCACATGACTTTTGACATCGTGTATTGGCTATCATTTTAGAAGTTTTTGTAATTTGATTACAAACATCAAAATCTCTAATGTAATCAGAGCACTTAAAATGGGCGTCTTCATTATCACTGCAAGTACTGGAAGAAACAGTCGTTGAAGGTACAACATTCACTGTGAAATACATATATATATATATATATATATATATATATATATATATATATATATATATATATATATATATATATATATATATAACGTGTCTTTTAATATATTAACATTCTAGAAGTCTTTTTTTCCAAGGCCACAGAACCAAACTAGGTTACCGAAGATAACTTGTTTTCTCCGGGCATTCCGTTTTTTTCCACTCTCCGTGAACTGACCTCTTCGATATAATTTTTAAAAGTTTTTACTGTAGCGCAATATTCAGTTATTCCAGTCAAATCTACTCGACTTTTATCTTTAAATTTGCAAACAAAAATCAAAATTTGGCGTTTGACGTCAGAAAACACAATATCATTGGTAACATCAAAAGACAAATTGTTGAATGAAGTTATTTACACTGAATGTTCCATTACCGGGAAATGCCGGAATCATGGTTGATATATCTCGATTTTATAAAACATATATAAATATATATTTACTTTTAATGTCTTTCGATATTTGGAGTTTGTCTTGATTTTGGCATATTCTTAATTGTTTTTATTGTAGCTCAGCAACAAATGTTATGCTTTGTGATAGCAACTTTGAGGAATTGTTTTTGTCGTTTCTAGGGTACTTCCAAAGAAGCACTAAAATTGTTTTTAAGCCTCCTGTTCGCAATGTTCAGCAATGTTAACAATAGTTTACGTACCGTGTTTGACTGCGCCGATTGCTTTTTGTGCACAATCCAGTGAGTCACAACAAACTGTCAGCTTATGGGAATGATGATCATGTTGGGCGTGGCAATCTGCTTGCTTTTAGAAAAGAAAAAGATGAAAAATCTTCTTATAAGGAATACTTAAAGTGGGATTTGTTTTCTTAATCATGACAAATACATAATATTCAATATCACTATCACTCAATTTTTAAGCCATCTTCAAAAAGTCATCTGCTAAGTTGCCTTGATTTAAAGATCTGTGTGTTTCTTTTTTTTTTTATAAAAATTGTTAGCATAGCATTCCTTAGCTGGATTTGGATTTATATAATTTTGAAACTTTAGATTCATTATTTTCAACTGTTTGTCTTATATTTTTTATGTATCAAACTTTTCGGTCTTAGTGTCACTGATGAGGAATGAATTTCCGAAATGTGCACATCTGGCACATCAAAATTTAACTGGTATTTGTACTATATATTTAGCCATCTTCAAAGTTGCCTGAATTTAAAGACTTGTGTGTTTTTATTTTTTGATTTTTTGAAAATTGTAATAAAGCCATCTGCTAAGTTGCCTTGATATAAAGATTTGGGTGTTTCTTTTTTATACAAATTGTAAGCCATCTTCAAAGTTGCCTTAATTTAAAGACTTCTGTGTTTTTATTTTTTGAAAATTGTAATTAAGCCATCTGCTAAGTTGCCTTGATATAAAGATTTGGGTGTTTCTTTTTTATACAAATTGTAAGCCATCTTCAAAGTTGCCTGAATTTAAAGACTTGTGTGTTTTTATTTTTTGAAACTTGAAAATTGTAATTAAGCCATCTGCTAAGTTGCCTTGATTTAAAGATTTGGATGTTTCTGTTTTTATAAAAATTATAAGCTATCTTCAAAGTTGCCTGAATTTAAAGACTTGTGTGTTTTTATTTTTTGAAACTCGTAAATTGTAATAAAGCCATCTGCTAAATTGCCTTGATATAAAAATTTGGGTGTTTCTGTTTTTATAAAAATTGTAAGCCATCTTCAAAGTTGCCTGAATTTAAAGACTTGTGTGTTTTTATTTATTAAAACTTGTAAATTGTAATTAAGCCATCTGCTAAGTTGCTTTGATTTAAAGATTTGGATGTTTCTGTTTTTTAAAAAGTGTAAGCCAATTTTAAAGTTGTCGTTATTTAAAAATGTAGGTGTTTTTGTTTCTTTATTGTTTTTTCTTATTCAGGTTGTCTTGTGATCTTAACTGCCTACATTGGGGATCTCAAAGCACAAAATAAAACCCCATTTGAGCAGATCGAAAAAGTACACCTAACCTTTAATGTGAAATAGTAAACAGTGGCATGAATTGAATATACATGTGTGTCTAAATAAATGCTGGTTATGGTTTTCTTTTTCAATCTCTTTTTTCATGCCAAATACATTTTTCTAGTTGTAGTTTATCTTGTGTAAAAAAAAAACTTCATATCAAAAACAAAGCATATCTACAAATTACTGCAAATGTCAATATTTCTCTTTTGCAGTTACATAAATAATAAATAATGTACTTATTTGTATCTTTTGTTTATAAGACGGATAACCTTTTCTTTAAATGACCAAAACTTTTTTTTTATACTCGGATTATCTCATGTTTCCGTTTCCTGTAACAAAAGCCACTACGGTATCCCAGTTGCTCGCTTCGTGTGTGGGAGATCAAGGGTTCGAACCCCGACCGGGTCTTACCAAGACTTGAAAATTTGTTACGACTGTTGTTTCGCCAAGCCCTCGGCATATAGAAATGAAAGCCATGGGGTCCTTCGGAGAAGACCTTAAAAACTGATGTCCCGTGTCACGCCAAAGAACCTTCCCTGCACATTGCCCTAAGCGCACTGCAAAGGTAAAAATTTCTGCCTCTTCACCTATAGCTGGTGAGGTCTCGATATACGCAAAATATTCGTGACTGGGAAGTAAAACACCATTAAATCAATATCAATCAAACATTTGCTGTAATTATAACACAAAATGTCTTTAGCGTCCCAAGCACATTACTATGATATTTACTAATATCAAACATTTTCATGTTTGTAACAAGTAGAAGATTTTTTTTCAAAAGTTTAATATTACTATTTGACATGTGAGATTTTAGGATTCAAATCGCTAGTTATTGAACGTATTTAGGTAAACTCAGTTGGGAATAAATATTGATCAATTAATTATACACGTACTACGATTGAACTGTATAGATTAGCTTTTTGGCTAATATTAAACGATTATGCTGATAAAATATGTATTTGTCAACCTTTTTTTAAATGTTAAAATTCCAGTTTGTTGCATCCGATCGTAAGCTGTTACAAAACTGTTAGTACCTTTGTACATCGAGATTCTACTCTTTGATCGATTGCATTCACCATACAAACTTCACCAATTTGACAAACTTGATCACCCTGACAATCATTTGTTTTTAAATCATGGCACTGTTTACATCGAAGATGTATCCCTGCACCTTAAAAAAACAACAAAAGCAATAACTTAATAAAATATTCAAAGAAATGTTTACAGTGTTACGCAATTTCTATTCAAGAGATGTTAACAGTGTAACGCTTTTCTGTTCAAGAAATGTTTACAGTGTAACGTATTTTCTATTCATTCCTAGTTCACACACACAAACACCCACACGCGCGCGCGCGCTGTTACTACATAAAATGCGGCAAGCAGTTAATGTAACAAAATTCTTTTGAAAGTGTTTTAGGCCTTTTTCTTATTTGATAAATAGTTCTAAGAAGGGAAAAAAACCTTAAAGACTCGGTTTGATATTACAATTTTATTTGCAGATTCCGTATGTAAAGGCTAATGCAAAGCATACCTTAGCTTGATTTGGATCCTAATTATTTTGGAACTTTAGATTTATTTTTTTCAACTTTTTGGCTTATGTTTTTATATATTTAACATTTTCTCCCCCCTAGTGTCATTGATGGGAAATGAATTTCCGGAATGTGCACAAATAACACATTACATCTTAGCAGATATTATTGTTAGATAGATACATATTTAAAACTAAGAATAAAATTAATAATAATAACAACAACAACAGGAATAATAATAATAATAATAATAATAATAAAATAATGGGGATTATAAGGAACTGATAAAATATAGATACTTATAATTAAGATAAACTTAAAAATACCATCCAATGTTCGAAATTCAATTTCAAAAGCTAATTGAAACAGTGAAAACTGTCAAATTAAGTTTAACCAAGGAAGTGAGGCCGGGTGCTCCGGATGAGTAAAGACCTCCTGTCTAACTGGCTACACCTGACATGTGTGAAATCCAAAGTGATAATGAAAGAAACATAGAACATTTGGACTTCAAGATAATTCTAAATGACTTGGATATTGTGGCATTACTGTTGTGATTAATACCTGTATAATATTGTGACATTACTGCTGTAATTATTACCTGTATAATATTGTGGCATTACTGCTGTAATTATTACATGTATAATATTGTGGCACTTTTGTTGTGATTAATACCTGTATAATATTGTGGCATTATTGCTGTAATTATTACCTGTATAATATTGTGTCATTACTGATGTAATTATTACCTATATAATACTGTGGTATTACTGATGTACATTATTACCTGATTGATATTGATGCATTACTGCTGAGGTACAGTTATCACTAGTGCAGCAGGTAACATATTGGTCTGGATGATGAGCTATAGTGTCGTGTTTTAAACGATGACATTCATTATTCTATCGGGAAAAAAGTAAGAAACAGTACATTAAATGAATTACGTCTTTATCTTTTCTTCTATTTTTCTTTAAATGAAATTTCAAACGTTATTTGCCAATTTTGCATGTAAAAAAAACCTATTGAACGTAAATAACATAGAAGATCGATACAAATGATCCTTATCAGTCAAACAGGGAGCTCGGTGGTCGAACGGTCTAAAGCGCGCGCTGATAGATCACAGCGCCTCTCACCGCCTGGGTTCTAATCCCACTCGGGCCAGATCCTTGTGTGAGAAAGTTTGTCAGTTCGCTTGCCGAAGGTCGGTGGTTTTCCCCGAGCACTCTGGCGAAGCATCTAACAAAATATTGTCAAATTTGTTCGACGTAAGCAACTATGCTAGCCAGCAGTAAGTTATAGAAGGATTTTGTTTTTCAGCGAATTTAAGGTCATCCATTTAATTTCACTAGTTGCATATTATAATTATTCACAACTTTTTCATATTATTGTGAAATACGGATAATATTTTTTCAGTTCTTTAATTGTTTAATCATTTCAAGTCTTTTTTAAAATGCTGCGAGTGTTGACTTACTTTGCTGTTTGTGTGTCGCCATTGTTAACATTGGTCTTTTAATAAAAGCGGAAAACACCGAAAGTAGTACGGCAAAAGTGCAAAGTTATACGAAAATAAATTGTTCAAAATGACGTCATACAGAAAACATCGACCAATCAAAACACAATAAAATCGGACATCACGCGCAGTTTGTAATAAAATTAAATTATACAATAAATAAATGAATAAATAAATTAAATAAATAAATAAATAAAAACAACAAACAAACAACAAATAAATAAATAAATTGATGAATGAATGAATGAATGAATGAAATAACAACTAACAACAATGATATCATAATCAGTTGTTAAAGTAATGCTGCCAACCTCGAATCACCGCTTGGAGGGATCTTAGTGGAAGTAAGTTTGTCTGTTTACCCGCAAAAGTTCAGCTAATTAAAATTCCAAATATTATTGACACTGAAATGTTATTATTTTCATATTTTCTACAATATATCATACCCATATACATTTCGCTTCTGTGTGATCATGATGCCTAAACATGCATACTTCATCAGGACCACATGTGTGCAAGTGCTGTCTACAATTGTTCAAGTCGTGACAGTTGTAACAACTAACAGCTGAAAAGAACAGTAAAATATATATATATATATATATATATATATATATATATATATATATATATATATATATATATATATATATATATATCGCTTATGATAAAAACTTAAAAAAAAACCTAAAACCTCTATGAACACATACTTTCACAAAACATCTGAGTATTATTGTGTAGAGAATTTGAGCTATTTAACGGAGACAAACGGCTAACAAACTTTAATCAAACTACGACGTGACGGGATAACAAAGAAAATCTAATGGTGTTGTAAGGACAAAATGATCAACACTTAATTCAGGTAAAGTGGGGTTTTTTTTTATTTCACTTTTTCTTGATATTGTAATGTTGCTTAACGTTGCATCAACTTTTTTTATCTTATTTGCTATGTTAATTTTTCCCTAAGGACCAATCAAAGAAAAAGCGTGTACTTCTGGTAAGGTGCTATCCGTCGAGTCATTATACCGCAGAGAAGCATACAAAGACTGGTTTACTCGGTGCGAGGATAATGTTACTGGGGGATTGGTATACTTATCTATAGACACAGTAACTTTATGGGCTAGCACCTTAAGTAAAAATGGCAAGCTTCTGCAAGGCAGACCATAATACACAGTCTCAAATTTACGATATTGTTTATAGATTAATTCATACGACCACACCGTAGTAGAGCCAAACGAGCGATTAAAAGTTACATGTATTTTTCTGAATTTATTTTTTATTCAGGCGAAATAGAGCCAAACGAGTAATTAAAAGTTACATGTATTTTTCTGAATTTATTTTTTATTCAGGCGAAATAGAGCCAAACGAGTAATTAAAAGTTACATGTATTTTTCTGAATTTATTTTTTATTCAGGCGAAATAGAGCCAAACGAGTAATTTAAAGTTACATGTATTTTTCTGAATTTATTTTTTATTCAGGCGAAAAAAATTTGAACCTGGTGAACCAGTAAAAGTGCACAAAAAAGATAATTATTACAGGAAAAGGCAAAAGTGTTTAAAATGACTGATAAAAGCAAACAATATGTTGTTCTGGCAAACTCCCATCCCATATAGCAAATAATAAATAAACCAAGAACTGTTAAATAGTAAAACACTGGATAATTGCTGCCCTGAAGTTGTAAAAGTTACACAGAATGTAACCAAAGATTTTGCAGAAAAATGTATGCGGGAATCTACCGGAAATTTAAAACAGGTGGAAAATGATTTCAAATTGAAATAAATTTCATTTTAAATTCTAAATTTTAATTAGAGACGAGCGGGTCCGACGAACTTCAAATTAATTTGTCATGGCCTGGAGACTTTAAATCTTGCTTCTGTTGCAAAAAGCTAAAAAATGTTGATGCTAAAACATTTAATTTGTTTAAACAACCTAACAAACTACAATTATTTAAATAATGGTTTGGCAAAGGTTAACCTACAATCTTTAAGAAACTCACAATAAAAAGAACCAAAATTAGACAGTTAGGGGCGTTAAGGGCGCTAGACCCAGAAGTCATCATGGCTAAAAGCACTATAAAAGAGAAAACTGAAATTATAAAGAAAAGCATTGTAAAGAAAAGTGTTTAACGACAGATTCAATTTTAACAACGGTTTCAAAATTGTCAATATTGAAATGGTGGCTGTCTAGGTATCAAGAAAACCGCCTTAATCAAAGAGGAGAGGTAATAATATAATAATTCTGTATTGTTTACTATATCAATGTATTTTTACGCTTAATTCTTATTGTGAATTTCACACACACACACACACACACACACACACACACACACACACTGTAAAATATATTTTACCAGTCTTAAACCTTTGTCAACCAGAGATTAAAGCCAATAAGTAATTTATTTGAAAAAAAAATACAAATGTAACTTTTTTTTACTTTTACGAAATTCTTATTAATAATTATTTGTCAATGGTTTATTTATGAATACTTTAATGGCATTAAATTCTGATTTGTTGACTCTCTCTCTCTCTCTCTCTCTCTCTCTCTCTCTCTCTCTCTCTCTCTCTCTCTCACACACACACACACACAAAGTTTTATACTTACGGGTTTGAACTTTTCCAGTGGTAACTTTGGCGTTATAACTGTCTACGCATGCTTGGTCATAACAACAACAACCATCTTGATGATCATGACCTCCACAAATATGATGACAATTCTTGATAGAAAAAAAAGGAAAATGTTTTATGTGTTAGTTAAAATTAATATAAATTTAAAAAGTATGCAATTTTATTAAAATTTTATTCAACAGTAAAATATTAGAATTATTATTTTTTGATATATACATATCTTGATATTGACCAGAAGCCAAACTTTTTAAAAAATTAATCTTTTTGTACAATCTCTCAATTTGTATTATTTTAAAACTAGATTTAGCTGGATCTAAAACGGTTTTAAAAAAAGACATATAACATTTTTGCAAGCGGCAAAATCAGAATAAATTAACCTTTTGGATAATTGTTGCAAAATTGTGAGAGAATAAATTTTGTAGTGGAACGTGCAATTCTTGTCGAATGTCATTGATTAAAAACGGACTGATCTAGCAGATAATTAAATTCTTACTTTGAAACTTTTTTGATTTTTTTTAAATATCTGAAACATTACGTAAGTGATAAAGTTGAAAGCCCTTTGATAGCATTATAACACAATTGCATTACATTATACAGTCAGTCAAACCCGTCTATAGTGGTCAGTTACTTGACCAGACCTAAGTGACCACTATAAGCAGATGACGACTATGGACAAGTTTAAAATATAAATATATTTAACAAAAAATACATGTTTAATTTAATGTGCCAAATGTTCTGATTTCGAAAAATCATTCCTTATCAATGACACTAGTGGCCGAAAAGATCGATAGATAAAAAACATTAGCGATTGTTAATCCAAAGTTCAAAAATTATATGAATCCAAATCCGTATCCAGCTTTGCATAAGGGCACATGTTTAGTTTCAAACATGTTTCAAAAATTAAGACGGCTGAAAATTTAGCTACGTACATGGTATGCATTTTTTGTCAGCACAAAGAACTGACTACTTAGATAAGAATACCTTTCACCAGTATCGGTACAAGCTTAAGGTAATAATTATATTCTACTTATATTGTATTTTATACCTGTTTAATATTGATGTACTATATGTGAACTTTTTGGAAAATATACGTTATCTCTATCTCAAAATATATCTAGTTATAATAATAATAATAATAATAATAATAATAATTTATTCTCACATTGCATTAACAATTTTGATTGATTTATTGATTGTTTTAATGGGATCTTACGTCCCAGTCAAGAATATTTCACTTATATCGAGACGTCACCAGAATTTTTTACCTTTGCAGTGCGCATAGGGGTATGTGCAGAGAGGGTTCTTTAACGTGCCACGCCTGCCGGAACACGGGGCATCGGTTTTTAAGGTCTTACAATTTAGAGAACGATTACATATACAATAAATACATAAGTAAGTACATGCATGACATTTGTAAACGGGTAGGTTTTTTTTAAATATTTAAAATGAACTCAAAAAAAAAAAAAAAAAAAAAAAAAAAAAAAAAAAAAAAAAAAAGGGTAAATTAAAAAAAAACCAAACATAAAATTATTTTGACACAATGTTAAAAAAGTCCAAAACTTTGATGATGCCATGATTATTGAGTATGCGAAAGTTATCGCGTGTACACGAATTTCTTCCTTTTTTGACAGCTCGTATAAAATGTATCATGTGATAACGTCTAAGATTTTGTATGCTTATGCCAAAATCACTACGTGTTACGTAGGTTTATGCGTTTTCATTACACTGTTATTTTCACGTAAGCACGCAATACCTTTTCGTAAACACCCATTATTTTTGTTTGACGCGATGTAAAAAATATTTTTCGTGTAACCTCTGTGCCAATGTAACTTTGTTCTTTTTTAAATACTGAATTTATGAAACTTACATGATCACCACTGCGGTAGCTCAGTTGGTAGAGTGCTCGCTCCGTCAGTGGAGGCCGTTTGATTGAACCCCGTCCGGGTCTAACCCAAGATTGAAAGTGGGTAGTGACTGTTCTTTTGCCAAGCACTCGGCATTACGAAATTAAAATTATGGTTCTTTCGGATGAAAAGTTAAAATTAACGAGGTCCCGTGTCATGGTAGTCGTGGCGCGATAAAGAACCTTGCTGTATAATGCCATCAGCGCAACGCACAGGCAAAATTTTCGCACCTTCGCCTATAGCTAGCGACGTCTCGATATAAGTGAAATATTCTTGACTGTGACGTTAAACACCATTATTCAACTCAACCCAACTTACATGATCAGATACACATTGTCCAGTATATCCACCGTCATGGGATTTTATAAAACAGTACTGAAAATTAAAAAAATATATATAAGTATTACTCTTTGTTTAGGGGAAAATTGAACAGGGTTCATATATTATATAGTCAATACACCAGCCAGAAATATATTTTTTGTTTGGAGGCATTTATCAACATTATCTTTCGCAAAAGTTGTACACAATGCAATTAGAGAAAGTCAAGATGAAAGGGAAGAGAAAACGGACAGACATAATTCCTGATTTTTATTTATTCATTCATTCATTCATTCATTTATTTATTTATTTATTTATTTATTTATTTATTTATTTTGTTTTTTTTTAAACAGAATTGTTTTTGCATAACCAAATCACGTCAATATTTTGTTGTTCATACCAACAACATTCCGGTCAATACAAGTGATAACACTTACAATAGACCGTTTATCCAGTAAGTAACAAGGCTGTGGCTATCGTTCTTCATTTCTGCTTAAAGGCAAATGAATTTATTTCCTTTATTGTCCTTTCACATTTCTTTGATTGCCCTATCGCAATATTTTGTTGATGTCTGAAACCTTTCTATTATAAGGTAGAAAAAGGGTTACTATCCATGAAAATTTTCATTTAAAGTAAGCAGTGATAAGCTAAAACTTTGCCTACATAATTCAAGTATTAACCACTCGGAAATTTTCGTGACAAATCGTGTAATTCCGTGAACAACCTTACAATACATGATAATGTAAACCGGAAGTGCTAACACTTGTTTTGAATAACCTTGTTCATAAGTAGACTTATCATTTCTGACATGTATTCATAAAGTAAACGGTGATATTGTAAGCACATTTTTAAGTATTTGCAAGAATAAAAATGACTTAAAACACACACACACACACACACACACACACACTTTCATTAACTAAAGAGAGTGAGTGGAGTAATGGAATGGTGTTTTACGCCCCAGTCAAGAATCTTTCACTTATTTCGAGGAGGTCAGTTCTGGGATGGTTCGAGGAAACCGGAGTGCCCGGAGAAAACCACCGACCTTCGGCAAGCGAACTGACAAACTTTCTCACACTAGGATCTGTCCCGAGTGGGACTCGAACCCAGGCGGTGAGAGGCACTGTGATCTGTAAGCGCGCGCTTTAAGACCACTCGGCCACCTAGGCCCCTTATTAACTAAAGAAAATAGTTTTATTTTATAGTAACACTTATAAACAATGAAGTAAAAAGCTTAATAGCTAAATAAAACATATCAACTCAAGTTTTATTGGAAATGTTTATCTAGCCACCCAACATAAGATATTGAATAATAAAAAAAAAAACTTGTTCCAAAACGATAATCGAAGAATAAATAGGGATCCGCTGAGGCTCATAATTAAAAATGTTTTTGCTCACCAGATTGTGATGTGCACTACATGCATAGCCGAAACAATTACTGATAACAATCTGCTGATGTTTTATATGAGGTCCTGGTGCATACGAACCTAAAGGAGACGAAATTTTATATATATATATATATATATATATATATATATATATATATATATATATATATCTGTGTGTGTGTGTGTGTGTGTGTGTGTGTGTGTGTGTGTGTGTGTGTGCATATCTTTATATATATAATTATATAAAGAAAAAGTTAGTTTCTCAGTGTCCGGTAGATTGAAAGCGTCTGAAGATGTAATGAGAGCGCTAATGCTTTACAAAATTGTGTTGTACTTTTTTCTTTATTATATATATACATATCTAAATACACATGACTATTTATTTCTTGAGAAAAAAAATATAAATGAGGATGAAGGATGTTACTGATGAGTTCTATCAAAAACTTTACAATGTGATGATTGTATAGTTGTGAGTATTAAAGTCAGTATCAGTTATAAGCGTTGAACTGTTCAATGTAGAATGGAGTGCAATTGATTGAAGTATTGTTGTACGCCCCAGTAAAGATACTATTATTATTCAACTATGTCCAGGCGATCATCACTGAGATGGTAAATGAAACTTAAGAACATGTATCTAAAGAAAAACCCTGGCCTTCAATAACTGAACCTACATTCTTTCTCATACTTGTATCAGTCCGAGCAGAATTTGACGACCCGAGGCTTGAAGTGGCATTGTGATCAGTAAATTGTCATCAAGAACAATTAGCCGTCCAGACTCTAATTATTAATGAAAGCTTGAAATAGTTTTGAGTTGATTAAAGTAATAGTATTTTAAGCCCAAGTAAAAAAAAAAACTGTCACTTATATCGAGTTGGTCAGTTTTAAAATGGTAGAGGAAATCTGTGTGCCCAGACATAACCACTGTCTGAGTGGGATTCAAACCTAGGCGGTTAAAAGCGCTGTTATCCGTAAGTGGGCGCTTTTTTAGAGACCACGTGGCCAAATGAGCTCCCGTTTTTAATTGAAAAGTAATTTAAGAATCTTGAACCGACCGAGGTCCTTGAATTCGTTTTGATAAATGGTGTTTACCCACATATCATTTAACTTATATCGAAACAGTTAGTTAAAGGATGGTGGAGGAATATCCTGGAAAAAAACGACTGACCTTCGGTAAAAAAACTAAAAAGCTTTTCCACATAAGAATCTGAACTTAGATGATGAGGGGCAAAATGTGATCCGTTAGCGTGGCCACCGAGGCCACCTTAATAACGGATCCTTATTCCAACTTTAAACCTGTAATTTTTTACAATTTATAGAATGCTTTCATACCGTGTACCTAAAGCACCACAGGCCTACAGACTTGTAAATAAACATACTAACAAGGCTGTGGCTATCGTTCTTCATTTCTGCTCAAAGGCAAATGAATTTATTTCCTTTATTGTCCTTTCACAACTTTTTTTATTGCCCTGTCGCATTTCTTTGAAAAAACTAAAATTATTAAAATTTTCAAATATGTGCATTAATAGCCAGAGTACCCGGAATTAGCCACCGAGCTTTGGCAAACGAACTGACAAGTTTTCTCACTCTATTAGTTGCTCAAGCAGGATTGAACCTAGGTGATTAAAGGCACTTAGATTTATCTGCAAACCGGCACGTTAAACAGACGGTCACGTAGCCCCCTTCGATAAAAAAAATTATCAGAATTCAAAATGTTAGGTGAAAATAATGTCTTCTACTTAGCTTTAATGCAATTTAAGATTAAAAAAATATTGGAGCCATTATAAAAAAAAAATGTTAATGCAGATAAGAAGTTATGCCCTAATTTATAAAATTCTCATGGCTTGTCCGACATTCCTTTAATGAAGGACCTTACACAGATAATGGAATCTGAAAATAAATAAGGTTAGAGACGTATTTCATCTTGATCGATCTTACAATATAATTGTAATATCTGATTAATTATTGAATAGTGATGTTTCAGTTTTAGTTGCCAAGACCTGTTTTAGTATTTTAAGTAGACGTATTTCTTTTTTATATGAGTAAACCTTTATTTTCAATTTTTATTTTTAATTTTTTTTAGTGCAATACCGTGGGTATTAAACTCTTAAATAGTGTCTCATAAGTCTTTATAGACTGGATCCCATAATTTTAGTTGCACGTATTTATTTTATATGTGTTGTATTGTTTTATGACATGTGACACTCTAATAAATAAATAAATAAATAAATAAATAAATAAATAAATAAATAGAGTTTAAAGTAATTTGTATACAAACCTGTTACCAGAAAACTTAAGAGAATCAGATATTGCATTTTGAGCAAGGATCTTCCAACAGATCGTCCAGGCAGAAGGTAAATATCTTATCTCTTGTATGTGTGACGCAGATATCAAACGAGGTCAGGATACTTTTGAACTAAACAATACTGGGGAAAAACGCATCAAATAAGATTAAGTATGTTGTCATAAAAATTCACTATAGAAATGACAAGTTTTACTAAACAAACAAACATACAAACAAAAATTGAAAGAAGAAAAAAATATTAGTTGAGTAATGGTGTTTAACGTCCCAGTCAAGAATATTTAACTTACATCGAGACGTCGCCAGCTATAGGCGAAAGTGCAGAAATTTTGCCTGTGCGTTGCGCTGATGGCATTATACAGCAGGGTTCTTTATCGTGCCGGTTGGTACTCCGCCATCAGGTCCAACGGCATCAGTAGCACCAGCGATTGCCCAAACAACAACACAATCCCCTACGACAACACAGGCACCCACTTTAAAGTCTTGGTTCAGACCCGGCCGGAGTTTGAACCAACAACCTTCTACTTACGGAGCAAGCACTCTACCGCAGTGGTGAAAAAAAGAAAAGAAAAAAAAATGAAATAAAATAGATAATGAAAACTGCTTAAACAACTTACTAGAGAGCGTCAATTTACAATTGTGGTAAAGATTTTTTATAATTTTGTTTAACGTCACATCAGCATTGTAAGTTATTCGCGATGACAACAAAGTTATAAATAACTAAGGATTACTTAAGGACTAGTTAGTATATTCGTGTGTTGCCCGAGTATGTATTTTGGTCCTGTGATGCCCGAGTGTGTATTATGGTCCTGTGATGCCCGAGTGTGTATTATGGTCCTGTGTTGCCCGAGTGTGTATTATGGTCGTGTGTTGCCCGAGTATGTATTATGGTCCTGTGATGCCCGAGTATGTATTATGGTCGTGTGTTGCCCGAGTATGTTTTATGGTCCTGTGATGCCCGAGTGTGTATTATGGTCCTGTGATGCCCGAGTATGTATTTTGGTCCTGTGATGCCCGAGTATGTATTATGGTCCTGTGTTGCCCGAGTATGTATTATGGTCCTGTGATGCCCGAGTATGTATTATGGTCCTGTGATGCCCGAGTATGTATTATGGTCCTGTGATGCCCGAGTATGTATTATGGTCATGTGATGCCCGAGTGTGTATTATGGTCCTGTGATGCCCGAGTATGTATTTTGGTCCTGTGATGCCCGAGTATGTATTATGGTCGTGTGATGCCCGAGTGTGTATTATGGTCGTGTGATGCCCGAGTGTGTATTATGGTCGTGTGATCCCGAGTGTGTATTATGGTCGTGTGATGCCCGAGTGTGTATTATGGTCGTGTGATGCCCGAGTGTGTGTTATGGCCGTGTGATGCCCGAGTGTGTATTATGGTCGTGTGATGCCCGAGTGTGTATTATGGTCGTGTGATGCCCGAGTGTGTATTATGGTCTGCAAGAGTGGCATTAAAACCGAAAAGGTTACGGGTGATGAGGGAAATCCAGTTGGTATCGGGGTCGTATGACTAAAACTTCAAAATTGGTAGTGGCCATTCTTTTGCCAGTCTTTCGGCATTAAAAAATTAAAGTCAAGGAGTCATCATTCGAAGAAAACTACCCCCCCCCCCTTCTTCAAAGGTCAAAATTTTTGCCACTTTACCTATAACTATTGACGTCTAGATAAAAGTGAAATATTCTTGACAGGGGCGTAAAACCCCCATTTAATCAAATCAAAATAAATCAATTGATGAGGGCATGATATTTAGGTATATAATATAGAGAAAAAGACGACTTGGGTCAGACAATTTTATCAGGAAAAGTAAAGGGGTTACAAATGTTAGGCTTTTCAGATTAAATCCTTTTCTTAAGTTTTGATTTTAAGAAAGACATAAAGTTATCATTTTATGCAGTTTTAACTATATAGACTTTCCTGCAAATAAAAACATAAATGAATAAATAAATAAATAAATAAATAAATAAATAAATAAATAAATAAAATAGCTAATAAAATGTAAGACTTAAAATATATTTTATGAAAATTATAGTTATTTTTTTATTTAATTTTATTTATTCTATTTATTCTATTTTTTTTTCTTTGAGTTGTTTCGTGACGATTTGAAAATCAAGCCAGAATTTAAAAAAAATGTGCTGAAAAATACAAGATTCGTCAAATTTTACAGTAAATAAAATATCTTTCTTTTCATTCTTTTCTTTCTTTCTTTCTTTCTTTCTTTCTTTCTTTCTTTCTTTCTTTCTTTCTTTTTTTATTTATTATTTTGATTTTTTCTAATTGTTAACGTGATTTTTTGAAAGAACGAGCAAAATTTGAAAAAAAAGTTCTTTAAAATACAATTTTCAAGGTCTTTTAACTGTTTACGTGCCACAATTGAACATCAATGACCTCGTACTCAGATACCTGTCGATAATGCAACCGCACTTAAATCACGGTTGTACTTTCCTCGAACTCGACATAACCTTCTTGATAAGAATCAAAGACAAACATTATCTATGACTACGCATTCTGATAATCTTTTTGTTTAAAATTGTGTCTGATTGACACAATTTTTGAGGGGGTAGATGTAAGTGTGGGAGGGTTCTATGAACGAATTTTCACATTTTATTTATTTATTATTATTATTACTATTATAATAATAATTATTATTATTATTATTATTTATTTTTTTTATTTTTTTTTTTTTTTTGCTTTTTTCCCCTTATTTTCTTACTTTTCTTCTATTTTTTTTGGTTAGGAAAAAATGCGTGCGGATTTTGAAATTTTGAATATACGTGCCCTACATTAAATTTTTTCTTAAACTTAAAAATTGTCAAATAAATTAAAAATTCTCTTAGAAAAATTCTCTTAAAAAATCTTCCTAAAACATGAAATGATAAGAAAATAATCTATAATCAAAATTGTCAAGTTTTTATCAACTAGGTCAGAATATTTAACATATTAATAGGACAATGCCATCTAGAAGAAAAGACAATGACCCGACACAGGATAATTTACTTCATAAGATCTAACTGTTTAAACCTATCACGGAAGTGCCAGGAGAAAACCACCACCTTCGGCATGCGAATTAACGAACTTTCTCACATTAGGATCTGTCCAAATGGGATTCGAAACTAGGCGGCAAGAAGCATTGTAATCCATATGTGTCCGATTTAGACCACTTAGTCAATTATGTCCCGTTTTATGATTTGAATGTTTTGATTTTTTTTTAACATTCTAATGTTAAAATCACATAATTGAATAAATTAATATAAAAATTAAAAATTTAAACTAGAAAATCATATTAATTATTACTAAAATGAATAAACAAATACACAAATTATCAAATTAATTGGTCAAAGGTATAATTTTACTTTTAACTATTTACGGCATGGAGACAGGAAATCTTTCATTTCCAATGATATAAACATCACACAAAATTAGCAGGGTTTTTTTTTTTTTTTTTTTTTTTTTTTTTTTTTTTTTTTTTTTTTTAAAGATTTTCAATTTTGCTGTGATAAAATAAATATCAGAGAGTGAATTAAAAACTTAACAAACTTAACTGGTTCCCTGGATAACGTGACTCAGGACTAGGTGATCGCCTCGATGGCTTAGTGGTAGATTGTCCGCCGCCTTGGGAGCCGAAAAGGTTATGGGTTTAAACTCTGACCGGGCCATATATAAGAGTTTAAAATTGAAATATTACTTTCTCTCCTGGCGCTCAGTATCAGGAGTTAAAATATTGACTGGGTCACCTGGTGCCAGGGTAATGGACTGGGGGAAGTGGTATGCTTGTTTGTATCATATTGATTTGGTGAGCTAGTACCTTGTTCACCTGGTGCCAGCATAATGGACTGGGGGGGGGGGAGTGGTATACTTGTTTGCATCTTACTTAATTGCTGAGCTAGCACCTTACCAAAAAGTCACCCTGTGCGCACACGTACATGACAGACCACACAACACCAATGCACATCACACACATACATGAACTTGTTTTGAGATAAATCAAGTTAAATTGATAATCTTGTTCTCCATGAATAGCTGAACAATTGCTGATGCGATGTTAGACAACATTATAACAACAGCATCAGGGCATGGTATACCTGTTTGCAGCATACCTTTGCAGCATACCAACTAATAAAACCAGCAAATAACTGGAAACATGCTGATGTAATGTTAACAACTTAATAATTAACCAATAAATTCTGTGGCGTGAAGGGGATCTAAAATGTTTGGGTGGTTGAAGACTTTATTCATTATGCTTGTCGCAATTACACTTCTAGTTTTCCTTATTATTCAAAATATAAAAAAAAATTAATCCAATGAAGTATAATCACTTGGGAATCTGTATTTGATACAGCTGCATATCATCTACAAAGCTAGCTCAATTTTATTGTTACACCGTAAAATCCCCAAATATCTAAAAGGTGCTTTGTTGTTTGCATTGAAATTCAACAAAAGACGCATTGATTTCATAGTGTTAACCTCCCCTTGTATGCACGCACGCACGCACGCACGCACACATACACACACACATACATAAAGATCAATTGGCTTAGATGTGATATTTTATAAAGTGGTTATGGAAGTTTCACTACCTATTTTTACGTTCCCTTGCTTTACTTTTGTTGGTGGCATGTATTATTATGCATGGTGTGTAATCAATTCTACGTCGCAGTTTATTTTTATAGATTTAACGTCTTGGTCCTTCAAAATAGCTATTTGTAGATTTACTAAGTGCACAGGGAACGATCAGAAACGGCGTTTCTGGGATACAATGTTCTGGACGATGTGTCACGTGACTTTCATCACCACGTGATTGAAATTAGGGCACTTTTTTACCACCTTGTTTATGAACATATATACAAAGAACTGCTAGGTCTCGTTTTTGATGATAAATTGAAAAGTTTTCGACCAAAAATGGCATTTTAATTTTTTTTTTTTTTTTAGGTTTTTTAATAATAGAGACGATTAAAAAACATTATAAATTAATTCTATTCAATTAAAAAATAACGGAAACATCTCTGTTGTGATGGCTGCCTAGTGAACTATCAGTGACAGAATTTAAGATATTCATCATTTGTAGGATATATATAATTTTGTGTATTTTGTGTAATATAAAATTAAATAACTCAAATAGAATTAAAATCAAGCAGTCTTAAGATACATGTAGTTAAAGACGTATATTCTATTTTACGTTTCCCCTAGTAAGAAGCTTCTGGTTATTGCTCCCGACGAAAATAACCAAGAAATTTTTATAAACTCTAATTTAGATCTTGAGATGCCATATGCATTTAATCTATTCATTTAAAACAATTAAATTATTTGATACAGGTTCAAGCTCGATAATATATGTAAAACAGTTAAATTTACGACCCTTTCCTATCACCATTCCTATTCCGATCTTTGTTGACATTTTTGTTATGCCCTAAATTCGAGGTCGGTCACATGATTCAGGTCGATACTAAAATCCGAATTGGCAAGGAATAAATACATCCGCGAAACGACATATTGAATAAGGTTGTGAACAGAACCTTCTTTGAACTGTGTGAATGATCTTTTAACTGTTAATTGCTTCATCAAACTCGAGTTGATACTTACCTCTTAAAATGATTAGGCTTTTCAGAAACTTTTAACTAGCATCTTTGATAATCATAAACAATAGTGTAAATTTCCGAAAATAATTACTTTCGGACCTCGAAACGGCGGTGGTCGTTCGGATGAGACCTTAAAAACCGATGCCCCGTGTCAATACAGAACCCTCCCTGCACACTGCCCTAAGCGCACTGCAAAGGTAAAAATTTCTGCCATTTCAACTATAGCTGGTGACGACTCAATATAAGTTAAATCCTCTTGACTGGGACGTAAAACCCTATTGAATCAAATCAAATCAAATCGAAACGGTGGTTATCATTTCAAAACTTTCTTAGGAAAAATCTTTTCGTGGTCTATAAGCAGAAATTTACAACGCAGATTGGTTAAAAAATTATTTTCAAGGCCTTTACAAAACAAAAAAATGTTTTGCATCTTTACAGCTTAGTTGAAGTATTTTAAGCTTTATATTTTCTCATTTTCAATCTTTAATTAGCCTATGAACATCATTAGTTTATTTAATTAACCAAAGCTTTAAGTTTGGTCAATACTGCTTATATATGGTGATATTTATCACCTATAACTATACTGAAGTGATTCATTCTCAGCTTCATAAGAGTAAACTTGTCGCTATCATATTTCAAAACCTTTTTCATTTACCAATCTTTAGTACAGAAACATTCCTTGCTATTGCCCTTAAGTTGCTTACAAAATCGAAAATCAACATTTTTGCATATATTCGATAAGAAGAACATCCAAAAGCCATAAATAAAAATGTCTTCTTTTAGTTTTCTTGCGACTAACTTTTATGGATTTAAAGAAAGACAATGTAAATGAGCACAATAAAAGTGACAATGTACATTGAAAAACATTTGCATCTGTTTATTTCAAGTAATATTTAAAACACTGACATCTGCTGTGCATAATTTCAATAACTTTTCAGCCGATCATTGAATAATAACTACACTGCCATCTGTGAAGTTCAATTGATCTGATGTTACAGCTGCCGGTTGTGTAGCTACAAAACAAACAGAAAATTATAGTGAATAAAATCAATAATTGAAAAACTACCCTAAACACATTGATATAAATACATTGGATTGTTTAGCGGTATTTTTTTTTCAATAGGAAAATGTCAGAAACATATGATCTGTTTAAGTGTTAAAACTGCAAATATCCTTTATTTCCAGGATCTTCAAGGCTCTGCCTGTCGCGTTTTAATTCCGCCTCCCACACTGTGTTGTGTGGCTACCATATTAGTATGAACGTTCTTAGGTGCTATACTGTTTTTATGCAAATATAAGATTACTGCTCTTTTACCGACTTTGTCAATTTTGCAAAATCCGCTCACCTTGTTCAATATATGGTACTACATTGTTGATATAAGCTGATCAAATGGCACCAGTATTTGAGTGCATGGCATTAAATAATCAGGATATTAAAGTAGGGCTGAAAAGGGACATCAATGCTAACTTCTCCAAATATAAGGATCACAACAGTCATCGTATCATAAATAATTATAAGGTATCGACTTCAAGACGACGAATACAGAAAAAAACATAAGCGGAATCGTTGTCTAATATCTTTTTATTTGCTTTCATTCTCAGTCTATATATTCTGGTCAAACCAATTTATTTAGAGGCCCCCAGTATTTTCCACATTCCCTTACTTTATATTAAATGCATAATTCTAGATATTATCACAATTTGTTCCAGCAAAGCCTTGCGTATATCCATTACGTAAAAGCAACGTTTGTGTCTATAAGGACTTTTTATATCAAATTATGCCAACAAATGAAAAATTGAACAAACCCAGTATTTTTAAAAGTATACAAAAAATTAACTTTAAAATATTCGATCCATTTGAAAACTGCTCGAAATGGTTCTTTTTTGTATTTTCTGTTTTTTGGAATAATAAATCTTAATACTGTTGGTAAAACGTTATTGTGATATTGATTATTCCCAAAGAGAATACATCAGCAAACGAATAGAAAGAAATGGCAAGAAAACTAAGACTAAAGAAGAAAGAACAGAAGAGAAAACCAAAAGATAAACGAAAGTAAGAGTTAATCTATATTTTGATCATTTTATGAAAACTTCGTGATACCGAAAATGAAATTTTACTATTCTGAGAACAAATTTTTCTTTGCAGCTACTCTTGTATAAGAAGAATCAGCGATGCAACAAGGCTTTAGGTTGTGCATTTGAGATCTGCTCGATTGTCATGGAAAAATATGCAGTCATAATTTATAAAACAAGATAGACGGTTAATACACAGAAGCACACTGCAAAGAAACTGGAAGTGTGGAAGACAGAACGCGTCCAGGAGAGCCTCTTAAATTAACATATCGTAAAAAAAGACTTTTTGAGAAAAGAATATGTTAAACAACGTCATATAACTTTAACAGAACTTACATTATAGTTGTTCAAATTTTGTGGAAAAATAGGTTGGAAAAGAAACTTTTAAATGCATTATAAGTATATTTGGTCTCAAAAGTTATGTTCTGGATCTTAAACAGTAAATAACGACTAATAAAGAAGAAAAAAACAAAAACTAAAACGATTTCAATGGGCAAAAGAGCATTTAGATAAATCCATGAAATTTTGGAATCAAGTAATTTTCTCAGATATATCAATTTTCAAATCAAATAAAAATGGTAGTAAATTTAGAATTTGCGTTACATGCATGAGAAATACAGCAAAGACTGTTTTCAAACTAAAGTTAAACATCCAGATCAAGTACATGCCTGGGGTGTCATCTCACCAAATGATCCATGTATTCTAAAAAGGGTTGATGGGTAACAAAATATTAAATCTTGTTGATTAAGTGTCACAATTTTTTTTCCTAAAAATACTTCAGTTTTCAGCAGGACAATGCTCCATGTCATAGTTCTCATTCGTTTTTATCGTTTCTAGACAGGAGGGTGTAGACACTATCAATTGGCCTGCTAATTCCCCTTCGAAAATGTGTGGTACTACATAGGTAAGAGGGTAGCTAAAATTGCGCCAACAACATCAGCTGAAAGCTGTAAAATCAAAATAGTACCGATTGGCTAGGAATTATTTAAAATCTTTCTTCAATAGTATGCCATCTAGAGTTTTTATAAAGTTAGGAGTGGGCATGCAAAATACTGAATTATTGTGTTAAAATATGATATATGATGGCAATTATTTTGTGAATAATGTTATTTTTAAAAATAAATTGAATCATGAAAAGTTGTTACGGTTTTCCTGATTTTTTATGGGGGGTTCCAAATTAATTGGTTTGAACAGTATATCGTTTTGTGTGATATAAAATGCAATTTGAATGGGCTTATTTCATAGTAGAAAAATGGTAAAATTCATAGTTCTTATATGTCGTTAAAATAACAAGCGAAATGACTATCTTCTTAGGTTAATAAAGTTTAACAACAGAATAAAAAATAAGTAGCCTAAATTAATTGAGTAAACTAATAAAGTTGAAAAAGATCTTATAAAACGAATCCGAACACTATCCAAATACAGTAGAACTTCGATAACTCAAACTTCGATATCTCGAATACCACGGATAACTCGAAGTCTTTATTTTGTCCCGACCGGTTTTCTATATAAACTATATTAGGAAAACTTCGATAACTCAAACTTCTATAATTCGAATACCCCCGATAACTCGAAGTAAAAATTTGGTCTGTAGTTTAAAAATCTATTAAAAAAACTTCAAAAACTTGATTTTTTTGTAACAATGTATGATCAATGGAGAAATCACATATAGATAATTAGGCTACCGTTATAGTAGAGAAATGAACCGAGTAGTTCTTGTTATCTATCATATAAATTTTCGGATTTCCCGAATCCTGGACTACTGGAATTGTTGTACCTGTACCCAAAAAAGGCTGTTTATCTGATCCTAACGACTACAGACCCATAACGTTAGTCAGTGTTTTTTTTCTAAAATATTTACAACTATGATCAATGAAAGGTTGTTAAAATGGGCTGAATCATCACATCTGTTGAATGATAACCAATTTGGATTTCGACCCGGAAAGTCTACAGTCGACGCGATTTTTACACTTAATGGAATAATTTCAAATACTCTCAATGAAAAGGAAAAACTTTTTTGTGCATTTGTTGATTTCCGCAAAGCTTTTGATCGGATAGATAGGCGATTTCTTTGGTATTAACTGATGAAAATGGGCTGTAGCAGTAGCATGATAAACATGCTTAAATCTATTTATCATAAAGTTAACATTGTTATTCGTTCGGGTGGGCAGTTCTCAAATTCTTTCCACAATTTCACTGGTGTTAAACAAGGAGAACCACTTTCACCACTATTATTTCTCTTTTTATACGCCCGTCATATGACGGGACGTATTATGTTACGGTGCTGTCCGTCCGGGCGGGCGGGCGGGCGGGCGGGCGGGCGGGCGTCTGTTAACAATTTGTATTCTGTTCAATAGAGACCACAAACATTTATGGATTCAAATGAAATTTGGTATACAGCTTTACCATGGTAATACCTTGTGCAAGTTCGAATTACAACTTTTTCGGATTATTTTTGGAGGAGTTATGCCCCTTTTTTAACTTAGAAATTTTTGTATGTATGACCATGTGGTTTCCGATCATCAGAGCCTACAACTATTTATGGATTCAAATGAAATTTGGTATACACATTTACGATGTTATTATCTGGTGCAAGTTCGAATTACAACTTTTTCAGATTATTTTTGGAGGAGTTATGCCCCTTTTTTAACTTAAAACACCTTTTTATCATACTGCACAGATCACGACAACAGTTCAAATTATAATTAAGCTTTATAGATATAAATTATTTCAGGTTGGTTAAAAAAAAGGTTCTCAAAACATTTCAGACAAAAAATGTATTTGTTTCCTAAAATCTTCCTGCATGCAATGCTTAACACATGAAAACACTGCCATGACCTAACATTATATTTTAAACTTCTTCCTTCCTGGAAATGAATATGAATTATATAGCAGTCTACCACTATCCATTTAGCAATATATTTTTTCATACATATATCCTAGTTGTACTTATACTTCTCAGTAAGGAATGGAACAATCTAGAGGATTAGTGACGAATTCATTCGGAACATCCTCTGGATGTGAAATGATAAAGGCGACAACTTTCTCCTTTTTAGCAGCATATATTTGCATCTTAGGGACCTCTTCGATAGATTTTGCTAAAAATTTCTGAGGTTATGGAGTCTAATGCGATCTAGCTATCTAACTTGGTGAAATTTTTGGGAAAAATCGGTATCATACTTAATTTTGGGGTCAAACATGCGAAAAATGAATTTTTCCAAAAAACAATTACGTTTAACGCACTCCTGTTCAATAACAGTTCATTGTACGAAAAAGTCGTCCATTGACCGAAAAATGTTTAAGATCTGACGGAAAAGACGGTATTTTTATATTTTTTCTATCTTTTACATAAAATCCACAATAACTGTTTAAAGTCGGCGCTATCATCCAAAAACAATTTAACGTACCGTTTTGAATTCGTACCCATATTAAAGTAACCAATTCTTTACCAAATTATTGGTAGGTTTGGCACTTATCCGTTAGGTCTGTGTCAAACTTTTGAGTGGCAAGTTCTGTGGATGAGCTCTACTGATAGAAATCCTCTAGATTGTTCCATTCTTTCCCGCGAAACCCCTAAAGGTGTTGCCACACTAGTAAATAGTACTACTCGATCAATATAACACGGGCGTATAATGCTACGCTCGGCGGTGCTCTTGTTTATTAATAATATAGTAGACGATCTACGTTCTGATAACTACAACGGCATCATTGACATTAATGGATATTTAATTTATTTGCTGTTATTTGCGGATGATACAGTGCTTTTCGCTAGGTCTCCGGATATTTTACAGACACTTTTGAATAAATTACATACTTATTGTCATAAATTGTATATCGAGGTGAATGTGGAAAAAACAAAAACTGTCGTATTTCATAGGGGAAGAAGAAAATATGATAACTCGTGGAAATTTGGAGATTACTGCTTAGAAAATGTCGACTCTTATGTCTATCTCGGAAAGACTTTTCACCGAAATGGTAAATTTAATATTACACAAAGGAAACTCTCGGAACAGGGATCTCGAGGTCTATATAGTCTTTTAAATATCTACAGGAACCATATGATGTCCGTGAAGCAGAAATGTGAATTATTTTATTTCATGTGTCAGTCCGTCATATGCTACGCCTCTGAAATATGGGATTTCCATAAAGAGCCCGATATTGATATTATTCATAATAAATTTTGTAGAAATATTGTTAAAACAAGTAAATCTACTCCGATTGATTCTATGCTTGGAGACCTTGGTAGATACCCCTTATACATTAAACGTTAAGAACGTATCTTAAAATATTGGTTAAAAATTTTAACAAATAATGATACTGTCATATTTAAAGTTTATAACATGTTGTTATGTGACGCCAATAAAGGCAAGATAAATTGGGTTTCAAATGTTAGAGATCTTGTGTGTAATCTTGGTCTTGGAAATTATTGGCACAGCAAAAACCCTAATTTTATTAATTATAATTTATTAATAGAAAGGTTATATGACCAATTTATACAACAATGGTATGAATCCATAAATAATAAATGTAAATTATCTTTATATAAAAATGTTAAATCTGTTTTTCAGTTTGAATCTTATTTAGACAGTTTATGTTCTAATTACTTATCACTTATATTTCAGCTTAGATCTGGTTCTTTAAAACTAAATATTGAAATTGGTAGATACAGAAACCTTCCTAGAAATCAAAGACTTTGTACTTGTTGTAATTTACACATGTTAGAAGATGATTATCATTTCGTTTTAGTTTGCCCCGCCTACAGAAATTTAAGATTAAAATATTTACCACGGTACTATAATCATTGGCCAAATTTTTCAAAATTGTATTATCTTATTAGTTCTAATTCAAACACTCTGTTGTTGTGTTTAGCAAAATACTTGTATAATGCAACTAGATTAAGAAAACAGATTTGTAATATGTAGTATTTTTATTGTTTATTAGGTTAATAATAATTTTGTTGTATTCTGCCGCTATCAATATATGTACTTTTGTTGTGCTATAAGCTGTACTGCTATATGCAAATAAAGAGTATATAAATTAGTATCAATTAACGGATTAATATTCAGTACCGTCACGGACAATTAAGCCTAACATGAACGCTAATCCCCTACTTTAATAAAAGAAACCAATTAATATGCCGCGGTAGATTACTTTTGACTTAAGTTCTCCAAGCTGAATTAAAACGACTAACTCAGTTGTACTCACGACTCCAGTAAAATCTTAAATGACTTATTGCACTGCTTTATAATTTCATTTACTTTCTGTTCGTATTGTCTAACGAATGTAAAAATTAGGCATTTTTATAAATATGTACATATATCTGATTTCCTATTTCGTTGTTCGTATATGTCATGATCTTAAAATAAAATAACACGTTTCACACGCTTTTACCGTCAATATCAATTCTTTTAAAATAATTTATTATATTTTCTTTAAAAATCATCTTTTACTTTTTTTACATTCGAGTACAGGTAACTGTTTAAAACATCAAGATTTTGTAGTGGAAAACATATATTAAGGTGACACCATTCTTGGACATCATCCTTCAACTTCGATAACTCGAACACCCCGATAACTCGAAGTCCCCAGCCCAGTCCCGAGCACTTCGAGTTATCGAAGTTCTACTGTATCTTACAAAAATACCTGTTAAATATGGATGTGCCATGTGTATTTAGCAAAACCATTGAGCTTTCATTTTTTGTCCCTGCTTATCGGTCACAACAATATTTGAAAGATGATGTCGCCTTTGTACTAATGCTTTCCAAAACAGCTAACACTAACCCAAATTGCATTGTGTCACATGAAGGTTGAAATGTTGCAAGAATTGGGTAAAAAACGAAATTATTAGCAAAAAGGGGGCACATGATAAAAAACTTCATCCATGTCTTTGAAAATCTGTATTATGTTTGGATATTGGATTTTCTTACAAACGCTAAGTAATGTGACAGTGAATATATGGTAACCTATTATTTTCAAACTTTCAATATCACCAACATACGAAATTAAAACAATAAGTAAGAATCTTCTTATAGAAAATATTTTGTTTTGTTTCTAGACAATATTTTAGTAACTTTTTTATATTTATATATCAATGGAACTTGGGATTCATTAATTTAAAAAAAAAATCGTTTTATCTATCAGCTTTTCAGCTACAAGTGGCACTGATGAGTAATAAATTTCCGAAATGTGCGAATATGATACAGTAAAATTAAACATGTATTTTGTTATATATTTACGATCCCCTAAGCGGGTGCTGCTGGTGGAGTAAAACTCCCCGTTTTTAACCATAACTCAGTAGGCCGTACCTTTTGTTGTCAGAAAATGTACCTTGTGTCAAAATTTTCAGCCTTTTTAATATTTGAGATTTATTAATACCAAGGTTCTCTTATTCAAAGCATTCCTTAGCTGGATTTGGATTCATATAATTTTGAAACATTGGATTTATTTATTTTTCAAATTATAAGATTATCATTCAACTGGTATTTGTGTCATATAGTTATCAACTTTTTCGGCCCCTGGTATCACTGATGAGGAATGAATTTCTGAAATGTGCACATATGACACAGCAAAAATAAACAGGTATTTGTGTTTAATTTTTAGATATATATACCATGTTACATGTAATTAGTACTTACTCTGACTTTGGCTTTGCATAGCTGGTAAAAACGAAAAAATAAATATTTGTAAACAAAGTTTCTTTTTTAAAATTTAAATGCTAACAGTAAAGTAAAAAGTCGTCTACGTTATGCCATTTTTCAATTGTTTTGATTTTCGAAAAAAAAATTAAACTTTTTTTTTAACTTTCACATAATTAAGAACGCTTTAAATTGTTTGTTATATGATTGAATTTTTCCTTATCTACATTTTATAAGTTGAAAAAGTTTCTTTAGTTATAAGAAAAATGTAATTCATATAACAATTTAATTTCAATTTTATTATTCTTAAAAGACAACATCGATTTAACGTCAAAAGTGATATAAATACCTCAAATTTAAGACCACGATAGTGTTTATTTTTGCTTTTAAATCTTTTTCATAATATTCGAATCCATTTTTAATGGTTTTTTTTTTTAAAAAAAACAAATCACAAGCGACTTATTCGAGAAATCTGAAATTCTTGTTTCAGTCGTTTTTAACCTATAATAGTAAGATAAAGAAGGAGATTTTAGTGAAAGAAGAACTTTCATCTTGTCAAATCATAAATGAATAATTACGGATGAAGAAAATTTAATGTTTTTGTCATTTTGATATAAAAAGTCATAAAAAATTTGCTTTTTTAATTAAACTATTTTGCATATGCTTAAAAACATTATGTCAAAATAAATACAGGGCAAACAATAAGAATATTGCTTAGACCTTACAGAAAACTTACCTAAATATTCAATACAAAAATTGCAGGTCTTTGCGCAGTTTTTGACAGCGTTAAGATGCGTCGAGTAGTCGATAGATGTACATATTGTGTTTGCATTATCTTCACAGTAACCGCTTGTATCCTCATTAGGACATAGAGACGGAAGTGTTTGAGCTGGTTAAAGATAAATATGACGTAACATTCTTTAAGTTTAAAAATTCAAACTCCTCATATAAAATTAGTATAAAAATCCTGATCTCACAAGGTTATTAGAATATAACAATATACTTTGGCTTTTGGTAATTGAAAACATATAGCTGCCCAGTATATATCTTGGATGTAAAGTATATTGTGATATTAAATACTGAAATAATTAGATGATGAATGACTATTTAAACATTAAACGGTTATCAAAAATAATTGAACAAAGTTCGACGACCAACTAAATAAATAAATTTGATTGTACTGATGTAGCGAATAACATGTATCGTATGTTCTTTAAACTTTACTTAAAGCTAAAAATCAAAATTAACGACTTTTTATCGAAATTGCTTCAAAAACGTTCCGAATGTATTTTTTGTTAAAGCTAGGGTACGAATTATGTTTCCGAGGTCGAAATGTAAATATGTGTTTCGAATTTTCCATAACATTTTCTTAATGCTAAGACATCAAAATTAACTTTTAATCGAAATTGCTTCAAAAATTATTTAAAAGTAGTTTTTTGTTAAAGCTAGGATACGATTTATGTTTTCGAAGTCGAAATGTGAATTAAAAATATGTATTATCTTACGATGTTTTTAAAATCTATAAATGTGTAAATTAATGTAATTCTCGAATATTCGTGGTTTTTAACTTCTTACTGTTCCTTCTTATCCAATTTCCTTTGTTTCTACTTAAGTTCTACTTAAAACGAACAATTAACCATATTACTGTGACTTTACGATTTGTTTTGAACTTTGCAACAAGTCTGTACTTTTTGGGGGGATTGTGATTATTATAATTATTTTAATATATATATATATATATATATATATATATATATATATATATATATATATATATATATATATATATTCTTTTCTCATCTTATTACGGTTGCTTAGATCATTTTCTTGTTTCTTGTCTCCTTTATAAAGACCGTCATTGCTACTGTTAAGTTCAAGTCCAATTAATGTACATTTTTTCTTTTATGTGGTACGTTCATGGAATAGAAAAGAATTTTTGTTTCTAAGAAGTCAAATGTTTTTAGAGTCATGACACTGAAGTCTATTCCATAGAAAATTAATGCTCTATAGCAAATATGTGCAAATGTTTAAAACTCACCAGAAGTTAATTGGGCATTAGTTGCTGGCATGTCAGTTCCTGGTGCTGCAGATGTTGCAGCCTGTGTGTTGGTAACCGGTGCTGAAAAGTCAATTGCAAATTAAAAAAAATTATATTAACTACATAAGTACTGAAGATACATCTTGATATAGCAAAAAAACTTAAAATACGAAACGATTTCGGCAAGCATATTATTGTGAATAACATTAGTATCTGTGAATTCTATCATATCTAGAATTTGGACCTAGGGCAATGTTAATCGTTTGACCAGTATTACTACCTTGCCTTTGCATAATTTGGACAGAACAACCTTGTAAAGTTGGCATAGTTTTTGTTTTTTTAAAAAATGCAAAGAGGCTTTTTTTTCTTTAACATTTTTACTGATGGTGTTTCTATGTTCCTACAATAATACAATTTGGTTATGTCTAGTGTTTGCATAGATTCCTGTCATTTAAGTGTTGACTAACTGAGCACCAAATGTCTAACGTTTAAAAGTAAAATAAATATTTTAATAATAACCTTTTTTTCTATGGTTGTCAACATTAAAGTATGTTATCTCAAATAAATTACTTTCAGCATGAAAAAATATAATAAAAAAGAAAGAAAGAAAAACCCTAATTTCACAAAATTATTTCACTAAACGATATAAACATGTTTAACTATACCACTTGCAGTACAGAAGAGTACACATCACATTAAATAAGCCCTTATAAGGAAATGTTTTTGTTTCATACCCCAGTATTTCTATGATTCTCGAACTTTATCAATTTTGTCATTTTTATCTCAGAAGTGTATAAACATCATTTTTACACTGAATAAATGAACTTAATACATGACGTTAAAATTAAAAAAAAACAATTGTCTCATAGCAACCATAAATTTAGCTTTCTGAATTTGGACTTTCTAAATATTTAATAAAGCCATACGTTTAAAATGACTAATGTTTTCTTGATCCTTAAACATTAATTCAGTATAATGTTTGAATAATTAGGTTTATGTTTTAAGATTTATGCTTAAATCACAATTGTTTAATTTTTTTTTATTTTGCATAGGAAGTGCATTATGCAATGCAAGTCATTACGCCAAAAATGTAGTGCAAGGTTTCACCAATTTAGCATAAATTTTGTGCAACATTAGAGAAACAAATTCGTCTTTAAAGTAATATCGCAAAGAAATATTTATTGAAAAAACTTAAAAGAGTTTTTAAATAAACAATTATCCAAAACGAATGATGAAGCATCTGGTTTGAAGACAAGTAAAACAAAACTTGTTTTAAGAGTGTCATGTTATAAATTAGGCAGCTATTTGTTATAACGATAACTGAAAAAACTAATATGACTTTCCACATTTCATCTGCCTAGATAGAAATGTGAATACGGCTCAAAAATATTTTATAGTGTAATGATATTCTTATATGTCTATACATTATATTATAAAACAAACCTATTGTTTGCAAGCTAAGAGCATTCTGGACACATGTATCGTTGCTACAACAAATCCTCGTTTCATGGTGATGACCATGGTGACCTGCGTCGCATTCGTGTTTCTAAAAATAAATTTGTTTAGAAGTTGTCACTTTCCTTAAGTATCAGTCCTTGGTAATTTTTTCCTAATTTGTGCAGGCGAAATAGATTATATTTAGATAATTTTATTCAAAAAAAAAAAAAAAAAAAATAAAATAAATAAATAAAATAAATAAATAAATAAATAACCCCGACCTGGTGCAGCATAAGTATTTACATCAAGTTTGATTTTCATCACAATCTTATACCTAAGTTAAATTCTAAGAAACGAAATTAATACGTATATATGTAGACATGAAGTGATTTTAATTGTATTAACTTTCATTATTTTGTTATTTAAATAATTGTGAATAATTAACAAATCATTCGTATTTTATGGTATCTTTTTATTATTTTTTTGTAAATAATTTTTTGTTTATTTATTTAGATTTTTTATTTACGCATATTTTCATGATTTTTTGTAAATACATAAAGATTTATAATTAAAATCTAAATTAAACCAGTGCCAAAAACCTTCAAGGAAAAAACAAACATATACACAGGTGCCAATAAAAATGGCGGGTATCAAGTGAATCAGTATTACAAGTGATAAAAGGGTATGAACATATTTCTTCTTTCTAAAAAAGTAAATATTTGTTTTTAAGCTTACCGGTCCACAGGATGATTCAACTCGATGATCCACGAAACGTAGTACACACACTTCGTCCCCATGGCAGATGCTGTAGTGCGTACAATCGGCATTGCGTACGTCATGACAAACCTGACAACGTACCGTTGATCCCGAGCCTGTACAATAAGAAAGATTGTATCAAAACTAATTCTAGCTTTAGAAAAGTGGAAATATTGTTTGAATTAAATTGCAGTGATATATCCCATGTTATCGTAAGTCTTTTAAAAGATTATATGTTTGCCATTTTTGTTTATCTCCTGTATTGTTTCTGTCATTGTCATGTAATTTGTCGTGTTCTTGCTTTAGTCAATTGTTGTTATATACAGGTTTTTATGTTATTTATTTTTTGAAAGTTTTGCTATAGAGAGGGATTTTCTTTTCATCATTGAATGCATATACAGGCGATTGAATTCTTATTAAGCTGCTTACAAATAAAGTGACGACTCAAGGGTATTGAAAGTCTAGGTTTATGAATAAATAAATAAAAATAACAATAATATTTATTATTATAATAATATTAATACTGTTTTGGAACTATCGCCATTTTTAAATTTTCACGTCGATCCATATAGTTCTATTGGAATTCCGTTTTCAATCGATTTAATTTTGAAGTTTTGTAGAAAAATAAAGTGAATCTTTGACCTAGAACATTTTTGTCATTCATATTAATCGGACAAAGTCTTTGATTTTTGCAAAATCCAAAACTCACGAAGAAAAAAATTACCGACATTTTGCAATTTTTCTCACATTGGATCTGTCTAAAATGGATTCAAATCTTTACGTTAAAAATAGTGTAATCACCTAGCGTTTTAGATTATTTAAACAAACAAGGTCCTAAATTGTTTGAAGAGAAGCATATCACTTTTCATTTAAAAAAAATAAGACCTAGACCTAGAAAGAGCATTGCAAAATGGTAAATTGTAGAGACAGAAGGGTCGGGGGATGAAACCCCGGCCGGTTTGTATTTGATACTTTAAAATTCAGATACAGCTACATCAGTAGGCGCTGGGTGTTAAAAGGGACAGATAATCAATCTTTGACCTAGAACATTTTTCTCATTCATATTAATCGGACAAAGTCTTTGATTTTTGCAAAATCCAAAACTCACGAAGAAAAAAATTACCGACATTTTGCAATTTTTCTCACATTGGATCTGTCTAAAATGGATTCAAATCTTTACGTTAAAAATAGTGTAATCACCTAGCGTTTTAGATTATTTAAACAAACAAGGTCCTAAATTGTTTGAAGAGAAGCATATCACTTTTCATTTAAAAAAGATAAGACCTAGACCTAGAAAGAGCATTGCAAATTGGTAAATTGTAGAGACAGAAGGGTCGGGGGATGAAACCCCGGCCGGTTTGTATTTGATACTTAAAAATTCAGATACAGCTACATCAGTAGGCGCTGGGTGTTAAAAGGGACAGATAATCAACGTGTGTCGTGTGATTGTATCATGTTATTGGTGGAGTAGTATGCTTATTGCGCTAGCAACGAAACCAAAAAGTCGCCCTGAGGTGCTTGTTAGTACAAGAAAGATCATAATACACGCTAAAATAATCCAACATCTCGTACGTGTTCTAATTTATCTATAGAGATTAATAATCTAACTCTCGTCGCGGAAAGCTGAACAATGGTAAATGCGCCGCTAACCAACATTGCAACAACCAACAACTTACTAGTTTGACCGGATCTGAAACTATCTACACATGCTTGATCTTGACAACAGCATCCATCATGTCCTAAATGTGTTGTTCCAGTACAGGAATGGATGCATTTCTATAAAAATGAATTTTATTTGATAAAAAATAGAATGAGACTCTAGTTTCTAAATCCTTCACTAAGATATTCTTTTAACCTAAATCAAGCAAATTTGTTATAATAACCATTTTGTTATTTTTTAAACATATTTAGGAGTTAAAGGTGTCATTTTGAAGACCACTAGTTTTATCATTATTGGAAGCTACACAACAGATTTACCAGATTTAAGTTAAGATAAAACCTTACTATAGAAACGATTGTAAAACTGGGGTCAGAAGTTTAAAGGCTCTTGCCAGGACTTATTACTTATATCGGACAAACAACTGTAGGTTTGTGGAAACAATAAGATTAAACTGAAGAAACCACAGAACTTCGACAAGCCTATTGAGAAATTTTCTCGCACTTGGGTTTCATCTTGAGTTGTATCCGAATCCAGGCGCTCAAAGTTAATTTGGTTCGCCGAAAGAGAGCGCTTTAATTCATATAACAACCGAAGCCCCGAAGAACCAAAATAAAACAAATGAGTTCAAACACGGGACACATCTTTTATGCTTAACAAAAATAATAATTAAATATAATAATCTTATTTATTATTTTTTATAACTGCATGAATTAATTATGCTTAATCAAGTTTAGTGTATTTAAAACACATTCTTCTTTAGTTATATAATTATACTTTTATTGGGCTATGTACTTACGCTCGGTTCTTCGCAGTGATTCGATAAATGACCGTGTGCTTCCGATACTTTGCAAGCCTGAGTTTAAAAAAAATAATGATCAAATTTGATGAAATGTATTGGGGAAGGTAGTCTTTTGAGACAAATATCCCTGTCTACGACATAAAAAACGAGGACCAATTCAAGATGTTTTGACATCGTAGCCTTGACCTTTGATTTACTCCATTAGTTACGCGACATATCGGTCAAATACATTGATGCTGGTTGTTGTTAATATAAGTTGAATGTTAGTTTACGTTAAGTTTTTAAGCTAATGGTGTGAGACAATTGTTTTAAATCTCGAGGAGTTGTCGAAACACATAATAATGTAGTGCATGATTTTAAAGTATATCAGATCTCCAATGTATACATGCGCATTTAAGGCGATTTAAGCTGCATCATGCTGCCAATAAGAATCAAAGACCATTCAGTCATTTTTAGGAACGAACGAATTAGTTTCATGTTTAAATTTGAGATATCTTAAAAACAATAAAATAAAACTTCAATTAGCGCTGAAGTGAAACAGTGATTTTGAGTAAATGCAAATAAAGAACTTTTGATGAATTTCGGAATTCAAACAAATCTTGTGGCGGAGGAACTGACAAACCTTATTGCACAAGAATCTGTTCAATAATAATTCAACTTAAGCGTTGACAATTAGTGTAAATCGTAACTACGCTTTTTCACTTACTCGGCCAACAAGGCTCAACTGACTTCAAGTTAGAATGATATTTTAATATTGGCCTATTTAATTTATTGAGTAAACTTCCCAAGGTATCCATAACTAAGTAGGCAGTACTTTCTGCAGTCAGAAAATACACCATTCAGCAAAATTTTCAGTCATCCTAATTTTTAAAAATTTATTTAAAACTAAGGTTTGTTCCCTCATGCAAAGCATTCCTCTGCTGGATTTGGTTTCATATAATTATGGAACTTTAGATTTATTAATTTCAACTGTTTGGCTTATGTTTTTATCTCTCAAACTTTTCGGCCCCTTAGAGTTATGATAAGGAATGATTTTCCGAAATGTGCACATATGGCACCTCAAAATAATTTAACAGGTATTTCTATATATTAGCTATAGAATTACTTGAGTACAATACTGAAATGTTTTTTATCGTTGTTCCTTAAATAATTATTTACCGATTTATGATCCCCACATGCAATCCCAAAACAATCAGGGTATTGTTACTGTTACAGGTGCCTCATGATGTGGTGCTGTAAATATGGCTGCAAACATAGAAATAAAGATTGGTTCAGGATTGCCAAAAATTGGAATTTTTTAAAAAATGGTCAAGCATTTTGTAGCAAGAAAAAAAGACACGCTCTAGTTTTGTCAAATAAGCAAAATTTAAATCTAAAATGAACTGCTATGTCTGTGTCAAAAATAATGGGCACTTGAAGCGACCCATTGAAGTAAGAATATGTATCAAGTTATAAAACTCTGGTCTTTAATGATCATTAAGTTATAGGACATAATCACTCGAATGTGAAATTTAGGTCAATCTATTAAGGTTTTGGAAGTGGTAAGGATATGACCAAGTTTCAAAGAAAATCTATTTTTTAATAATTTTCAAGTGATAAGGCTAAATCACTCAACTGCAAAAAGTAGGTCAAAAAATAATGCGGCATTTGAAGCGGGCATTGCAGTTAGAATATGTACTAACCGGGGTTCGAGCCTATGTCCTCCCACCCTCTAGGCGGACGCTCTTCCGGCGAGTCATCAAGGCAGTCTTAAATTTAGGTAGGCTTATTTATCGCTGGTTAGTAAAGAATCAGATGGTTTTTGGACTCTCTAAAAGTGTTTTTTGCTATCCATCTGCGTCCGTCGTGCGTCTTGCGTCGTACGTTAACTTTTTACATTTTAATCTTCTCCTCCAAAACTACTGGGCCAAATTCAATTTAACATAGTAACCATCATGCCTAGGTGAAACCCTTTCAGATTTGCACAAATGAAGGAGTTATGTCCCCTCGGAGCCCCATAAGTGGGAAAATAGTGAAAAAAATAAAAATCTTTTCCTCTGAATCTACAAGAGATTTTCCTTAGTTATTTCATTTATAACATCCTTAGGTCATCTTATTTCAGATTTGCACAAAAAGAAGCCATGGGGCTCAAAATGGGGAAATTGTAACGCACTGCGTTGGGTTCATGCATATTATATGAGCTACTTATAAATGAAATGTAACTGGATATATTTCTGATAAAATTTTGTGGCATTTCTTATCTTGAAAAAACTTGAAAAGTTTCTGTACTTAACATATTGTCTATTGTACTTTGCAAATAATTTTGGACACACCAAGTGAGCGGTCAGACCAAGGGACCTCTTTTTACACCAAAAGAAAGTAACTCTAATCCCAGTCCAAAAATTTACATATCTTGCCCCAGGACGTTTCGTCCTAACCTGTCCTGTGTTGTTTGCTGTAATTTCATTGACTTTGATTGTGTCTTGTTTATAAGTAGTTTTGTTGTTACAAAAAGATTTTTTATAATTACAAATTTCTTTCTACATTTTGTTTTGAGGAAATTAGTTTTTAAGGAAAGGAAGAACCTAGAAAAAACTCTAGATCTTTCGTCATACAAACAATTGATGTGATCTCTTATCAATTTTTTGTTTGTTTGTTTGTTTAAACAAGGATATTAATGAATGTTTCAAGTTTTTAAACATGCGATTCTTATAGTTAGACAACTAAACACCAAGAATTATATGTATGGTATAAAATTTTTAATATCAATGCAGAAAATTTTTTAAAAAATATATTTTGCAAAAACATGGGTAATTAAGAAAGCATATAACAGAACCCAATAAATATTCACCTTGGCCTTAATCAAGGAACACAATCTTATCAAAAGACGTTATCAAGTATTATGGAGGCTAAAACCATCCCATTTATTTTACAACACATTGTTTTATAATTTACGTATTAAATTAAAATAAGAAAGTTTTTAACCTTAAAGTCAACAAACAATCCGCAATATATGTAGAAAAGAAGGGATTCCCCTCCATCGAATTAATTGTCAGCTTTGACCCATATTTTGTTTTACCTGAGCTTTTAATAACTCTGTTGGTCAACATCGATCCATTTAAAAATGTTGAGCTTTGAATGGAACAAATTATACTTTTTCTCATTATTTTTTTTTACTTAACACTGAAATTTTAACTTTTTTTACGACATTATGCCTAGCCAAGTTTTTCAAATTATCTATTATCTCTTAAAGATTTATGGCCGTCATCACAATATCGTTGATAAGTATTGGGTGACTGTATCTACACTTATACTAGATATATTTGACTTACTATAGTTCCTTGTTCCTTTCATTCTCAAAATTGACTTTGCACCTGACGGATGTAGCTAGCTAGACAGGTTACAGGAGGTGCTTACCCTTCCGGAGCACTCAGTCTCACTTTTAATCGAAGTTCACATGTATAATTATATTTGCCGATTTTTAATGTTTTACTTTGTTTTTTGGGGGATTGTGATTTGGACATAGACTGGTATGTATCTCTAGACTTTCGCCTAAAAAACTTTATGACTTCATTTCTAAATTGAACAATTATTTGTATATAAAATATTCATATTTATTTAGAATGAACATTTTCTGTTAAGATCGCATACTTCCAACCATAACTAGTTACTTAAAATTGAGTGTATTTTACAAGAGACAAAAGAAGACAACAGGATTCTCAGTATGAAAGATAAGCAAGTTAGTAAATTGTGATTGCATAATAGCCCCAAATTTGCAAATTGTGGTACATAGAATGTGTGTTTAAAAAGAAATATATTTTAAGCAAATTTTATCTAAAAATGAAACAAAAAATATATAAATTAATTACCTGGCAATGCAAATAAAACCAAAACACAGCGAAACATCGTGGTGCAAATATATTGTACTGGAATAAAGAAGAGTTTAAAGACACAGTATCGTGACAAGCCACTGATTTATATAAACTATTTATAGAAGTTTTATCTGGGGTCATATTTTGACTTCATTTCAGCTGTAGATATACTTGGTAGTAGTTCCGTTATAAAAATGTGTAACCCCTTTAAACTTTATTGTCTGTCTAAAAAATAAAAACAAATATGTCATATTGGAAATTATGTGTCCAAACTACATGATATTGAGCTGATCTAAATTATTTTTTACCAGTTATTTTACATTTCGAAATAAAAAATTGGGATTTTCTTTGGTAAATTACATATAGATTTTTTTATCTTTTGTAAGGGTTATTATTTAATGGTTTCGTTAAGAAGTAAAAAGGAATAGTTTTTAGTTTGAATTATGGGTATTTAATACTAGTTAAGAATTTATATAAGAACAGCAAATATAACCACATCGCTAAACATTTTAGTCTTCCGTCTGTATACTTATAAGCACAGATAAATTGTATTTTCGTCCTTTCTTTGAATATTTTTATTATGAGGTTTATTTTGAACTCCAAGAACTTTGGCAAGAACACGATTGTCTTTTTTCTATTCCTTATTATGTAACAACTATATTATCCATAAATTAAATTTGACACGATTATAAATATTCAGAATAAATTTGTATAATTTTTAATACCGCTGTTTCTAAGCCTTTTCTTTTACAAATTGTAAAGAGTAAAAACCGTGGAAGCTTATACATACTAATTAATTTTTACAAGATATTTATAACTTTAGCACAATGTCTGTTTACCCCTAAACCAATACGTTCCAGGGTCTACTGTCAGATTATTTGACTATCATGAATAAACAGTTTAGGAACACATATTGTGGTCGCTTAAATAAAAAAATTCATTAAACAATCACATGACTAAATTATGTTTGTTTCTTTACTAAAAGAAAAATTCAATATGAAATATAAAGTTCTGTATGATGTTTATTTAAACCTGCGACAACTGTTCTAAATTCGAAATCATAAAAGATAAAAGGGGTCATCAAATCAATGGGTAATCAAGTCCATATGATAGTTCTACTTGGTCTATAACTTTAATGTTTTAAACCTGTCATTTATTTCAAATGGCAAAAATGTTATGCTTCTGCTCTCCTTGTCTATTTGGTCCTCCACATTGCCTTGAGTAAGGACTGATCAATGCAGGACATATGTACCCATAACAAATAAATAATTTAGTATTTTTTAAAACACTGGCACTATAACTCCAGTTCAGTTGGCAATGAAGAAATTGTCTCTGGTAATGTAATTTAACAATTTCACAGACGAAATTTGTAATAAAAATTAAAATAAAATGATTCTCAGATATAAAGACAAACAATGCATTTTTGAACAAAATTTTGTTTGATTCATAACATTTTACACAAATTTTCTCTTCTTGATTTATCTTTACTCAAAAAGAGTTGAAATTTCGCAGATAAATTGACGATTTAATCATTTTGGGTTCTAACATTGTTCAAAGAAGCATATATATATATATATATATATATATATATATATATATATATATATATATATATATATATATATATATATATATATATAAAAGGAAGTTTACAACTGAATACATATGTGTGCAACAGCAAACACAACAAGGATCACGAACCAATATACAGTTATTTGGGGCACCAATTTAAAATCCATAATCTGTTACTGTCAAGTAGTGTAAATAAAGTACTAAAATATACAAGGAATTTTATGGCAAGATCAGTTTTATTCTAGATTTATTTTTTTCAAATTCATATTTTTTATTTTGTATTTACGACATCTCGACACTATAATGCATGTACGCACAAAACGTTGAACAATACAATTAGGCTGATTATGTCATGAAAACTTTTACCAGATGTCACGACCTAGACTGATCATCCTACGCGCATATTTAAATAAAGATCAAAGTTTAATGAACTTGTCAAAATGTTGCTAGGACAATTTCAGTTATAACAAGAAGTATTCAATCATTAAAATATTTTTCAGAAAATTCAAACAATTACGATTTTTAAATAACATCGTTTTTTAAATATCATCTTGGAAACTCGGACCATCATTTGCTACTTGTCGTTTATGTACTAAAGTAGAATAAACTACCATGGCAAGCTGTCGCGATCTATATAAAATTATCTACAAGTTAGTTAATGTATAAACTTAAAGGTAAAAAATGTTATTGCAATATCTATTTGTTTAAGATATATATATATATATATATATATATATATATAATGTTATGCTTTTTAGGGTCAAAACATGCAAAATCTAAAATGCCAAAACCATGAACGAACGATCAATCCTACTACCTATCGTATCGTATCGCGAGTCAGTCGTATAAAAACATGAAACAAGACGTGTTCAAGTAAATGGTAAAGTAGACATATAGAAGAAGATAAGACAAACGCATGTTAGTGCTACTGATTACAAAGTTTTTCGACCATTTGTGTGAACTTAAAATAACAACATTTGTTTTGCTTAAAATATTATTGAGAGAAAGGCAACCATTTAACTTATTTCAACTATTGAACGGAAAAAAAACCCATTGCATGTATACATGTACTTATATGCATACTGTATAGGTCTTTGAAACATTAGAATATAAAGCAACAAATTTAGTGGGCGTGGAAACCAGAAGCTTTTGAATTTTAGACTTCAGTTAAGTTGAAAACATAATTATTCTTTTTGTGTTGTTTAAAAACATATCTTTTTCAATAAACTTCCAATCCCTAAAAGGTAAGTTTTACCAAATTTAGTGCTTAATATTTGATTTTAAGGTTGTTTGATAAAAAGAGTATAAACATGTCTTCCTTATTGAAACATAACCAGAGTTAAAATAACTTTTCTAAAAAGAGAGTTTTTTTTAACCTTTTTTATTTACTCTTTCAATTTTGTCATCGCGTGTGTTAATGGTATTCAGTTTACTTAAACAAATTTTCAAAAATGTAAATAAATTGAAAATAAAAGAAAATATAAAACGTAGTTTTGGATAAACCGACATTATACCTTTCAATAACATTTTGTTTACCATCAAAAAAACTTTTTAAACGGCCTTATAAGGCAAAGATTGTTAGTTTACAGTTTCCAAAATGATAACAAGCTTTACCATGAAACAATAATGATAAAATATTAAACTATAATCAGCAGAAGGAAGCATATTGCTGTAAAGAAATATAAAGTTAACAAAAGTCAAATTGAAGGCATTTATCTTCAAATATATCTCTATTTGGTACAAGTCCAATTATACAGCAAAAATAAAAGAATCAGTCGTCGTATCTTTCTTTTAAAGGTTACTGGGATAGATAATATTTAAATATTCTTAAATTTTGACGGTATATCCTTCAAAGGAATTAAAAATTTTTGCGACAGTCTACTCTCCAGATTAAACAATGTACTGCCTAAATTCTTCATCATATGAATAAAGAAACAAATTTACAAGCAATAAATGGATTTGTTAGAAAATTATGTTCTGAAACAAAAGAATATACTGACTCAAGCACAAATTGATGGTATCTTTAGTATATAGTTTTTGCATTCCGCATGATGTTTTACAAAATAACCAGGATTCCTGATGCGCTATATGTTTATGGCATAGCTGACCTTTTTCTTCAATGAATGACAAGAGGATAGTTTGCTTTAAATAAATTTTTAATTGAAAATGAAACTGTAAAAAACAAGGCATGTCCTTTGTTTGAAAAACATAACAAAAATAATACAAATAAGTTCTGTTAGAGAAAATGGAATGATTTTACTTGATAAAATGAATACACTTCATAATTTGATAAGTAAGCTTAGATCTGAAAAAAATGAAAACAAAAACAATAATAATAATAATTACATGAAATGCTACAGAGTACCCTTTGTGTGTGTATATATATATATAATATATATATATATATATATATATATATATATATATATATATATATATATATATTTATATAGTAGTATAGACCAAAAGATGTATTTGTAAGGAATTAAAAATTTGATTCTGGTTTCGCATAATTCTTGAGATTTGCTAGTGTTCTTGAAGATTTGGTTATTCACTGCATCTAGAATCCCTTGTCATATACAGAAACATAAAATCAGTGACAATTAAGTATGTACATGAAGAGAAAGTGAGCGTAAATGCCATTGGTCACTTTGGACTTAAATTTCAAAAATGCTACGTCTTCTTTTAAAATTAGCACTAAAAAATCTCATGCTAAGTTTGACTCAAGAACGTTTGGATGTTAAATCGAAAACAAAAGCGAGATTAAAAAAGAACAATATATAGTGTATAACCAGTTTTGATGAGATCCTTTTTACTGATTAATTATAATTAACCAAGCAACCCTTTTCTTTACAGTCAAGAAAAATTAGTATGGTGAATAATTTAATTTTTGTTCCAATTAAACTCGGACAAATGGGGTTCCTTTTGCCATATGTTTTGGTCAAGAACATTGTTCTTTGTCGGAATTTCGACAACAGATTTACACATTTTAGTTTTGTTTTACTAATTAAAGTGTTCTGTGTTATGACGATTTTTGATGAGAACATTTTTCTTGCAACTCAAAGAGTAAGAAAAAATATATTTCGCCTGTTTTTTTTCATTTGTTGTATAAAAGTTGTTTACTATTTTTTTCTCATAAAATATGAGTAACTTCAACTTTAACAAGGAAAAAAACCTATAAACACGAAACAATAGTTTTAGGTTGTTATATATGATCAATCGATTTTGATTTTTAAACAGATTTATTGTATTACACAACACCGTATGTTGATATAAAAATTAAGTTTTCTAGAATCAATCAGTTCTTTGAAATAACAGATGGTCCAAATAGTTCTTCATGATATCTGTTTGAATCCTGGAAAAAATAAGTAAATTTGTTAATATAATATTGCCTATCATACTACATAAGACGTCAAATAATTTAAATGTATTGATGGTTTTGTAAATATTTAAAACATTAATTGTAATTTGAGTAAGACATGTTTATGAATTAGATGGTAAAGTTACTTCAGTGCTTTATTTCTAACAAATCAATATCTTTTTATGTCTTATAATAAGTATTGTCTGTCGACAGTTGAAAGATATATAATAAACCATGTTTATCTGGCTATTTTGTTTGTCTGTATTGAGTAAATTTTAATTTGCTTTTTATTTGCAGCTTCCTTAAACGTTATTCATTATAAAAATTCAGCACTAAATATTCTACCTAGAGTGTTAATATAAAACAACAAATCTTCATAAACAGTAAAATGCATTTTACTTTAAACCATAAATAATAAAAACAATATTGCATCAAGTATACTAACATACCGATTAACTGTTACCGGAAACGGGTCTTTCAAGAACCTTTTTTAGACTAAGAAACTAAGAACCTTAGTTGTATATATGCAAGATTATTTAATAATTAATAATCGAGATAAATTTATAACTTACGCGTAGTTCTTGTACAATATTTGCAGCCTTATGTGACGATATAACAAAGGTTCTCTGAATAATATCAATAAGTGCAGACGAAATCTCCTTTGCCATATTGGTCTCCCCACATACATAAATATGTCCGTCTTTCTTTAAAATTCCATTTATTATCAACTGATTGTTTTTCTGAAGCAGATCTTGCACATATACCTATTTATAAAAAATAATTTATAGTATACAATCAATATTTTTCATAATATTTTGGTAAATGCTTCTATGATTTAAAATCTCTTTTATGGATATGTGTTTAGCATGTTTCTTACTGCAATAGTTTTACAAAGCCGATTTGTTTCAAATGCATAAAATATTAAACAATATGCCCGGATTTGTCAGAAGCTTTCAACAACAAAATTTTTCTACCATTTTAAGATTTCGTATTTTGTTGCATTTCTTGTTTGTAAACCCTTTGATTAAGATATCTAGGTTCTTGGTTCTTGATTGTTAAATAAAACATAGATATGTTCATTTCAGTAAACATTCAAATATTTTCCTGAATTCCCTTCACACCTGTTCCTAGTCTCTATCTTATGTTTTATTTATACAGACAAAAGGATATCTATTAATATAAAATAACATTATGTCAACTCGATAAGACACACTTTTTTTAAGTTTGTAACTGCAGATCGTTCTGTCTTCTTATAAGTAACTTCAGATAAATGAGTGAAAAAGGGAAAACACTTGTAGCAACTTATGGAAAGATTAAATAAAAAATTACAGCGATGGCAGTTTAAGAAACAGATATTATAAACGAGAATGAATATTTTCTTAAAAAAGCTATGTGAACTCTCTGCATTGTACGTGCCTTCTTCGGGACAAAATAAATTCAGTCAATGTAACGAATGCAATTCAATGAACTGGTAGATGATTCCTTTTGCACAAACTATTACTTGATTTGATATTTTACTGACAGTTACACAAGCTTAATCTTTTTATATAGATTTTTAGTTCTAGAAAATCTAACTAAAACCTTTTGTTTTCCTTCTTCTCTTGAATATGCACGAAACACCTTTGCTATAACTCCTTCCTTTTCCGCTTCCTGTAGTTCTTCGTGGTAAATATCGTCAAGTTTTGGATCTCGACAACCAAAAAACAAGTACATATCTCCAAATTCTTCTACAAAATATAATGGTGCTATTTCCGGTTAAAAACTATGCATTTAAAAAGATATTGCAACAAACAAAACGGATGTCTTGTCTTTTAACACAAGACTACTGACTTCCCAATGGTTTTGACGAAAACAGAAAATAATCAAATAGTGCATTATAAAAGTTGTCTTAATATCAAATTTAAAAAAAATTAGTGCACAATAACTTATATAGGTTTTGTTCTTTATAACGTTTTCACAACCTTTTTGTTCAGATTTAGATTTTGATGCAATAATCTCAATAATCGACTTATCGCTACTGCCTTGCAATATATGACATTACGCCATTTAGATGGCGGCATACTATACCTTGCAAGGAACGATTTTATCAGATGTTAAGTCAGATAAAGATTAAATATATAATACAAATACCAGTTAAATTTTGATGTTCCAGATGTGCAATTTCGGAAAATCATTCCTCATCAGTGACACTAAGACCGAAAAGTTTGATACATAAAAAATATAACCCAAACTGTTGAAAATAACGAATCTTAAGTTTAAAAATCATATAAATACAAATTCAGCTAAGGAATGCTGTGCTCAGGGGTAGTGAATATATAATACAAATACCAGTTAAATTTTGATGTGCCAGATTTGCACATTTCGGAAATTCATTCCTCATGCGTGACACTAAGACCGAAAAGTTTGATACATAAAAATATTAGCCAAACAGTTGAAAAAAATTAGACCACCTTGTTTGAAATATATAATAAAAATACCAGTTAAATTTTGATGTGCCAGATGTGCACATGTCGGAAAATCATTCCTCATCAGTGACAATTTAGTTCATCCTAAATCCTCATCCTTATTTATTACGTTTCCAGAAAGGATTTAGGTTGTTTATGCCTTACATATCTAGTTAAATGCAAAAGCGTAATGTAAAGTTGTTTTTTTTTTATAAACGCCGAAAACTCTTGAGTAAACTTGTCTTTCTAGGATCCTAGGAATAAAAAGGATAGTAGAAATTAAATAAGAACACTGAAGCTTACAAACTATTTTTGATTAAGCACATACCATAATCTCCCATATCAATGTCATATTTCCTTTGTTGCCAAAAGCTTCTGAATGGAGCTATTCCTGTTCCAGCACCAATCATTATAATTGGCAATGAACGATTTTCTGGTAAATGAAAAACTGGAGTACTGTTGAAATAAGAAAAATTGAAGTATTTTAGTAAACAAACCAAGGTAAAAATACTGTATTACAACAAAAAAATGATTATTTTTTTATAAATTTAAACGTCTAATAAGAAAGATGGCGTTTCTATAACGATGCTCTAAAATAATTTATTAGCTGCAGTTTTGAAAAACATGTTTTAATTTTTGTTTGGTTTTCATTACAAATTGCATTTAATCTTTTCAAGATTAAAAAGGCATAAATAAGTTTTTTTATTGCCGGTAAAAGTGCATTGTTAAACTAAATAAATTCTTACCCATGATAAATCACACTATACCAATTTCAACATCTCCAATCAAACCATAGGAATAACTATTGTACTTGTTTTCGTTTGCATTATATTTTTTGGTTGTGGATCAATGGACATTTTTTTTAAATTTAGTTTCAGATTTTATTGAATAAAACAAAATTTAAGCAATTTAAAATTAAATGACATGAAATTCAGCCTTACACGTGAATCCTACATGCAATTTGGGCTCCGATGTCTAATCTGTGAAACCAGGATGAACAAACGCCTTCATACTCGCAACCATCTGTAATAAAAAGCTTAATAGTAGAAATTTCAAAATCGAATACTTTGCAACAGCAAAATAATATTATAAACACAAAATATAAAAAAATTAATTAAAAAACATTAAAATAAAAGTCACTGAGGCAAATGGTGTATCGTAGTGTCTCATTATATCACGATTACTACATTGTCAATTTTAAAGGGATAAGCACTTTGTGTTACCACTGAAATTAATTATCTTTTTACTATTTTTATTAAACTAAAATTAGAACTTCTTAGGAAAAACGCAATTTTTTTTACAATGCTTTTAATTTTATGCATGTCGAACCTGAAATCAAAATAATCGAACTGATTTTGAAATTGTAAAATAAAGAATCAAGATGCACTCATTTTAATAAAATTAAAAGTAGAGTTGATATAAAAAGTAATCGTGTTTTACGTCAATTTTTTCCACTTTTGTCAGATTTGGTTGGCAGAAGAAACTGGAGTATCCTGAGAAAACAACCAAACATACCAAGCAAACTTTTACACTAGGATTTGCCCTAGAGGGATTCGATTCTAAGCGTCGTGTGCGTGCGCTTTAAACCACTTATGCCCCCGACGACTATCATGAGTGACAAGATAAACATTTGTTAAAACGATTATAAGAATTTGGCTGGCACTTTTTGTCGTTCATTTTATTTAGCTTTTCTTAAAACTCATTTAAGTTATAAAATATGTCTGTAAGAAAAGTTTAATAAGCTAAGATTGATTATCACGTTGATTTAATCTAATAGTAGATAATGTTAAAAATAGACTATTTTGAAAACTTACCATTTTTCTTGTATTTTACTAGTCCTACAGTTAAATGAACCTCTCCTGGAAAAACATCTGAAGAGGAACTGATACTGTAAAATCTTTCCTTCAGAACTGGAAACTGTGTCAATAAGAATTCTGGGTATATTTTAATCGATGGAAATTCCTTTAGCACATCACATAAACTTGGATACTTTTCATTTCTCCATGTTTTATACAGGTTAGAATCCTATAGTAATAGAATAATAAAACAGTTTATTGCAGAAAAAAAGAGTCGAGTTGAGTAATGGTGTTTAACGTTCCAGTCAAGAATATTTCAGAAAAGAAGTTTTTAAACAAAAACTTATCAGAATGTATTTTATTATTTAGTATGATTAGTATAGTAAAATGATGACGTTGCAGTTGTAGCAGTGATACTGTTGTCGCTGAAGCTGACAAGAAGACAGAAGAGGGATCATTTAAAATCAACAATAGTGTTGCAAACGACAGAAAAAAAGTAATCAACAAACATGACGTCAAAATTCTAAATTCATCAAATGTTTTGTAGTGTCATAAGGGATGGTTTAAGCCAAGAACAAAAATCTTATTGAGGGAATGATTGTAAAAAATTGGGCTGAAATGAGATAACTGTTCAACATATACAATTGTAAAAATGACTTAATTCGAAAGTTAAAACGATATTCATTTTCATATTATTAATCTTTTATCATTATTTCCGAACAATATGCATTTTACAGTATAATTTGATAAAAATAGTTAATGTGATTTGGAATGAAAAAATGTCTCTCTGGTCAAGGGTTTTCACTGATTTCGAGGATATATCTTCCGGATAGCTCGACAAAAGCTCACTAAAATTTGTAAACAATTCCGTAGGAATATTTTTTTTCTTGCTAAATCCTTGGGGGGAGGGAATCATTGTATTGTTTATTATAATAGATTTCTAAATGTTAGATTTTACAGCAACTTACCTATGTAGAACGTTTGTAAAATTGAAGCAATAACACAAGGTTAGAAAAATAAATGTCGGATATAAAAATTTTTGTAAAACAAAAAATACCTTGGCTAAATCCAACAAGCTTTTTTTCCTCTGTTTTTTCTGTAGCAAATTCTGACATTTCGCGTAGTAGTAATTGAGTTGGTGGGGTGTTAATATCCAAATAATGAACCAAAGCGGTTCTTATAGTACATACTGGAATGCTAGTTACAGCTGTCATAACATTAACATTCCCGGCTAAAAATAAATTTTAATGAAATAGTATTATAAAAAGTAATTTATATATAGGTATTTTTAAAACGAGCAGAATTATTTGTTAGTTAAAGACCTATGCCGCATCGACAACATTTTTAAACGTTTATATAAATCTAATTGTTCAATTTAATCCATGTGTATGTTTTTCCTGAAGAAATTTTTCTAATCAGCTTCGAATTAATGCGCATGTTTCGAATGCTAGTTTACGACGTCACATATAAACATCACAGACCCATTCTTTTCAATATACCGTCACAAAACAAACCGTATGAGTCTTTAACAAGAAAAAATCACGAAAGAATGATCTTTTAGTTAAACGTTAACGCTTTAACAAATTCAACCTCAAGCTCTGCCTTCTTAACGAGGAGAGCCATTAAGAAAAATATAGTTTGATAATAAGAACGTACAAAGAATATACATTAACATGTCTAAGGAGGAATAAATTTTCGAAATCTGCACATATGGCACAACAATATTAACTGACAGGTATTTTGTTAAACATTTACCTACTTTACCTACTTCTTGTGACTAATTATTTGTTTATCGGAATATATACAAACTGATTTTAATATTCCAACTTTCTATTAAGTTCGTCTTTATTTGCAAGACCATGTTTAATTCCGTACTAGGAAATTTTAAAAAAATGTAATCTACCTAATGATGCCTTCCTGGACATCTGACAACTTTAATTGGTTCGTCAACCATCGTCAATTCTGCAAACCTACTTATAATATAATTTACATCCGTTTCACTATTTGCAGGAATATATGCCAATATGGTCTCCTGGTTTATACGACAGCCCATCTGAATTATCTATAAACATCTCTACCAGAAGGGTCTGTCGACTGCAATAAATGATTTTATACGATTCACATTCAGAATTACTTCATTGACAACCAAAATTGTTGTATAAAAGGAAAGTAGGTGAAAGTAATGATGACTGTAAAGAATAACCTACAACATGCTGTTTTCCTACCATACAGCTAATAAATTTGAATTTATTTGGCCCTTTTCACAAGTAATAATAAAACCACACGAACATACCAGTCCTTGCCGAAATGACAATCCCAAAAACAGAGAAAAACTTTATTTGGTTAGTTACTACCTCTTTTATAACATAAAGTTGAATTAAAAACCACTAGAAACTTTATGGATGTGTTAAAATTATTGATTAATTTGATTGTTATTTTCGTTGTTAGCAATGCACAACCATATTTCAGAAGTAAATCTTTTCTCAATTCTAATGCTATCACTTAGGGTTGTACCAACATGAAAGGTTATTTCGTGTAAATACTTAACGGAATTGTTTCGATTCGGATTTAAACATATAATGTAAAAAATAATTCTCACCTCGACTCCTGTGATTGTAATTGCGTTTTTTGCTTCAAAGTACATGGAAAAATGGTGGCACTATGCAAAGAAGAAAGAGCTGAAACAATTAAGTGATAGAACGATATATCTGTTTTATATTTCCATATATTTTTAAAAAAAAAACTAATTACCTTAAAATCAATAAAACGAGTATTTGTGTTACATTTTTCGTAATGTTTCAACTTTCTTCTAATTCGGTATTTCTCATCAATTAAGCAGTATTTGAAATAAGGATTACTGAAAGACTACTTAAAATAACATAAAGTGTGAAAAGTCTATGTAAACTTTCTAGCAAACTAATTTTCGGACAAACACCCATTACGTAAGTTCAACGGTATAAATTGGACTATCTATCAATCTACTTTTCTATTCAAAGAAAATATAGATGACCTTTTGGTTTCTGGACAGCTATGACGAAAACGAATTATTCATAATGTTGAAATAAAAGATTTTCTAGTCAATTCCATATTTGCCCGAGCAAGAGCCTTTCAAAAATATGCTTGAAAGACGTCATTTTTTCAACAACTCGTTAATCTTTTATGCCATTGAATGACACTAATAAGGTCACAAACTTTTAAAATAACTCACAATTCACCAAATTTTCAGGCTTAACTTCTGTCGGTATCACCAAGAATTTCTGTGGTGCCCATGATGTGTCAGCGTGTTCAATCTGTTTCATTGCTCTTTTGATGCACTCTTCGTCAGTTATACGATACATTTTTACACATTCCTGCAAATATGTTTGATGTTGTTTCAAATGTTTGCAGAAGGTCAAAAAGAATTAATAATTATAGGAAAACGATTTTCGTCAAGTCAAAACTGAATAATTAGAAACTAATACGTCCATTTCATTCATCTATAAATTTTACACTAGCTGATTAACTTAAATTTTCGCAATTAATCTACATTTATAGAAAATCATGCTCTTATATTAAGCGCTCAAAATAATTCATCATATTCTAAAAATGGTAAAAGTAGTCAGGTTTTTTCTGTTTTTTATTATAATGTCTATTTGTTCCATTACTTATTAATCCTGGAAAAGTGGATTTATTTATTTTTTTTAAAAAAAAGTTTTATTGAAAGTACGGAGGAAATATAAAATTCCACCAAAGAACAATTAAAAACTAATACAATTTTCGTGTCTATTTACAATGTTGATATTTAAAAGTTTAGTATACATAAATATTCCATATAAAGTTGCGAAATACATCCTAGTTAGAAACGTTTTCAAACTGTTAGAACAATTACTAAGGGTAAAAAAATTAAAGGTGATGTGTTAGCAAAGAATATTACCTGAAATACTCCTTTTGCCCATTTTGCAAACTGACGTTTCTTGTCCATTCAACTCGTCCCCTACCCCAATCGGATGAATGCTGTCTGCACCAATAATCCGCAAAGATGTATCCAAGAAGTGTGCAAAACCACAAAAATAAGGGTACGCTCGAGAGCCAAGTCCAAATACGGAAAATCTAACATTTTTTAAACTTATTATTTCTGTTTTTTCTTTTTCGTCTTCAATCATGCTCTCTAAGCTGAATATCGACGACCGACTCTGTTTTGAATACATGCTAAATTAAACATAAATATATACATTTATAACATACGTTTGTCAATAGCTCATACAGTCATAGTTTACTATTTAAAAATACAGATAAAAAGATACATTACACATACTAAAATCCTCTACTATAATGAATTTCGTTTTATTTTGGCGTTATTTCGCAAGAGTAAAAAAAACTTACGAGAAATAAGTAACTGAGAAGGACAAATTAAAAAATAGCAGCAGCGAAAATCCCCGATTTACAGAATTCACTGATATCCAGTCAAAATGTTTTATTTCATAACAAATTCTTTGCCTTCAAAATGAAAATTTTCTTTTATCCGCTTTGGTATTAAAACGGTTGTCCTTTGTCGCAGCAGTACATGTCATTATGATTGATTGTAAGTAGCTAAAAGGCAGTTTTGCCATTTTATTTATAGCATTTACTTGAAGTTAATTTAACTTTAATAAGTAACTTATATATGCTAAAATATAATGTTATCAAATGTGTATGCGTGTATGAGTGTATAAGAAAGGGAGAGTGTGAGTATAGTCCTACCTTCTTTTCCTTCCTGTAACCATTCTGATTTCTTTTGCAAATTGCTGTTGGTTTAAACAAATTTAACATTAAAATGCCATTTAAATAACAAATCTTTAGTTTTTAAAGGTCAGATATAATTAAATGGATCATCAAAACAACAGTGTCAAACTTTTTCTATAAAAGGGAATAATCTTAAAAATTGGGAATATCATTACATTAAGTGATAAAGTGATAACTTCAACAAATAGTGTTTAAGATGCATTCACAAAACTAATCTATGTGGTTTCAAACACTGTTCAATAACAGTATGGCATAATTCATCACAGAGGGTAAAATTTCTTATGTGGAGTTAAACTTGTGGCAACACTACGAAAGATCGTACATACAATTAAAATGTTTTAAATAGGTCTTGTTAACACTTTAAAAAATACAGAGGCATTATGAATTAATTTGTAGTGTATATTAATTGTACGATGTAAAAAAATTATTTTTAGCCTTAAATATTAAGTAAGGGGAAACAGAAAAACCACACCATTGCGCATTCTGGAGCATCGCCATTACCAAAAGTGCTCGTCACTATTAAAACAAATCTATCATTTTCCATGTCTTTAAGACTGTATTTGTCTGTACACTTCACCTTTATAAATAAAAACGTTTTAATGAACTATTAGTTTTAAAAATGAATATCCTTTAATTAACTATTTATCTTAGTAAAAGGTATATTTTTGATAAAACTTTTTTTATAGCAAAAAGTGCAATATGACTTAAAAAAACTATTACTCTTTTTTCTTACAATATTGTCACTGATTTTCTGACAATAGTCTTAACCTTTTTCAACAGTTTCTTCTTCAAGAACCATTATGTTTATTTGTGTGATAGTTTCCTTGGTTATTGCTGAGTACATAATTGTAAGCTTAAGTTTCGAATTATAAAAAAAACTCACATAATTTGTTTAACATGATAAACCTTTCATTAGTTTTACTTTAATTTGTTGCTTTAGTTATTGATAAGAATATATTTGTTAACTTCAAGTTTCAAATTTGAAAAACTTTACTTCAGTTTTACGAGATGTGAGCATCCAGTGCAAGTTTGTTGATCTCAAATCAATTTCTCGCTGGAAAACACCATTTAGGGTAGTTATCTAACAGACGAATAACTGCCTTTTTTGGAATATAGCCAAATACTTCCATAAAACACATAAAAACGATTACATACGTGTACCTGTTATACTAAACATCAATGAATATATGAAAAATGTTTTTGTTAGGAATCTATGACAAGTTCCTTTGAATAGTTGTAAAATAGCAAACAAGATGGAGAATAGAAAAAGACTAAATAAACGATATAGTTTTTTCAGTATGCACCATTATCTCCAATGAACATATAGAAAGAACAGACATTCCCTAGTCGATCTGGTCGTTTGCTTTAACCAAATTATTATCGATGATATAAAAAAGGAATTTTCAAATCATATACTTACTTGGACATTGAACGCGTTTTTAAACATTCGTTCCAAAACCTTGGCATATCGCAAAGCATTTCCTGTAACTGTTGCGTACAAAATAGTACAGTTTACACGCTTCAATGCAAGCGCTCTCATCAAAATGGCCACCGTCATTGCCAACCTCAAAGATTAAAAAAAAGAATTATAGAGAATGATTTTGCCATACAAATATTATAAAACTTTTAAAAAAGGTAGAAACTTAAATTTATATTACACTTTTGTTTTAATGCTACATACAATCTTGCATCTCCGTTTTAGCAATTAAGGTAATTTGATACACTCCATAAATGACACTTCTTCATTTATCTAATATAACGCCTTTATATCTCTAATATTTATTCAGTATGATAAAATTTAATATTATTATGATAAAAAAGGCTTATAAATGGTAAAGAATTCAGTTGATTTAATGGGGATTTACGTCCCCTTCAAGAATATTTCACCTATATCGAGACGCCAATAGCTTTAGGTGAAGTGTCAGAAATTTTGACCTTTGCAGTAAGCTTAGGGCCATGTGTAGGTAAGGTTTGTTAAAGTGCTACGCCTGCCGTGACACGGGGGATCGGTTTTTATGTTGAAAGTATTGAACTCTTCTGCAATATAAGTATCACGTGATCAGTTAACAATTGTCAAGCATATTAACCATGTCTATCAAAGCGTTGATTGTTTATGAAATTGTTTGAAATCAATACATCTGATCTGCAAGTTTTGTTTCTTGTCATTTATAAAGACATTTGCAAGGTGAAACGAATACGTTTTTTAAAATCATTTTTTACACATCGATAGTAACTTCGGTGCATTTCTAAAATTTGATGAGCGATTGTTTTATCATTGTAACGCTTCAAATGAGCTAAAGAAACAAAACCCGTTCATGACATATATGTATGGAAATCCTATCGAGATCTTAAATCGTGATTTTTTGTGACATAGATCTTTTGTGTTTATGTCAGAAAGATATCTTAATATCATGGCTCTTTACTTTCAAAATAATGATTGGAACTAAAAGTCAATAGTTTTCGCATTCGTCAAAAAGACACTCTAAGCAACCTTTAAGCATGTATGGGCGCATTAAAATCTATAAAATCTATGCACTCTTGTGAATGTGTCAGCCAGATTACACTGGGCTTCCCTGATATTATCAAGACTGGCAGTATGTATTATGTGTATGCCTGATTTTCTATAAGTGGGAACTTAGCAAACTCAGGGTGACTTTTAGTTTCTAGATCACTGAAACAGCCGATGTCGAGGTTGCTGCCCAACAGGTTCACTATCCCGACACCAGATAAGAAATGTAGATTGAAATTTTTCGCACCTATACCGATTGATCACTAGTACGACGCTCTACCAGCTGAGCTTTATGATAACACTTAGAAATTTTCACAAATTTTTACTTGATACAAATGTCATTTTTATTGTACCTACCAACATACGGTTTTAAATGTTGTTTTTGACTTTTCAAATATTATCTTTAGTTTATTGGATTTCCAACAATGTGAGGACCAAGGATCCCCCTAAAAATAAAATTATTCAAAATAAGTTTACCAGTTGTATATATTACTTGAAAGTAAACATTTCATAAGGACGATAAAGAAAATTTATACGATAAAGAAAATGTAACGGACAAAAAAAAATGCAACTGAAAAATTTTCTAATAAAAAATTAAGGTTTTCAAGATCACCTACCAATATACAAAATTATAAAATAGTCAAAGATGTCAAGAAGAGACAAATACGTTGTTAGGATCTTTCGACGTTGGAGCATAAATTTCATCTTTGTAAAACATTTTGAAACATCTTAAACAAGTGACTGAACTCTGACTGGTTAAATTTTATCCAAATTTTAACTAAATCTTTTCCTTTATTAAACATACCTGAACATATTCGAACGAGGGTTTGAGTTTATACAAAAGCATTTCTTGGTGGAACACAGGAGTAGCTGAACCGCTGATTGGGGGCACTATCCACACCCAATCCGCAGGACATCCACCTCGGAGTCGATTTTCATCTGCCATGAACTTCATGAAGGATTCAGAAGCTGAGTGATGGTCCGTTATAGTAACGCCTTCTTGCTGCGGCCATGTTTGAAATTGGAAAAATGAGATCACTGTCAGCATAAACAGGAACTCGACCAAAACATCAAGAGTGTTTACGGAAGCTTTTTTGTCTTGTTTTATTAATTTTATATTGAAAATGCATTTATTTTTAAGTGTTTATTATAAGGATAAATTGTGCCTTTTGTAATTTATTTTTCAACCTGTTAATGAGCAGATAAAATGTTCAGTGGTTATGAGATTAGAATTATGTCGTTTACGATACATTCAGGACTCTTTGAATCATATCCATGCGGTCAGTTTTAGTATGAATGGAGAACCAGAGTACTTAAAGAAAACCATCAAACGTCAAGAGATTTTACAAACTTACTCAAAATTATATATAGGAGTGAAATTCGAGCGTAGGTAGTAAAAAAGGCTGCTGATTAATAAACGGGCGTTTAAGACCATTCGGCAACATGGACCAGTGGGTAAAAATTTTCTTTGCGTATTATCAACGGTATCGATATGCTTTTTCTCGCTATCCATGATACAGACCGGTATATAATTAATTAATGTATCACGTATAAGATGCTGTCCAATTAAAAAGTTCAGACTGATTATGTTGATATATATATATAATATATATATATATATATATATATATATATATATATATATATATATATATATATATATATATATATATTATATACAGTTTTGACCTGAACTTTTACGGTCTGCATTGTACTATAGCGCACCTCAGAGCGACTTTTTGGTTAGGTGCCAGCTAGTCACCAAGTTAGTGTGCAACAAACAAGCATACCATTGTCCCAGTCACATTTTCCTTGCATCGGATGAACCGGTTGTCCAAATGCCAAGCGTCAAAAAAAGAGGCCGTTTTTCAAATTTTAAAGTAACATGCATCAACCAGGCGGGTTCGAACCATCTGCCGCTGTCGAGGACAACTAAGCCGAAACGGTGTAAAGAAGAAAGGGGGAGTCCTATATATTTATATTTTGTATATATTATACCTGGAAACTATATAGAACAGCAATATTGACCTCCAAAATGGCTTTATCTTTCCAAAGAGTTGTCAGACTGTTAGTATCTAGTTCCATCCTATTAGCAACAACCTGAAAAATAATGTATATTTTTTTCTCACACACGAAAAAAGCACGAAGAGTTTAAAATGATCTATTATCATAACCTATTAAAATTTTGGCCTCTTTTTTAATCGTAATTATTTTTAATATTTAAAAAATAATACAACTTTGAGGATATATATATAATTGAATGAATAGAATTGTTTATACATCATACCAGGAATTGGCATTGTAAATGTGCATTGTCGAATCCTATTGTTAACATTCTTTTCTCCGTTGATAAAGGGCAGTTTTTGTTTTAAGCGTAATGAAATCTCCGAATATTTTTCTTCGGTACAGTTTAGCATGACGTATAAAAATCGTAAAAGTTTTAATTCGTTATAACTATCAATACACTGTGCATTTAAACCATGTAAGATCATATAATTCTAACACTTCTTTTATATGTTTATTTAATGTATATTTTGTAGGAGCTTATATTCAACTTGCTACGCATTGATTTTTCGAATTACAGGCAACAATTGCTAGGTTATTTTAAGTGTCCTGTCACAAAAACGAAGAAGAAGAAGAAGAAGAAACAAACAAACAAGTTTATATCTCACCTCTGTTAAATTATATCGTTGGGAGTCACAAAGGTTCCTTGCACCTATCTCTGTTGACATATACCAGCCACTAAATGGAGCCGCTGTGAAGATCAAACCGCCACATTCAAATATCATGTTTGCTACAGTTGGGAGACCATACCACTTTAGTCCTAATTGCTCAAACCAAGGAAACCTGCAATAAAAAAAATAATGTCAAAATTATATATTATCAATCATATTATTTAGGATATATATATATATATATATATATATATATATATATATATATATATATATGGTGTGTATAAGTTTTGTGAATATGTGGGTGTTTTTTTCGTGTTAATGATAACATTGAATTAGTAAGTGCTTATTGGTTGTTATAGTGTATGAGATTCCAATATTCCATTTTTATTTCCTATTTCTATAGAATCTATGATATGACTAGGATGTCAAAGGTGAAGATTAAAGAGAGTAAAAAAAAATTAATTTTGTGATTAAAAACGTCTAGATTTTATGCTGCTTGTATAGTACAATAAAATGGGGTTTCAGCAAACGGAATTGTACATTTTGCTCACTCTATAAGCTAGAAGGAATGGTATTTCACTCAAGAGAACAAATTTTGAAATCCCAAATACATTTTTAGTTACAACATCATATTTGCATTCAAGAAACAACGCCCAACATAATCTATGATACAATTATTGAGTTATTGAGCAATTGAGCAATTTGTGACGTATGGTTTGTAGCCCTTGGTTACATTGAGTTTGCGACTTCAGGGTCAACGAACGATAACCGTGATTGTTAACCACGTCAATAATCAATTGATCAACCCGCGCAATTAATAGTAACGCCGATCTAAAACCCTGTAACGGCGATCTTAATCCCTGTAACGCCGATCTTAATCCCTGTAACGAAAGTTTCGGAATCTCTATTATTTCTTTAACGTAATATAGTCATACTTAGGATGTTTGAGTGACACTTCCAGAACAATATCTTCAGGTAGTTCAAATACTTCCGGGTCATTTCCGTTTATTTGCAATACTAAAGGTAATACATCAAACATTGTTCCTTTCCCTTCCCATCCTAACTTCTGACAAACCTTATAAAAACAAAATCAACACAGATCATATTAAACAGAATTGAAACACATAAAAATCTACCGAACCTTGGGGGGAAAAAAGAAAAAAAAATAAGGAAAGAAAAAAATCATTGAATCTATGATTTACAGCGGTACACACATGATGTAGATAAAAATCAGAAATTCTCGAATGATTGTGAATTGGAAACAATTTCTAGATTACATGAAAACTCCTATTGTGGCAAAAATCTTATAAAATCATTATGACAGACGACAGACGTTCCAACTTAACAATGGTGTTATAATTTTAACATTAACATTCAGTGAGTCTCGTAAAGATCTAACTTAGCCATGAAATACCGAGATTACGCCCCAGTCAAGATCGAGGCGGTAAGTTCTGAAAGGCTGAAAAACAGAAGCGCCCTAAAAAACCCATCGACCAGAGAAACCGACAAATTTTCTGGTAGTATTATCTGTTCATATGGGATTCGAACCTATGCGTAGATGTAAATGTGCTAGCGCGCTTTGAACCATTATGACGTTGCATTCAACTACATGTACTTCATTACTTTGGCTGTTGTCAAATGCATATATACATTTCATTCGGTTTCACTTTTTTATATTTTAAAAATAAAAAAATTATAACTAGATGAAAAATATACATCAAAGTATATTTGTGTAAATGTTGCTGTTTCGTATATACTTTCCAAATAGAAATTATAAATCGGAGTCGCGCTGGTCCTCGGCATCCAACTAACTTTACCTCAGTAAACTCAACACTGACTGGGTCTCCTATAATTGTTCCATCAGGCTGATGATAGCCAGCATATCGTATAAACTGTGAGTTCCAGATCCTGAAGTTCTCATCTTTTCCAGTCATGTGTGGAAATACAGTAATTCCAGACCTATAAAGTAAATATTTCACTGTTCATTTGATTTTTTTTCGTGATATTAAAGATTGAAAGATTAGTTATGATATGCAAACTTGTGATAATTTGTCATAAAAGTACATAATAATAATAATAATAATAATAATAATAATAATAATAATAATAATAATAATAATGAATAAATAAATAGATAAATAAATAAAAATAAAAAATATATAAAATTAAATAAAATTTTTTAAAAAGATCCCAATATCATATGCTTTCCAATCGGTCTATTTAAATTTACATAAATGTAGTTCAGTTGAACTAAAACAATTGTGCTCTTGTTTACTTTCCTTTGTGTTGTGTTCTTATTTACGTCTATAGTTTTAGATATTATACCAACAATTGCACATACGTAAGCTTGTACAGATGGTCATACCCACAAAGCTATTGACTTGGGCGTAAAACACCACAACTCAACTACATCAGTGGACAAATTATATTCAGAGCTATCTTAACAAACGGTTGTGTATCACATTACATTAAGAACTCATCGCCTGGGTTCAAACCTCATTCATGCAGATTCTAGTGTTAAAAGGTTTGTCAAAAGTTAGTCAATTCGCTTGCGGTGTTTTATTTTACGGGAACTCCAGTTTCCTCTTCCATCCTCGATATAAATAAAAAAACTGGGACGTATAGCACCATTACTCAACTTAACTTCATTATTTACACAAACAATACTATACATATATATATATATATATATATATATATATATATATATATATATATATATATATATATATATATATATATATATATATATATAATGATAACATAAGTTTGTTATTTACTCTTTCATCTGTTTTTCCATCCAAAATGTGCAGTTAAAACATAAAAATAATATTTATATACCTTATTTTTCCTTTATTTGTGCAGAATCTTATATGTCTACAAATGGCATCAAACATGTCAGAACATGTCTTCGCAGTCCGTGCATCAAACACCTGTAGAATAAATCATTATTAAAATAATAAGAAAAATTAAAAATATTAAATTTCCAATAAAAAAAGCTAACTCGGCACGTGTTATATATATATAGATAAAGCAATGAAAAAGTTGACATAGTGCAAAAGTACCGGATATACGCGGATATACTCAATTGTTCGTCCGAAATCGGGAATTTTATAATCGGTACTCCCAATGCATGATACTGTTTGTTTTCTTTTGTTTTATTTAGTTTATCTGGTTTTACTATTCATATTTTACTGTGTTGTGTTCTTGTTTACGTTCCGATGCGTTATGTTCTTGTTAAATTCTATTGTGCTGTGTTTTGTTTCCGCTCTATCTTGTTATAGTTAACGTTGTGTTGTGAATTTGTTTACGTTCTATTGTGTTATGTTCTTATTTACGTTCTTTTGTGTTGTATTCTTGTTTATGTTCTTGTTTACGTTCTTCTTTGTCGTGTTCTTGATTATATTCTTATGTGTTGTGTTCTTGTTTACGTACTTTTCATGCGTTCTTGATTATGTTCTCTTGTGTTGTTCTTGTTTAGTTCTTTTGTGTTGTGTTCTTGTTTACGTTACTTTGTGTTGTGTTTTTATTTACGTTCTTTTGTGTTGTGTTCTTGTTTACGTTACTTTGTGTTGTGTTCTTGTTTACATTCCTTTGTGTTGTGTTCTTATTTAGTTCCTTTGTGTTGTGTTCTTGTTTATGTTCTTTTGTGTTGTGTTCTTGTTTTCGTTCTTTTGTGTTATGTTCTTGTATACGTTCCTTTGTGTTGTGTTCTTGTTTACGTTTTTTGATGTTGTGTTCTTGTTTATTTTTTTTTGTATTGTGTTTTTGTATACGTTCTTTTGTGTCGTGTTCTTGATTATGTTTCTTTTGTGTTGTGTTCTTGTTTTCGTTCTTTTGTGTTATGTTCTTGTATACGTTCCTTTGTGTTGTGTTCTTGTTTACGTTTTTTGATGTTGTGTTCTTGTTTATTTTTTTTTTGTATTGTGTTTTTGTATACGTTCTTTTGTGTCGTGTTCTTGTTTATGTTCTTTTATGTTGTGTTCTTTTATACGTTCCTTTGTGTTGTGTTCTTGATTATGTTTCTTTTGTGTTGTGTTCTTGTTTTCGTTCTTTTGTGTTATGTTCTTGTATACGTTCCTTTGTGTTGTGTTCTTGTTTACGTTTTTTGGTGTTGTGTTCTTGTTTATTTTTTTTTGTATTGTGTTTTTGTATACGTTCTTTTGTGTCGTGTTCTTGTTTTGTTGGCTGTTGCCAAGTCAATGTTTTCAGTTCGAAATGTCTTTGTTCTACTCCAAAATAAATCATAATATAAAATACCAAAACATTTGTTGTAGGTCTGTAAAAGTTTAATGGTTGCCTCGGTATAAATAAAATAGTATAGAAATAGTGTATTGACACTAAAAAGTACCATGATTGCGCACTAGTGCAACGCAGATCAGAAACACTTGCTCACCTACGTACCGCGTGTTCTTGTGTTATGTTTATCGTCGATATCAATAAAATGTTATAACATGAGCTAAAAATTGATGATGTGACGTAAAACACAAACCTTGAAAGGTATTCGTGGAACAATGTTGTAGAGATATTAAAGCGAATTACCATTACCTCTATAATGTTCCATTGTATTCTTCCGATACACCTCGGGGCGTTTCTCCACGCTAATTTACACCCATAGCATAGTTCGTTATACTTCAGCTGGTAAGTTCCCGTCCAACTGATCGATTGTAAAATCTCAGCCCATCTTTCAGAATGTTCATGGCTGTTAAATCTATAACAACAAGAAAAATAGAATGTCACAAACCATGGTAAAAGTTGAATTAGCCAAAAACACATTGAATTAAGAATTTAGACTAATTATGGACATTTTCTTCTCCATGCAGTAAGATTCAACATAGAACATAAATACATAAATTGGAATTTATTGAAAGCTTAAAGTTTGTACACCAAAGTCTTATTATCAAGTTCAAACCTATTTGCATTTGAAATCTTTAATGTTGGTTAGTTTATCAAAACTAAATATGACTTTTGAAAATTATCATTTTATTTTGAAAGTACATAGTATCCCCCAATCCCCCCTCCCCCCTAAAAATAAATAAATAAATAAGACAATAATCATACCACATAGTTTCTATAGGTTCTTATTTTGTCGCGACCGATCTTAAAGTAACTTTGTAAGTTTGATTAAGGCATTTAGTTCAGGGGTTCAGACCTACTGCGAGAGAATAACAGGTATTTCCACACTGGAATCTAGAATCTATAAGAATGGGGTTGAACCTGGACACATTGACCTTTTATCTTAAGCCTGAACAATGAGATTCCTCTGGTAGGGTTTTTGTTAATGTACGTACAAGCCTGAAGAATAAGATTCTACTGGTAGTGTTTTAGGAAATGTACGTACAAGCCTTGACAATGAGAATCCTCTGGTAGGGTTTTAGGAAATGTACGTACAAGCCTGCACAATGAGATTCTTCTGGTAGGGTTTTAGGTAATGTACGTACAAGCCTAAACAATAAGATTCTACTGGTCGTGTTTAAGAAAATGTACGTAAAAGCCTGAACAATGAGATTCCTCTGGTAGGGTTTTTGTTAATGTACGTATAAGCCTGAAGAATAAGATTCTACTGGTAGTGTTTTAGGAAATGTACGTACAAGCCTTGACAATGAGAATCCTCTGGTAGGGTTTTAGGAAATGTACGTACAAGCCTGCACAATGAGATTCTTCTGGTAGGGTTTTAGGAAATGTACGTAAAAGCCTGAACAATAAGATTCTACTGGTCGTGTTTAAGAAAATGTACGTAAAAGCCTGAACAATGAGATTCCTCTGGTAGGGTTTTTGTTAATGTACGTATAAGCCTGAAGAATAAGATTCTACTGGTAGTGTTTTAGGAAATGTACGTACAAGCCTTGACAATGAGAATCCTCTGGTAGGGTTTTAGGAAATGTACGTACAAGCCTGCACAATGAGATTCTTCTGGTAGGGTTTTAGGAAATGTACGTAAAAGCCTGAACAATAAGATTCTACTGGTCGTGTTTTAGGAAATGTACGTAAAAGCCTGAACAATGAGATTCCTCTGGTAGTGTTTTAGGAAATGTACGTAAAAGCCTGAACAATGAGATTCCTCTGGTAGGGTTTTAGGAAATGTACGTACAAGCCTGCACAATGAGATTTCTCTGGTAGGGTTTTAGGAAATGTACGTACAAGCCTGAACAATGAGATTCCTCTGGTATGGTTTTAGGAAATGTACGCACACGCCTGAACAATGAGATTCCTCTTGTGGGATTTTAGGAAATGTACGTACTTTTCGAGAGATGTGAAGTAAGAGTCTATGAAATCTTTAGCTTCTTTGATAAGCTCGCTTCTTGTCTTTAACACACCATAATCTCTTGTAGACCCATTTACAATCGAGCCTTTACATCTTAACCCTGAACAAGGTACACCCTGAAATATTGAAAACAACAGCTAAATGGTATGTACGTGACAACAAAAGGCAATCCGGGTTTCTTTGAAATTTCATTGAGTGTGGACCTTGCATCTCAACCCAGCTGGACAGGATACATCCTGAAAAAATGGAAAATAGCAGCAATTTGATATATAATCGGCAAAACGACTAAACTAAAGTTTCTTTGAACAGCTCAAAAAACGGAGGGTCCTGCTTTTAACCCCTTTAACCTCAACCTGGACCAGTTACAGTAACAAATAATTAAAATGAAAGTTTTACTGACATGTTTTGACAATAAAGTACAAGTAAGTTCTCTTTAACAATTCCACGTGTGGTTGGCTTTGGTGTAGACCCTTAGCAACTCACCTTGAATATAGAAACAGAGCTCTACATCCACTCGGCAATGTAGGACATGCAAACATATTTATTAGATCATAATACCCCTGATTGTACATTCTTAAAAAATCTTACAATTGTTTTGCCACATAGTAACATTTTTTTCGCAAACGATTTATTACGTCATCAAGAGCATCACATCTGGTGTAATATAACATAACATTTTTTAATGAATTTTGAACATAACTCACATAAAAAAATATCCTCGCTAAGAAAAATTTACACAATGTTGTGACACCATCTCTATCCTCCGCGGATAAGGGAACTTTAATGCCTGTTGTAGATATGTGCATCGTTCATTTTATCGATCTTATTCCGTATCAGATGAGTGATTTCATCTTGGGTTTTGTTACTTGCCGGAAGATAACATCATTTACTGCGTGACTGATTGAAAGCTTTGCAATTTATTATTGGCTAACAATTAAAATCATCGAATACACACCGGAAAATGAATGTCTTTTATGCGTGCAGATTATATATAAATATGACATGACTGAGAGGGTAACATTGAAAAGGTGAAAATTTTAATGTTACCCTCTCAGTAATGTCATATCTATTTTATTACACCGAATGTCTTTTCTAAATGTCATCTCTGCACTGAAGATCAAACATGATCATAACACATAAAATTCATCTTTCAGTAATTTTTTCGATAATAATAAGCAAATTATGAATTACGTAAAATGTTAAATACACTTCAAAACCTAAATTTTTAAATTAGGATTCTTTTATTTGTTCATCATTGAAGTTTACTTGAAAGTTATTCAGTACAGAACAAGACTGACATCAACCTCCTGATGCAAAATGTTTTGGATTTTGTTTAATCACATTTTGATTAAGATTATTATTTTAAGCCATGTTCAAAAATAAACTTGAAGTAAGAGGTCCAGGTTTGTTTGCGATTTCATTTTGCAATCTTAACATATTACTATTTTCCGCAGGTATCAATCGTCCATCAACAACGGAAATTTCTTCAAATAAGTTTTTGTTGTGTCGTCGGTCGACATTTTAGTCGTCAATGTAAACTTTTCTCCGTAGTAACGACGCTTGGTGTATAAATTCTATGACGTTAAAAACGTTTGATTGATGCAGATTGATATGCGTTGGCCTACCAGACTTTTGTTTCATCTGCGCCTGGGATATAAAAATGTTACCCTTGAGCACGTGAATAAGTTCCTTTGAGGGTGACATCCATTCAGGGTAGAGGAAATTTAAACGAGGTGTAATAAAAGAGTTTTTTATTATTATTATTATTAAGAAGTGTGTGTGTGTGTGTGTGTGTGTGTGTGTGTGTGTGTGCAAGTTTTTTGTACAGAAATACGGTTTTCACATAATCAATTCTTTATCCGTTCATAATCATTTTGATTTAATATATATATTTTTTCAGGTAAAGTATTTTTTTCAAATACATGTACATATCTGACATGTTAATTTCAAAGTTATATTAAAGTATTTTTATAAACGTCCTAATCTAATTAAGGTAATTTCAAAGCTTAAGCTGATTTGACTTTCCTACTTACCTCACTTGAATGGTTGTAGTGTGTGTTCGAAAAATAAGTCTTATTCATATGGTTGGTCAATTTCACGTGCATTTTCTGTCTATTCGGTAACGGAAAATTCTCAAAAGAAACTCTCTTCTTCAACTTGCTTGTATGTTCTAAAACTACATTGCTTCGAGGTTTTGACGTTTCGGCCTTTTCTTGTTCAACGTTAGTATTTGTTAAAGAATATGTAGGTGTCTTTTCATACGCTATGGAGTTGACACTTTCCTTCTCCGCGATGGTGATATTATTTGCGCTATATTCATCATTAAATTGCTTCCCGATATGAGCAGGTTTACAGACAGAACTTCCCATTTTTTTACACTTCGTTTGAATTAAGATTAGGAAATTTCCATACCGTTAACATTTAATATTATTCCAAAATAGCACTACATTTAGTTTTTATGTGATTTCAATACAAATGTTTTATGAAAAATATAGCTTTATGCACTATAAGCATCACATAAGCCACGCCCATTTGCTATTTAATCATTTCATTGGTTGATTAGATTAGAGTGGGAACGTCTATGGCAACATTGACAGCTGTCTATTAAAATGTTATCCTATTTGTAACCCTATTACAAAATATTTAAAGTTAATCTCGCACTTCTCAAAATTCTATCACAAAAATTGTTTTAACGTAAATTTTTCCTTTCTAATGGACAACATTCTAGCATATTGATTTGGTATGACTATTACCACAAATCTTTGGTAATCCCAAAATCTGCTTCACATAATGAGTGATAATCTTAATTAATCAGTGAAATACAGATGTGACTACCTGGTAGCGGTAATTATTGTGTTGCTAAATTTCACGTTACTAATCACCTTCTCATCTCTGAATTATATTTACATATGTAATTAGATATTAAAATACCCCACTGTAAAATCAGGCGGGTTTGCAACAATCATTACATAAATGCTAAATTAATACATATAAGTAAGTAAGTTTTTATTAAAGTGACATATGTAAACATTAATATAAATATTTTACATACATATTTCTAAATTTTATACACCCGGACCATCTGGCCTATAAGACACCTAAGATATGCACAAATCAGAATCTTAGTTCACCATGACAGTGCAAGATAAATGTACCAAAACGAATATTATATAAATAGAAATTAATACGGAAATAGTAATAGAGTAATTGTATTATACATACATTATACTGAATAAATATTACTTATATATTTCCGTAAGCGGGAGGTCGTGGGTTCGAACCCCGGCCGGGTCTGACCCAAGACTTGAAAGTGGGTAGTGGCTGTTCTTTCGCCAAGCACTCGGCATTACGAAATGAAAGTCACGGTTCTTTCGAATGGGAACTTAAAATAAACGAAGTCCCGTGTCACGGCGTGGCACGATAAAGAACCCTGCTGTATAATGCCATCAGCGCAACGCACAGGCAAAATTTCTGCACTTTTGTCTATAGCTGGCGACGTCTCGATATAAGTGAAATGTTCTTGACTGGGACGTTAAACACCATTACTCAACTTATACATTTCACGTGATAATAAAAATATCGAGAATTTTTTCGCATAAATAAATAAGTAAATAAATAAATAAAAAGATGCATAAATAAATAAATAAATAAATTCTGTTGAAAATGAATTTAAGCGGGAAACCCTTCCGTTCTATCACAGTGCCTCTCACCGCCTGGGTTCGTATCCAACTCGGGAAAGATCCTAGTGTGAGAAATGTTGTCAGTTCGCTTGCCGAAGTTCGGTGGTTTTCTCCGGGCACTCCGGTTTCCTCCACCATCGTAGAACTGACCGCCTCTAAATAAGTGAAAGATTCTCTACTGGGGCGTAAAACACCATAACTCCACTCCACTCCTTCCGTTCTAGATTGGAAAGATTGAAGTTTATTGAGATCTTTAATTATGTTAAGATCTTAAGTCAAGATTCTTTCACTGATATCGAAAAAGTCAGTTCTGAGATAACGGAGGAAACTGGAGTGACGTGAAAAATACCGCCATTATTTGGCGAACAAACTGACAAAATTACTACTACTCAAATTGTCGGAGCAAAATGAGGTAGGTATATATGCATATGTAGGTAAAAAAGGGTGGTTAATTGGTTTATATTACACCTCATAAATTTGTTTTTCTAATGAATGCATGGATTTTACTCCGGGCATATTTTGCAATATTATACCTCATAAATTTGTTTTTCTAATAAATGCATTGATTTTACTCCAGGCGATATTTTTCAATATAGACCGGAGGCTCCGGTCGTTATTAAGTTTGCTTACGCCACACAATTATTCCTTGATGACGTAAAATTACACTAAACAAACGTACATCTTAACCCGAATAGTTTAATCAGTGGATTAACGCAAATACAACGTTACAGTCAAGAACGGCAACAGTAATATGTAAACAATCATCGTTTTGAAGGAATTAATTAATTCCAGAAACAAGCTGTTATCTATTTTGAGATGGTATCCATTCGGTATAATGTAACAAATATACCGTTTGCAGTTCTTTAGCTCAAATTTGCATTTCTTAAAATGATGAAATGCTGACCTTTGATCCTAGGTCATTTGACCATAGTGCCAATATTTAACTCTCAAAATATATTATTAAAATTTGCTAAGTCAAGTCCAATGATTTGATACCAAGGTCTCTTGTCTTTGTTGCAGCCACAATAATATATGCAGCTCTAGAAGAAAAGTGCACGCATTCCCTATAAAATTATTTCAAATTTGCCCAAACAGCAAAGGGGTTTTGAAGCTGTTTATTTAAAAAAAAATTAACTATTGACGACGCGACAAGATCTTTTTGCTAATCTCAAAAAAAAAAAAAAAAAAAAAAAAAAAAAAAAAAAAAAAAAAAAAAATCTTAACAAAAGTGTATGTACTGCATGCGTTTTTGCAACCATGTTTGATGTAATAGTTCGCTTTCATGGCGACCTTTAAAGCTGCATTAAGTTTTTCAATTTTCTGAATTTTTTTAATTTTCTAAAAATATATTTAAAAAAAAAAATAGATACCTTCTAACCACGATCCGTGACATTCATTTTCTAAAATTCCATTTCTATTAGCTGTAAATAAACGGAATCCTCTGACCGGTTGGTCAGTGTTCTACGATGGTAAACATGAGCTTGGAGTATGCGCACGGATATACGGAAAAGCCTAGAATCGAAAGTGCAACATGACAGATTGCATTAATTGTCCTTCATTAATATCCAGATGTATTTGAAATGGTGTTATTTAACCCTTACTAAGTCACAAATGACAAATTCATCGAAGTTCTGTGTTTAATTTATCGCATTTCAACATTTTGAAAGTCGTGTTTAAATGACCCGGGTTTTGATGACGTAACCATGTTCTATTTGATCCCAAATGTTGCATCTCTCTGGATAAAGTATTTATTCGAGCTTTTATCGTTGAACCAAATGTAACATTGTTTATTAGGAACATCATTTATTAGATTAGCACCATTTTAATTTTTTCTTTGGAAAACTTAATGCAGCTTTAAATTGAAAGTACAATAATTCGCAATGTGACCCATGAGTTTGCGCATTCCTTCTTGAACACCGAGCTTTATATGAGTTGTCTATAGGGTATCCATAACACAGTAGGCAGTACTTTGTGCTGTCAGAAAATATACCATTTAGCAAAATTTTCAGTCGTCTTAATTTTCGAAATTTATTTAAAAATAAGGTCTGTTCCCTCATGCAAAACATTCCTTTGCTGGATTTGGATTCACATATTTTTAGAACTTTAGATTCATTAATTTTCTAATGTTTGGCGTATGTTTATTAATTTATCAAACTTTTCGGCCCCAAGTGTCACTGATGAGGAATGATTTTCCGAAATGTGCACATTTGGCACATCAAAATTTAGCAGGTATTTGTTATATATTTATATATACTTAAATGTGCTAATTCTCTTAAAGAGCTGTATGTGTCAAGTAAAAGGATATAATGGACTCTTGACTGTGATCTAGATGGCTTGAAACTGATCTTTTCATTCCGAAAAAAAATCCTCTGAACTTTGGTTGAGATTCGTTTCAAATAATAGAATGGATTAGGCACTCTACAAAGATCTAACTGGTTTGAAATTACGCTTTTCGTGCTAAGACATACACGTATACGTAATAATATCGAAAGTCGATGGTTTTTTGTTGGTACTGTGATTTTCTTCACAATATCTAAACTAACCTCTGGATATATGTAAAAAAAAATCTTGAATGGAGCGTAAAACAGCATTAGTTCACTCTAGTCTAAAAAATATCAGTCAGTCTGAAGTGTTTTCAAGGTTGCTTGGTTAGTTTCTGTGTTGTTTAACGTTGCATCATCAATTTTCAGTTATTTTCAATAAGAGCATGATGATAAATCTCTAGGGTCCGGTATAATTTAAGAACAAGTTCTGTATGCTTTAGATATGCTAGTGTGTGTTATGATCTATTTTGTTTTAGCGCGCTTTCAGGGCGAATTCCTGTTACGATGGCGACCCACCGAGTCAGTATGCCGCAGACAAGCAAGCCTCTTTCCCTAGTCAAAATATCCAGGCACTAGATGAAGCCATTGAAACTCTTTCCTCCTAATACTGATCGTTACCTAAATAGGAAGTATCTGAATTTTTTTAAGTCTTATGTATGACCCGGCACGGGTTCGAATCCCGACATCCCATTCTTCAGGCGGACACTATCACTTAGCCATTCTGTTCAAAGAACGGTACTTTACAGAAAGTGTAGCGCTCATTAGTATATTAAATCATTAAACATTATTCTATCTAGTGATAATTTTGAAGCGGAATGAATAATACTGTTTTTGAGATACAAATAGAATATCATTACTTCTCACTTACTTTGTAACTGATAATGCAGATAAGATTTTATCTCCAGATGTTTTTTTGTAATTATGGTTCGATTAACACAGAAATTGACGAGAAATAGAGAATAAGGGTGTCACAATCATAGCGACCAACGTATTGTATAAAAGAGAGAAATATTTCATGTAAAATAACGAGGTAATAATTTACACTTAAAGATAAAAGGTTGTCATAATTATGGCGACCAACGCGTAGAATTTTTTTCTTTAAAAAAAAAAGGGAAAATACATGTACTAAATAGAAAACAACAAAGTAATCATCTAGCCATTACATTCTTAACAGCTACGAACCTCAACTGACATACTAAGTCGTACGTACGACTTAGTATCTCGTACATTCGACTTAGTACGACTTAGTATCTCGTACGTACGACTTAATATTTGTTTTAGTTGGCAGCAATACGCTTCCGTAAATACAAATCTTCAACTACAATATTATTTAACTATAGATCTGGATGTCAAATACCTTATATCTTTAATAAAATTTAGAACCAATAATCACTAACTTCCTTTAGAAACTTGCAGATGGAAAAATATTGTTGGGAAAAATCGTCTTTGTTGTTTATGTAAAGAGGAATTGGGGGGATGAATATCATTGTATTATGAGTTGTGAGCATTTTGTTATTGAAAGAAAAAAATTTGTACCTGCAAAATATTCTTCTAATCCTAATGTTATGAATTTCCATAATTTATTTAATACAAAAAACAAATTTATACTTCTTCAACTTTGTAATTTATACAAATTATTTTTAAGAGAATCTACTCTCCAGGTTAACATTTGTATAAATAAAACAAACATACCAGTCCTTGTCCAAACCACAATCAAAAAAAAAAAAAAAAAAAAAAAAAAAAAAAAAAAAAAAAAAAAAAAAAACCACAACTTTGAAAGCTGGCAAAATTAGTTATACAGGTGAACTTCCATCAAGGAAGTGAGGCCGGGTGCTCCGGAAGGGTAAGCACCTCCTGTCTAGCTAGCAACACCCGTCACGTGCAAGTCAATTTTGAAAATGAAAGGAACAAAGAACTATGGTAAGTCAAATAAATCCAGTATAAGTTAGGATACAGTGACTACATACTTACCAACAATATTGTGATGAAACTTTTTAAGGGCCTTGATTAACCTAGGCTTACAATATTCTTGCGTCAACAATTTAATTGTAAGTAGTTTGCTTCGTTGTAGAAAGTCCCCATAGTGGGTACAAGCACTGTATATAATTACTACCACTGTACTTTGTATTATTTGTATTATGGATATTGTTATTGTTCTCTTGATTGTAATATACAATGTGAGAATAAAGCATATATATCACAATTTTTTCCATCATTCAATATTATTTTGAAAATTACATTTAAAAAATCATTTACACAATTTAATAGAGAACTGGATGTTTTTAAAGAATTTTCAGTCAAATAAAAATTGAATATTGTTGTCAAATTTTGCAATCTAAAACTTTTTTGTGTTATAATTAACAATTATAGTTAACAGTTTTTTTTACGAAAATAAAGCGATTTCAATATCAATTTGGAATTTTAAAAAAAATTATTTGGTATAGAAATGGATATTGATTGAAGTATTTTTCAGTTGGAAAAAAAAATAAATCAAAAAAATTTTGTTGTTCCCTCTTCTAATTCGAAACTAAAAATATTCTTTTTTTATAACAAATTAACAGTATGTGAAAGTTAAAAAAAAATTCTATAAACTAATAACAATCTATAACCCCATGTTACGAAATGAATAAATAATCTTAAATATTAACTTTGGGTATAGTATATAGTTTTACATAAGAAATTACAAAATGCATATAACATTGGGTAGGAATAACCGATTTGATATACATGTTTAAAAAAGGGGGGTTGTTACGATAATAATCAATGGAATTCTTTTATACCAATTTCCTAAAAATTTACACAAAGCAATAAGAGTATCAGAGTTTTATGCATTAAGTGTAGCATTAAGTGTAGCCAACTTAATCGCATTTGGATTAGAATATGTTTCTTTTGAAATAAATGCCTTTCTCAAATTTCTGAAGTGCCTACATTCAAACAAAAAAATATGAAACTCATCGTCCAATAATTTTATCACATAAAGTACAGTATCTTTTTGATTCTTCGGAATAATTAACCATCGTCATGTTTTTACCTGGAGTCTTTAATTTGATGTTCTAAACTATGCTTATATTGTTTTAGACTTAGTGGCATATACATGCTTAAATAACTTTCAAAACCAAACTGAGTTTTTAAGATTCGATATGCTATAGCATTTGGTGAATTAAAAACGTCATGTTCCCAATTTTGAATAAACTGATATTTAAACCTTCTTTCGATAGCATTTCTACATTACCTTGATCAACCCAGATATTAGCCATTCCTAGTGTATCAGAGATTTTCTTTCTTTTTTCAAAATTTTTTATCTATTTATTTATTTATTTATTATTCTGTTTGAGATCCAGGGTATATAATGACTATTGTTAAATACAATTGACAACCGATATAGTAAAAAGAGAGTTTGTTTGGATTACCGTCTACATTGTACCGGAAGGAAATCATTCTTTTGAAAATTTTAACACTTATAGGATACCGGCATAACTCCCCATACACCATAAAATTAGGAGTGGAATTATTTAGTTTCAATAACATTTTACAAAATTTAAGGTGTACTTTTTCTATAATAGTTAAATTTTCGTACCCCCACACTTCACACTCGTACGTCAAAATTGGTTCAATCATTTGATCAAATAGTTTTAGCTGACATTCCGTAGATAAATTCAAGTTGTTGATTCTTTTTGTACACACAGGAAATAGCCATTGATGCTTGCTCTACCAGACCTTTTTTTTTTTTTTTTTTTTTTTTTTTTTTTTTTTTTTTTTTTTTTTTTTTTTTTTACAGTTATTAGAAAAGATGTCAAGAGCAGAATTTCATAGCTGTAGCATTTTCAGCAAAAATCAAAGTATTATCGGCATAACGTAAAACAAAAAGTTTGAAATACACATCTTATTGTTCAACTATGTTGGGTGTCACAGGTGGAAGGCCGTCATATCCATTTATATTAAAATGTTCTTCTAAATCGTTCAGAAAATAGGAAATAAAAACGGTGACAAATTCCCGCCCTGTCTAACACCAGTATTACATATGAAATAATCCGATTTATCCTCCCCAGACATTACACAAGATTTAATGGAATCATACATATTGCTTATATTAAAACATTTCCCATTGATTATTTATTTTTAGAGTTAAATCCGAGCCCACCTCTCCAAACATAATCAAAAGCTTTACGGTAATCAACAAATGTACAAAGCAATTTTTTCTTCTCAACAAACAACAGATTTATTAAATAATGGAGGATAAATATATTTTGCGGTTGTCGCAAAACCTAGAAAATTCGATTGTGTCCTTGTTTATAGATCATTATTTTCAGCAAAATCTGTTTATCGTTTATTAAAAAAAAAAAAAAAAAAACCGGTAAAAATTTTCCTAAAACAACTAAAAACTGTTATTGCTCTATAGTTATCTGGGTCGTTTCTAACCATTTGTTTTTGGATAAAGGTTTTATAATTCCAAAAATGCCAATCGCTAGGTATAATTACAGAATCAAAAATAAGATTAAACAATTTAACATATATTGACATCATAATGCCTCAAGAACCAACCTATCCTCCAACAAATTCCGCACCATATCTTAATTTTATTGTGATAATTATTTCACAATTTTTGAAGAGAAAATCATCATTGCTAGGGAATATTGATCAATTTAGAGAAAAATCATGTAATACCCGAGCACGTAAGGGAGAATACGAAAGTCAAGATTTTTAGTTTTCTGAAACTTTTAAAGAAGATCGTAAAAATATACCGGTTTTCATATTTCATTCAACAAACATATATGTCCGGCATATTAAAACACAGTTGTTTGTTATTAATTTTTTTTTTACTACACATAAAAAGCTGTTTAAAAACCAAAAACCAAGAAATTAAATCACAAAAAATCGATCCGTAATGGCGTTTAATGATTTTCAGTCCGTTTTAGCGATTATAACTCTGGTGTTCACTATTTATCGAATAAAGTACGTAGAAACCTAAGGTAATCCCGCACCAATTTTCGCAGATTGCGTTCTAAATTTCTGCATGTCTATTACGTCGATATAGTGCGGAATTTGTTGGAGGATAGGTTGCAACCACATGTAAAATATCAATTAACTACACCATCTTCTTCAAACGCCTTAATCATTTTTCAATTTTGTAATTACTTCACTTATTTCCTGTTCGCCAATAAGCTGATTAATCTAAAAGATTTTCTTATAATGAATTAAAATCATCTAGATTTGGAGGACCTAAACATTCATCTTTTTCATCTAACTCGTTCGCTCTGATTCTTAAAATAAGAGTAAAAATATCTATTCCTATTTTTGCTAATTTTTTATCAGATTTATTTCTTATAATTATAAGTTTTTTAAAATATTCTTTTTGGGTTCGAAGTCCTAAATTGTTTTAATTTTTCACAAGTTTTCATCTTGAAAAGCGCGGAATGCTTTGAAACTGTTTTTATAAGATGTGCCAGTATTTTTAAGGTTCTTTTCAGCAGCCAGGTTTAATTTGATCCAGTTTTATCAAAATTTTGTTTCGTTTTAATGGAAAAGTTTTTTTCTTCACATTCTTTTCCAGACCAAGGTTTACTGGTTGATTTTGGGGCAGAGGACTATTTTTTAATTATTATGATAATTACAGTAGGTCATAAAAATATCATATAAAAATTTTAAACTACAAACTTATTTGACTTTAAACTTAGATTGTACACAAATGAATTTAGAAACTAGTAACTAACGACTTCCGGTGAAAACTGGAAAGTGCACTTGGTGCCATAATGGCATTGGAGATGGATTTCATTATGTAATGAGTGAGTGAGTTGAGTCATGGTGTTTAACGTCCCAGTCAAGAATATTTCACTTATATCGAGTCGTCGCCAGCTATAGGCTAAAGTGCAGAAATTTAGCCTGTGCGTTGCGCTGATGCATTATACAGCAGGGTTCTTTATCGTACCATGCCTGCCATGACTCGGGACCTGGTTTATTTTAAGTTTCCATCCGAAAGAACCGTGAATTTCATTTCGTAATGTCGAGTGCTTGGCGAAAGAACAGTCACTACCCACTTTCAAGTCTTGGGTCAGACCGGCCGGGGTTCGAACCTACGACCTTCCACTTACGGAGCGAGCACTTCTACCAAATGAGCTACCGCAGTGGCGATTTTTTTTAATGTAATGAACTGTGCAGCTTTGACCAATTAAAGACAAACTGTTATACCTGATAAATTTACAAAAAAACCAAATGTTTTAAAGTTTTTTTGAATTATTTTCAACTAAAATTTTGTTTTACTAAGAAAATTATGTAAGTTTATAAAAATTATGTTCGAGAGAATAAGCTCTCCAGGTTAATCTAATGCATAATTTAATGCACGTATCTTTATTGTAAACCACTGTAAACTGTTGTTATTATGTATATGACATGTCATAATATGTTTCTCTTTATTGTATTACAATGTGAGAAATAAAGTTATAATTACAAATTATGTTGTATGATAATTATTATGACTTTCTGTAATTATCATAATTATCGTTTTGAACATTATTTTTATACCCAATGATCGAATTACTGTTATTTTATTTGTTTATTCAAAGAATAAAAATTCTATCGGTAATTATAAGGGGCGTATTTCTTTTCTGGCAATTTAAAAAAAATTTCGTTTTACTTTTCCGGCAATTTTTTTTTTCCACTATTCTTGCAAATTTTAAATATTATTTTTCGTACAGTTTGATAGGTAAAAATGTCAACCTTTATGATACCCTTTTAAAAGGACCGTTAAAACTAAACCCCAACTGAACCTCTTAAGTTAATCCGAAGTTAGTATATTTTATCGGCTCAATAGAGCAGAAATGGAAATTATCCATACTGAAACAAATGAAAGAAAATAAAGACGTAAATGTTAATAATATATCGTGGTAAACAAGGGGCAACATATACAGTGCATATATATATATATATATATATATATATATATATATATATATATATATATATATGACAAATACCTTTTAAATTTTGATGTGCCACATGTGCACATTTCGGAATATCATTCCTCATCAGTGACACTAGGGACCGAAAAGTTTGATAGATTTAAAAATAAAAACATACACCAAATAGTTGAAAATCAATAAATCTAAAGTTCCGAAATTATATGAGCTTAGGCATGCTTTGCATGAGGGAACAAACCTTAGTTTTAAATAAATTTCAAAAAATTAAGAAGGCTGAAAGTTTTTGCTAAATAGTACATTTCTGACAGCAAAAAATTAACCACGATACTTTTTTACAATGGTTTGCTGGTAGTTTCTTACCATGAAACAAATAAAGAAGAAAGGTGGCGCTCATAAGATAAATTTGGCTTTGTACTATTTCTATCGGTTTTTGAGGTAAAGTTTCGTGATTCAAAAATATGAGTAAAAGAAGAGGTGAAGGAATTTTTAAATACAATTTGTAAGGAAAAAATGTCTGGAACGCAATGCTAAAAATTGCCGGAATCGTGCCGGAAACGTAAAAATAATGTTGGAAACGTATTGGCAATTATCAGAAATGTCCCGTTAAGTTTAAGGCTATAAGTGGGAGAATAATTAGATAGAGAGTTCATTATGAGATAAACCAACAATATCATTAAAAAAACCTTGTATGTATGTTCGGCACATTTGTTTACATTGGTTTTGGAATTGATGCTTTCCGATTTACTTTTAATTATAACTAACGAAAGCCCTGCGTGTAATAATGCTATGTTTCATTACAATAAACACTTTAACCAAATCTGCATAAATAGGATGCCAAGTTCTGGAATTGATGATATTCCGATTTTCTTTAAATAATGAGTAATGGAAACTTTGCATGTAACAAAAATGACACGTTTCATTGCAATATATATATATATATTATATATATATATATATATATATATATATATATATATATATATATTCTGCATAAAATAGCATGCTAGGACTTTGTTTCCTAAAAAATATAAAGAGAAGAAGTAGAAGAAAGAAAGAAAAGAAAAATGAGAATGAGCGTTTTTAGGAAGCAGAATATAAAGGTTATTTACATGTAGTTACCAAGTTAATTTTACATTTAACAAGTAAATGTTGTTGTTGTTGTTGTTGTTGTTGTAATGTTGTCTAACGTCGCATCAGTAATTTTGAGCTTTTTGCGACGATGACATGGTTATTAATTTCTATGGAATAATCTAAGAAAATTTCGTCTATGCGTGTGATGTGCAAGTGCGTATAAAGGTCTGCCGTGTTTTAGCACGCACTGAGGGCGACGTTTTGGTGAGGTGCTGGCTCAGCGAAACACTGTGCCACAGACGAGCATACAAATTCCCCCAGTCCATTATTCTGGCACCGGGTTAACCAATCGATTCTATATCCCCCTAATGCTGAGCACCGGTTTTTAAATCAACTACCCCCCCCCCGCTCTTGAGGCGGACGCTCTACTACTAAGCCACCGAGGCGGTCTCCAAAAGTAATTGAACCATGCTTCTAAATAAAATGCATTTTATTAATGTTATAATATTTATTCAATAACGAAATGATTTGTTTTTAACTCAAGGTTAGCTTATTCAAACTTTTACACAAAAAATAAAAATTGCGTTTAATTAAACAAGACTCGGATCAAATCACCCTTCTTTGAAAACAGTTTATATTTTAACCTGATCGAATTGTTATATAAACTGTATTAAAAGTGTTTTGCAGAATAACCATGGTTTTCTACGAGGTGGGGAAAATTGCCGGTTATTATCACAAAATAAATATAATGCGAACATTATTATCGCAATTTTATATTTAAAAATATAGAAGTATCGATTAGTAAAGATTATACAAGAAATCATAACGTAACAAACACTATTTGTTGACCGATACACTGTACTCTCTCTCTCTCTCTCTCTCTCTCTCTCTCTCTCTCTCTCTCTCAATGAAAAAAATCTTTACGGTGAGGTAAAACACAATTTCTCCATTTTAATTAACTAACTCTCTCACTCTTCACCTGTAGGGATCTCTCTAGTTAGATATCTTAATCATTGTCGTTTTGTCGCCTCATCTGTACAGATCATTTTTGTTTTGTCGCTTTATTTGTACAGCTCATTGTTGTTTTGTCGCTTCATCTGTACAGCTCATTGTTGTTTTTTCTCTTCATCTGTACGGATCATTATTGTTGTTGTTGTTGTTGTTGTTCTTTTTTTTTTTTTTTTTTTTTTTTTTATGCTTTATCTGTACAGATCATTTTGCTATTTATTAATCTGTGCGGATCGTTGCTGTTTTGACGCTTCATCTGTTCATCTCATTGTTGTTTTGTCGCTTCATCTGTACGGATCATTGTTAATTTGTCGCTTCATCTGTAAAGATCATTGTTGTTGTTTTTTTCGCTTCATCTGCACAGATCATTGTTGTTTTGTAGTTTCATCTGTACAGATTGTTGCTGTTTTGTCGCTTGATCTGTTCGTATCATTATTGTTGTTGTTTTTTTTTTTTTTTTTTTTTTTTTTTTTTTTTTTTTTTTTTTTTGTTTTTTTTTTTGCTTTATCTGTACAGATCATTTTGCTATTTATTAATCTGTGCGGATCGTTGCTGTTTTTCGCTTCATCTGCACAGATCATTGTTGTTTTGTAGTTTCATCTGTACAGATTATTGTTCTTTTGTCGCTTGATCTGTACAGATCATTTTGTTTTTTATTCATCTGTGCGTATCATTGCCGTTTTGACGCTTTATCTGTACAGATCATTGTTGTTTTGTCGCTTCATCTGTACGGATCATTGTTGTTGTTCTTTGGCTTCATCTGTACAGATTATTGTTGTTTTGTCGCATCATCTGCACAGGTCATTGTCGTTTTGTCGCTTCATCTGTACAGGTCATTGCTGTTTTGTCACTTTATCTGTAAAGCTCAATGCTGTTTTGTCACTTTATCTGTAAAGCTCATTGCTGTTTTGTCCCTTTATCTGTAAAGCTCATTGCTGTTTTGTCACTTTATCTGTAAAGCTCATTGCTGTTTTGTCACTTTATCTGTAAAGCTCATTGCTGTTTTGTCACTTTATCTGTAAAGCTCATTGCTGTTTTGTCCCTTTATCTGTAAAGCTCATTGCTGTTTTGTCACTTTATCTGTAAAGCTCATTGCTGTTTTGTCCCTTATCTGTAAAGCTCATTGCTGTTTTGTCCCTTTATCTGTAAAGCTCATTGCTGTTTTGTCACTTTATCTGTAAAGCTCATTGCTGTTTTGTCACTTTATCTGTAAAGCTCATTGCTGTTTTGTCACTTTATTTGTAAAGCTCATTGCTGTTTTGTCACTTTATCTGTAAAGCTCATTGCTGTTTTGTCACTTTATCTGTAAAGCCCATTGCTGTTTTGTCACCTTATCTGTAAAGCTCATTGCTGTTTTGTCACTTTATCTGTAAAGCTCATTGCTGTTTTGTCACTTTATCTGTAAAGCTCATTGCTGTTTTGTCACTTTATCTGTAAAGCCCATTGCTGTTTTGTCACCTTATCTGTAAAGCTCATTGCTGTTTTGTCACTTTATCTGTAAAGCTCATTGCTGTTTTGTCACTTTATCTGTACATGTCATTGTTGTTTTGTCGCTTCACGCTTTATCAATTTTTCATATTTATTTGTATTAATTTACTCATTTTTGGTAGGTAGAAAAAATCAATTGCCTTCAACTTCGTTCTTTTGCAATATTCAACACACACATACACACACACACACACACACACACACACACACACACACACACACACAGAGGAGCAAATGGGTGATACTGGGAAGTTGATTCCTGCCGGGCAACATGCGTTGTGAGGCTAAAACTATTGTGATCAATGGTAAGAAATTAGCTGTCGATGAATAATAAATATTTAATTGACATGAATTGACAATGGAAATATCAAAACATTGTTTTTATGTATATGTAGTTGATTATGCAATATAATTATTGTAATTAACTATATGTATATCATATTAAATTCCTATATTATGAACATTTTTATACTTTTTCAAAAAAAAAAAAAAAAAAAAAAAAAAAAAAAAAAAAAAAAAAAAAAAAGGTCAAAATAATTTTTTTAAAATACATACAACAACTACTATAATTTCTGACCGGGGCCATACAAAAAACGGTTAGAAAAAATATTTGTTGTAATATTTCAAATTCCGAAAGAATTCTTACTTACGAAAATTATTCATTAATTGATTTTTTAAAAACATTTATAAAAATTATGTTTCCATAATCAACGCAGTTTAAATAAATGAAAAAAAATATCTGATTTGATTTGACTTTGAAATTATCGTGATCGCAAGCGGTATAATTCTTTTCGTGTTGTGGTCCCTGTTTCGGTATTCTTTTTTACCTTATCAAACACAAATATACCGATTTATATCCAAAACATAATCCCAAAAGCAAAGTAAAAACTTTGAAAACTGCTCCGAAAAGGTAAGTACATCCTATTTAGCAAGCTACATTCGCAACATGCAAAAACAAATTTGAAAATGAAAGGAACATTGAACTATAAGAAGTCCATGAAGGCCATAGACTTTTATGTGAGATTTAATGTGCTTAGGATTAAAAATTGATCGGTAAAAATTGTGCAATGCAATGAAAGACTTTTCGAGAAAAAATTATATTATAAAACCACTTTCAATGAACCTTGTGTGTGTGTGTGTGTGTGTGTGTGTGTGTGTGTGTGTGTGTGCCAAGGTTATCTAGCACCTTAACAAAGAGTCGTAATGAGTTAGCGCTAGAACACACACACACACACACACACACACACACACACACACACACACACCGAAATCAACATCAAAGCGAAAACCACTATCAAAACTAACATTAATTAATATTAAGATTAGGATTTATATAACACAATATTGATTTCATTTACAAGAAAAAAAAAACATTACCGTTTATAAAGAAATTTCCTGTTCGATTGGTGTTGCAATTGTATCTTAAATCTTGTTCCTCAAAAACGTTGGATACGATCAAAAGGAAGTTGTAGAAAATATTCATCGGTGATAAAATATATACCTAAATTATGAACCATTTTTAATTTTCTTCAAATTATGTTTCGTTTATTGATCAACTTAGTCTAAAAACTCAGTGACATCACGGAAACGTTAAATTTAACCATGGAAACTACAGACTGGTTTCTTAGATATTTGTAATATGTTTAACGTCACATCAGAAGTTTTATTTTAAAAACTAAGAGAAAAAAAACTTGATTTGTATGATTTATCTCCCTTTGGTTATTACCCAAATTTTCGTTAGATATCTTTTCATTACACGAATACTTGCAAACATACAACATTCTAGAGAAACTAAATATCTTACATATTTATATATATCAGTGACAAATTTCGGCAGACTAGTGGTCATTAGTACTCACTTATGAATCACAATGCATTTTACCGTCAAGGTTTGACTCCCGCTCGAGTAGATTCTAGTTTGCCGATGCCTTTACGGAAAGTCAGTGCATTTCTCCATATGCACCGGTTTTCTCAACCATCCAAGATTTGACCAATTTGATAAAGGTAAGAGAATCTAGAATGGAATCCCCCCAGAGCACCACATGGTACCTCATAGCATTTGTGCGGGATAATTATTTCTATTGACAATGGAATCGCATAAAGTTACATTTTCCCGTAATAACTTCGTTTTTTGGGGGGAATATTTGACATTTTATTTCACACAAATGTTAAAAGGTACTGATCACGTGGTACGCTGGTGAATTCCATTAGACATAAAACAACATTACCTCACTACATTCCGCTTATATCAATATTAATAAATCTACTTTAGTTCACCTTTAGTTATATCCTTACTCGGGTGATAACAAGGTTTGATAAACAAAATTGATTCACATTTAAATTGATAAAATAAACTCAATTTAAATCTGTCCCTAAACTTAACATTCAAATTTAGAATGAGGTGACAAAAATCATGTATAAATATTCAGTAATATCCATTCTCTTATTCGGCTGTGTTTATTTGGTTACACCTGCGGAAAGGAACTTTCAAAATGAGCACAGCTACGTGAACATTCTCGGATCTCTAAATCAAAAATCTCGTTACAATAACCACAAGTTCACAAATGTTTTGAGAAAGGTTTTTATTAACGGACTTTCAGATTCAACGACAGAAGGTTTTATCCAGAAAGCACATGACGTCATAACCTCGTACCAAGACGCGCCAAAACCAAAGCCTCATGCCAACTATAAATTGTCAAAACTATGTCTTAACCATACTAAAATATTTTTAGAGGGATTAATAAATGGAGAGGAATGGGCATTAAGAAGTAAGTAGTTATCATTATAACTTCCTTGTTTAGGTTCTCAGTAGTCGTCAATTGTATATCAAAATTGCACGCTTACAGTCTTAGGTTTATGCCTACAATCTCCCCTTCTCGAGACGAACGCGTTTCCACTGAGTCAGCGAGACGGTTCTGAAAATGATTTTATTAGAATGTGTAATAAAAATATCAATATAAACCATGAAAACTGTTTAAAGTTATAAGAATCAAAACGTATATTCTTTATAAACTTTAATTTTTTGGATTTTTTATACTTCCCGCGAAAAAATTTCAGGGGGTACTAGCTGTCCGTCGTATGACTGTCTGTCTGTCTTTCTGTCGAGTCCTTGTCCGGTCCATAACTTCTTTGTTAGTGGATATATACATTCCGTATTTGGCACACGGTTTATAGCCATTTCGTACCATAACCGTTTCGTACCATCCATTTCGTACCATATCAAAAACCATTTCGTACCATGACCATTTCGTACCATAACCAGTTCGTACCATCTTGTTTGACCATTTCGTACCATAGTGTAATGCTAACGTTAAGTAAGATTTTTCTTATGTTTTAACACTTTTACCAATTCGTACCATGTTATTTTTCTACCATATACATTATATATATTTTTCGTGCGTAAATGTTTTATTTTTAAATAATTGGTGCATGATATATTCATTGTTCACGATTTCACACACACACACACACACACACACACACACACACACACACACACTTAAATAATTAGTTGAAATTCGCTTCTTTTATGATGACATTTAATAGTTTCAAACAAACTAATTTGAAAACATTTGTTTTGCTTGTTATCTGCTTCAGACGGTGATCTGAAATTCCGACTTGCTGTGTTTCAGGCCTTCATTTGTAATAAAAAAAAAACCCGAAAAAGCCGTTTATTTTAAATAACATTTTTAGTAAAAGTGAAATATTTTTAAGTCAAACTAACACCCTAAAAAGTAAATTCCCCAATAAAAATTGTTTTAATTAATTATTATCTTTTCATTATTATTATTATTATTATTAATTTTTTTAAGTCATAAGAACGAAATCTCGCTAAATATTGTATGGTACTACAATAATAATATAAAAGGTTTCAATATACCACATGTGAAAACACTTATTTCTAGTTTAGTTTAAACAATATTTCATTTTATTGTCGCCACATTTTACATACAATTATTTTACATCACAATATTTGAAATTTTTGAGTATATTTGAGTGTATTTGAGTATATTTGAGTGTATTTGAGTAAAAAGACGCTCCCCAATTTCAGATGATATTATGTCATTAGCTGAAGTTCTTCATAATTTGGGAGTCAAAGGGTGACCATTGAATCTGTTTTATGAGACTTAACCCTAGGAATATGAGTTCCGCTAAGTATGACAGAAAGATAAAAAAAACAGTTACAAGATTCTCCACAAAACTTTTGGAAATTCCGTTGACAGCGCCCGTGACTCGAAGAAAACTTTGTTTTAAAAGCATTGATTTCTTTAGTCAAACTAACACCTAAAAAGAATTTCCCCAACGAAAATGTAATAAATAATTATAAATTTATTATAATTTTTTTATTATGTACTTTTTTAAAAAAAAAATAGAAAACCTTTTAATTGAAGTCAATGGTTCGAAATGGTAGTAACGCCGAATAACGTGTGGTACGAAACGGTCATATGACATGGTACGAATTGGACCGATTTGGGTACGAAATGGAAAAATTGGGTACGAAATGGTTATGGTACGAAACGACTAGCTCCCTGGAACACGAGTATGTCATCACGAGACGATGTGTCGCGAACAATCATGACCTCTATATAACCTATATTACCTCAAGGTCAAAATTATATTTTTTGAAACAGTCATAATTGTGTGAGCCAAAACTTTTTTTGTTCTTTTACATAGGTATAACACATATGCAACATAAGTGTATCACTATGAAACGATGTGTCACGTACATACATGGTCTAGATATGACCATGACTCTTGACCTTTTGGTCAAAAATGTAGTAATTCTAGCATGGATTAATGTCTGAGCATACCATATTTAACACCTGGGTGTATCAACATGAGACAATATGTTGCATACACACGTGACATCAATATGACCTTGAATCTCGAACTTAATGTTACAATTATAGGATTTTAACACGGATTCATGTCCAGGCCATAACTTTATTATTCTTATGCATACCATTTTTTCACATGTTAATATCACTATGAGACAATATGTCACTATTATATACATGTATATTACCTGTATGTTACTTTGACTTTTGACCTCAAATTCAAATTATAGGGTTTCCTGTTTGGGACACAACTTTTTTGTCTTAGGATGTAGGTTGGCCATTTCTGTCCCTTGAAATACAAATTTATTGGAAAATCAACTGATTCTGTCATTGAAAGGTTTTCGACCATACGTATAACCTTCAATCATTCAAATCAACATAAAATGTCTGCTTGGCGTGCTATGAGGGTGGGTGGTTTATCCTTTATCAGTTTTACTTACAGTGTTTCTGGTTTTATTTGAAAACAACTCACTATCTTTGATTCAAAACAGAACGCAGCAGACGATCACGCCTGTCCTTGAACTGCCCCTGTAATTGTATGTATGTGCGCGTGTGTTTAGTCTTTATGTACTTTCAGTTTGTTGTAATAACTTTCAAATAACTGATAATTTTTTATCAGACACAATCATATGATTATTACTTAAACAATCTCATTCAATTGCTATCTGATACAAGCCAGATAAAAGGCCAAGTTCACGACGACAGTTCTAAATATAAACAGCAAAGTTTAACATTGACCTGCCTGAAAATGGCTATAAAAAGTTAAAAAACTATGTACAGACACATCGAAACATTTACACTTCATATTAATTAAAATCTCTCTCTCTCTCTCTCTCTCTCTCTCTCTCTCTCTCTCTCTCTCTCTCTCAAAATTCTTTATTATAATTCAAAAGCCCCATTTTACGACACGCATGTCTAGTAACTGGAACAACCAGATAAATGACGTTACACGTTTTGGCATTAGTATGTTCAAGTGACCAATGACTTATAAGGTTATATCGGTACTGGGCCATACAGCAGGGGTTTACAGTAAGAAAAACACTCTTTCAAACCTGCGGAAGTTTATATTGCAAGGAAAATCAGTGATAACACAGTAACCATTCGGCCAACGCGGCTTTACATTTTGTGAAGAAAAAATATCATAGGTGATAAGTTGAACTGGCAAACAAGTGAAACGTTACCAATAGCATTTATGACCAATAGCATCATAATAGTGACCAATAACATTAGTATACTGACCAATCAGATTTGTATATTGACCAATAACGTTAGTGTTCTGACCAATAACGTTAGTGTACCGACCAATAACGTTAGTATACTGACCAATCAGATATGTACATTAGCGCACCATGTAAACTCTTTGTTAAGATAAATTTTCGAGATAAAAAAATTGTCTCATCACGAACAGCTGAAAATTGCTGATTTGACGTAAACCAACATTCAACCAATCATCTTACATTTACGAAAATCTGTCCTCGAACTGTATTCAAGTTATAGGTCGACAGAAAGCAGATAAGCATCTCTAACACTCGTGGATGTAAATACTATCCCTATCACTTCGACCCCTTCAACCAATCAATGTTGACATTTTTTGTCATTCTCTTGTCACGTGATTTAACATTGATTTATACCCTTAAATAAGGAAATGGATATAAAATTGTCAACATTTATAACCCTTTTATTTTGTTTTTATCTATTAAAAGTTATCATCATGTTCCCATCTTTTACAGATAAAAGTGCACTTGACTACCAAAATTTAAAATTTCTGAATGTCTGTTTACTCAATGATAGATGTAATGAATGTAAATCAATGAAATGTTTTAGATTTTTTAAAAAATACTTCAATTTTAGGTACCATTATTTATAACAAAAGGGTGACTTTACTGAATTAGTCTCGCTAATGTTTTAGAAGTTTCTTATACAGGTTTTGTTCGTAGCCTCGTTTCCAAGCTACATTTCGTTGTGTACAAAAATTATTGACAACTTATTGTTACTCCTGAAATACCTAGTTCTGATGTCGCTAGCTGTTTTAGACGACAAAATCTACAACATATATATATATATATATATATATATATATATATATATATATATATATATATATATATATTTTTTTTTTTTTTTTTTTTTTTTGGTTAAAAAAGGAACACCATATTGTCAACGTCATTGTGACGTCATATATATTACAAGCTAAATTTTAGGATAATTATCTAGCCCCAGTTTCAAGTCATTGCTCAATTAACATTTCCCTTAATTTAAAACTAGCGAACTCTTTTTTTATAAATAAACATTTGATGAAACTTAATACACATGTTATAAGCTGGAAGTGATCTTCAAAATGACATCTTAAATTCCTTCAAATCATAACAATTAACATAATAATTAAGATTTCAGATTTGCAAAATTTATGTTAAGAAATGATTGTGAAACCGAACAATGTAAAACAAATTTTTTTCTAAAGCAGGTAGATATATATTAGTCACCGATTAATCATTATTTTTTGGCTTTTTATATTTTAATATTTTAGGAATCTATCTCTGATATTTTTTAAATAACTTAAAAATGTGATATTTTTAAGGTAAGTATTAATTATGTTAATTAATAATTTTGAATCGTGACACTTGAGGATGCTTCATCTCATAATTTCTTGCAGTGTTGGACAGTATGGATAAAATCCCAGCTGGTATCCTGGACGGTAATGTAAACTGGTATGGTTCATACGACGAATGCGTAAAGATTCGAGGTCTACATTCTGTTCCAGAAAACAACACAGACCCGGATGTACCCCGAGAAATAGCATACCAAACGAAATATTGTACTCTCAATATCCCATTAGAAGTTCCAGTCAGCGATGCAGGAGGACCGAGAGTAACTATTTTAACTTAAAACAATAAATAACTAAAGAAGTTGTTTTTTCTTACATATAACAAATTGCTTATTCGATATAATAAGCTTTTTATCAGAGAACTAAACCCCAAAGACTCCAATGGTGCTATTTAGGCATTTTATCGAATATCCGTACACTTATTTTGAAACGAGGTCAACCAGCGTGGTCTAGGATCAATGCACCGGAATTAATAATTATTATTACTGCAACAATATTCATTTGAATTAATGTGAGTAAGCATTTTGTTGCGCTGGCGTACCATAATTACGTTTAAATGCAACATTACGGAAATAATTGGGTTTGGTTGGCTGAAATGTTGTTTAACATCGCATTATCATTATTTTTAGCTATTTGAGAGCAAGTAATCTCTTAAAATTTAAGAATTTCTTTGATTGAGATATGCGAGTGTGTATGATAATCCATCTTGTTCTGGTGCTCACTCGGGAGAATTTTAACATAGTAGCTGACAGCTTTATCGCGCCACAGACAGGCATACCACCAACCAAGTCAAAATGATCAGGCAACAGATGAACCAGTCAATACAAAGTCCTTTTTAAATGCTATCGCCAGACAGGAAAGCTATATCTCCATATATTTTTAAGTTTTATATCCTTTCCGGGATTTGAACCCACGACCTCCCTCTTTTAAAAATAATTAGTAACATAACATTTATTGTTTTTGTTTTTTGATAATTATATCCTTGTATACCGGTGGATGTTTCGTCCTTTCATTTTACGACCGTCTAAAGTCGAGAAATTTATAAAAAGTTTGTTGTAATTTTTTTGATATTTTGATATTTTATTCTTCGTAGTTTTTTGTCCTTGATTGCTTTGTCTATTTCAAAGAACAGTAATTCAGCATCTAGCTTTGCATGACATCTTAACACCTATTGACCAGGCCTCAATTTCACATTTATTCACTCAACTTCGTGTACACTCAACTCAAATATTCCCATTTTACTCTCATCCATATTACGAAAATTTTTAAGTTTAATGTTTGTTTTTGTGCAACAAACCTAAAAAAAACAATTTAAATATAACATTTGATTTGTATCTGTGTAATGTAAAAAAATTCACAGAGAAAATTGGAAATAATGCCGAATTTGAGTTGAGTGTACACTCAGCTGAGTGAATGATTGTAAAACTGCGGCTAGGATATGTTTTTAGTCCCTGCTCTTATGTTATTTAAAATGTCCCATGACAAGATAAACCGTCTCATCATTTGACCTTTTTCCATGTCCTTTTAGTATGCCAACAGGTTTGGTACTATCAAATGGGCGATGTGTTTTCCGGAAGGATGTACAAATGCAGATGTTAGAAATCTTGCAAGTATTGGTAACGTAATAATTTTTCATCGTTTTATACTATTAAACTTTCGTATATTTTTAATTTTTGTTTATTTTATTTTATAATTTTTTTTCTTGGTAGATTTTAAAATTTATTGCAATGACTTGCAACTTGCATTTACACTGATTACGTGGCGTGGCTCACACACCTTTTTTTAAATAAGAAAATAAATGAATGAATAAATGAATAAAAAAATATATATAATAAACTGTTAATAAATTGATAAATTAATGCATTATTGGATACCATTTTTATCATTGGTCTAAGTATAAACTGTTAATAATTGTTTACTGTTTTTATCATTGGTCCAAGTGTCTGTACAAAATCGAAACAGAAAGTTGATTGTTGAAAGTCCCAATGATTGTTTAGCGTTTTATGTTCGTCTTTCGTTTCGTGCTTCATTGGAAATTACAGCCATGCTATTCAGGTTCAAATTACTCTATTACAATGAACAATAAAGGCTTTGTAAAAGTACCATATTGAATAATTTAAGTCCTAAAATTACAATTGTTTTATTGAGTACTACTATTGGGAAGCTTTTTGCTACTCATTCTTCCTTTTTCATGATAATTCTTATTTGAATTCTTTATTCTCGTTTATCTTTTCTGTCAAAAATCGTTTTTCAGTTTACTTGACCACTACTATTCGATTTCATTTTCATTTGTTTTCGTTTTATCTATCTATCTATCTATCTATCTATCTATCTATCTATCTATCTATCGATCTATCTATCTATCTATCTATCTTTTTTATTCTCTGTAGTGTTCGAGTTACTTCCCCTTGGTAATCTGACTCTGATTGCAAGAGGTGGCAGCTGTAAGCTAATGGACAAACAACTTCCGGAATGGGACGATGATACTATAGCCATGATGTAAGTGCTTCTCATTATGTTGGGAATCATGTGGAAAATGCCGGCATCAATCCCCAGTCATATAACAGAAAGTTTAATAGAGACAATGCCTGGAACATTTTTGTTAAAAGTCTCCTTTGTCCTGCAGTAGCCTAGCAAATATTCTCCAAATCTGATTTTTGGAAAAATTCTTTACAGCCCTATGACAATTTGAACTTTAACATTTTGTATAAATTTTTGTGACAATATCATATTTATTATATATGGTTAAATATATTTAACACACCCATGTCATTTATCATTTTGTTTTAAATTTTATCATTTAACACAATAATAAAATGTATTCGAAAAATATTGTCAAATACAGTACAGGCCTGTCGAAAGTTAAACACTTTAGTGCCGACTCGGCAGCTCGTCTCGGCCCCTCGGCAGTTATGTCTCGGCCAATAGTAATCAACAGCTCGGCACCTTTTCGGCAGCTACTGTCCATCGCTCGGGTGTTTTTCGGCCACTTTTTGACTGCTCGGCACTTTTTCGGCTACTCGGCACTTTTTCGGCCGCTCGGCTCCTCGGCACTTTTTCGGCTACTCGACCCCTCAATCGTTATCTAGAAAACTTCAGTTCATTAAACATGCCTGCAGGTACGCGTATATCGCAATATTTTAAAGAGAAAATTGTGAGATTATCTAACTCTGGAGTAAGTCAAAGAGAGATCAGTAGATCTACAGTGTCAGTGAACAAGGTTCTGCAGCGTTTTAGACGACTTTCTTCTAAATCAAAAGTTTGATGAAAGGTGTTGGAGTCTGGTCGATCTCGGAGACAATGTGTCTAAATAAAATTTCGTTTGTTCGACATTCATTTGTCTTGGTACTAAGAAGGTTTTGAACGTAGTGTATTGAAACCAGGTATTTGTTGATGACAGGGGATTAACAGATTAGGATTATGACACCTGATGTTTACCTGTATAGGTACATTTAATGACTATAATGGAATATAAAAGATTTATGCAATTCTGGGGGAAACAAATCACATATCTATTTTTCCGTCGTCCATATATTTAATGGTATTTATGTATTTATTATTACCGTTTTTTATTTATTTATTTATTTATTTATTTATTTATTTATCTTTTATTATTATTATTATTATTATTATTATTATTATTTTAAATTTATTATTATTATTATTTAATTTATTTAATTTGCACTTATATTCCTTATCATTAACGAATGATATATTTTGTTATTATTATTATTTATACAAATAATCTCTCTCAGATGTAAATTGCTGAAAAAATCACATATGTATCTTTTCCACCATCCGTTTATTAAATGGTTTTATTTATTTATTTTATTTTATTTTATTTTATTTTATTTTATTTTATTATTTATTTTTTTTAAAATTTATTATTGTTATTTTTTAGTCTTTATCAATACCGATTGATATACTAGTATTTTATTATTTTTATGTATACAGTTAAACATTAATCTCTCAGATGTTAATTGTTAGACCACTCGTTAGTTAGTGACCGAGACTCGGCTACTGAGAGGCCGAATGAACTGCCTAGTCGTGGACAGTTCAAAGAGCCGAGGAGCCGAATGAGTTGCCGAGACTCGGCTACCGAGTGGCAGAGCTGTGGACAGTTCCAGTTGCCGAGGGGCCGAGAGTTGACAACTTTTCGGCCACTAGCTGTCCACAGTTCGGCCCCTCGGCTGCCGAGTCTCGGCTCCTTTTCGTCAGCTCAGTGTTAAACTTTCGACAGACCTGTACTGTACCATTTTGGAATGAATTTAATGATAATGTTTTTTTACAAATGGTATATATGACAATCCAACTAGAGGGCAAAAATCCTTAATTTTCGAAAATGTGGGTTTGTAAGAGATAAAGATACTTTAACAGGTGGTTTAAATCCTGCTCAAATTATATATATATATATATATATATATATATATATATATATATATATATATATATATATATATATATATATATATATTACCTGTTTATCAATTTTAATACCACTATATATGGTATGTATTGAATGAAAAAAAATATGTATTTATTTTCGGAATTCTTTGAAATTATGATTTTTTTATTGGCCTTTTACGTCTTCCGCATGTAAACAGTGGAACAAAAATGAGAGTAAGTATACAAACCAACAAATAAAAGATCATTTTAAATTATTGAATACCTAGTCTGTTTAACATATATATATTATTTGGGAAAACGCTGTGTTATTTACTATAACTCCGTAGCACCTTTAAGATTAAAAAATAAATAAAATGTTTTTTATTGAATAATTGTTTGTGGTGGGTTTTGATTCAATTGCGGTGTTTATAAACCTACGCAAATCACACTGAAAGCTATTTACTACGCGATTGCTGTTAAAATTACATTACGCCTTCTCACGCTTTTCGTATCACTCGCCAAAGCATTGAAATAGTTTTAATGTGTTCATTGAAATCTTTTATAGTATTTTACAATCAACCAAAAAAAAAAAAAAAAAAAAAAATGCTCGAAACTAAAATGATTAAAAATTTAATTATGTACCTTTAATGTACCTGTATTCGAAGAAAATGAAAATTATTTAGATTCTTGAGCAGTGCATATTTTTAAGACAGTCTAAAAGTATAACTTTGCCGAGAATTCTAATATAGCACTCGACGGTTCATATTGTTTGTGCTATGATATAAAAGTGTTGCCCTATTGTGACATCAAAATACAAACGTAACGTCGGTTACTTTAAATGACCGCAATGATTATTGATGTCATATAACGTTGTTTCTAATTACAACGACTGTTCTTGTAACCGTAAGTAGCAGTTTGAAGCTGGTCACATGACATTTGACCGTATTCTAATCATTATTTTATTTCAGATGGGTTTGTGGAATATTTGCCACTATTATGCTACTGGCAACTTTGTTTGACTATATATTTATTCAATATCCTAAAATGAAAAATAAGCAAGCAAAAATAGAAAGAAAGGAAGATGAAGAAGAAACATGCTGCATGGAAGTGGATAACGGAACGGGTGTGAAACAATTTCCGACTTCTGACGAAAAGAAACCTCTACTTGATGAATTCAGTGAATCAAACAAGGAATGGAAACCTTATGAACCGGGTGGGTAAAATAAGCCTGTAAGCTTCTAATCAATGTTGTTCGAAAACCCCTTTTTCAGGAAATACGGCTATCTAACGATTCTTTTTTTCCAAATTAGCAATTTTCTAAAACATCCTGATTAAAAATCAAAGTTTCTTAATTATAAAATTCAAAACTGGCAGTTCATTTTGCAAGAAAAATCGTCAGTTTGCATAAAGAACTTCAGTGTTTTTCCGCATACCCCGGTTTTCTAAACCTGGAGGTAAAACAGAATTTGATTTACCTAACCCTTAAACATATACCAACATTTTATTCAAGTAAACATTCTTGCACTATATTACAGGTATTTTAGCAAACATTCTCCTGTCCTTTTCTGTGTATACGAATGGATCGAAGCTTTTTAATACTAAACAAACAGCGGGTACTTTAACAGCTATCAATGGTATACGATTTTTAAGTATGAACTGGGTGATTCTTGGACACACCTTTTCAAGTGGTATACAAAGAACAGGTAAGAACACTTGAGTATAAAAACAACCAAAGTCAAATCAAACAGATATGTTAATGAACTAAAACTTAGCATCATCAACTGGCCCTCTAGAGAAACCTTTTTATACCTTAAAAGTATTTTAAACCATTCGAACACCAACTGGCTCTCTAGAGAAACCTTTTTATACCTAAAAAATATTTAAAAACCATTCGAACACCATTGCTCTTCCATAAGAGAGGAATTTTCCTTAATATATTTGCATTGTCTGCCATTAAAAGCTTTTTCCCCAAAACAAATTAATATAAATATTGTGATTAACACACCATCACACAGCAAAATATTTCACTCAGAATAATGCAGAAAACCGTTATACATATATATATATATTATATATATATATATATATATATATATATATATATATATATATATATATATATATATATAATCTTTTTTTACGGATTTTACACGAAATACCTTGTTTGGTTGCTATTTCTCGTCCTTAAAAAGCTTTTTTTTTCTTATTTTCTTTTTACGATTTCTTTTCTGTAAAATAAAGAAAAAGGGATATTTTAAACACTGGCATGTGCTGATATTGAATTTCTATTAAAATTATGCATTGAAAATCGGCACATGATCATGCTAATTTAAATCTGGCTTTTGATAGTGTAGTTTTACCTTATAGTGTAATAATACATTCCGTTTCCATATGCTAAGGATTATTTTAACACCTTATTTTAATACGATTTGTAACATGATGTTTTAAACATCCTCTGCTAAGTTGGCTGATATTTTCCCGAGAAAGATGAAGCAGTGGATGTTTGAGAACCATTTAAATATTATATTTAATATATAACACAAATACCAGTTTAATTTTGTTGTGCCAGATGTGCACATTTCGGAAATTCATTCCTCATCAGTGACACTAAAATCAAAGAGTTTGATAGATAAAAAAACATAAGCCAAACAGTTGAAAATAATGAATCTAAAGTTCCAAAATTATATAAATGAGTTTTTGACATGATAAGCATTTTTTACATTTACAGCTAATTTGGCCGATATTTTCCCAAGGAAGATGAATCAGTGGACCTTCATGGCGATAGCCAATGCTCAAGTATCTGTAGACTCATTCTTTGCTTTAAGGTAAAATCATTTTAAATTATTATTATTATTATTAATAATATTATTATAGTTTTTTATATCGAATTGAAAGTATTCATTTTAAAAATAATAATATGGGCATTAGGGTAGTTTCTATAAGCAATAAAAAATTAGGATTTGTTAAACATGGGTGTTGTTTTCAGAAATTAATTATCACCGACAAAATTTAGTTTGCTAATTTGCATAAACAAGAACGAAAACCATCGATTATACTGTACCTGATATAGCCCTCAAATGTTCTTAAGTCATTCAACCTAATGACTTTCAAAAACTGCAAACCTTAAAGAGTAGCATTGAATCAAGTTATGATAATTTTTGCCCTAGCCAAAATTCTTCATTTGTGTCAAGACGTTGAGTTCTGTCATGTTGGATGAAATTTTAATTTATTTAAAACTAAGGTTTAACCCCTCGTGCAATGTATTCCTTAGCTAAATTTGGATTCATATAATTTTGGAACTTTGTATTTATAAATTTTCAAAGTTTTGGATTATATTTTTTACCTATCAACTCTTCGTCCCCTAGTGACACTCCGCAATAAGAAACAGCATAATCAAACAGGTATTTGTTTTAAATATGGAACCGGAGATCACGAAACCACCAACCTTTGACGAGGAAACTGGCAGACTTTCTCGAATTTGGATCTGAGATCAAGACTTATACGGTGAGAGGGGCTGTGATTTGTAGGTTCGCGCTTTAGATTATGCGACACCGAGGGCCATTTAAGACTTGAATATTCTTTTATGTAAATTTTTTACACAAAAACTTGCTAAATTTTTATGTGCCATATGTGCACATTTCGGAAAATCATTCCTCATCAGTGACACTATGGCCGAAAAGTTTGATAGATAATAACCATAAGTCAAACAGTTGAAAATTATTGAATCGAAAGTTCCAAAATTATATGAATCCAATTAAGTTTAAGAATACTTGCATGAAGGAACAAACCTTAGTTTTTTTTTAATAAATTTCAAAAATTAAGACTGTTGAAAATTTTGCTAAAATGTACATTTTTTGACAGCAAAAAGTAAATTTTGGTCCGTTTTATTTTTATAGTGGTTTGCTGGTAACGTTTCTTACCATGAAAGAGATGAAGAAGAAAGGTGGCGCACATAAATAAATTGGGTTATGTATTATTTCCATCGGTTTTGGAGGTAAAGTTTGGTAATTCAAAAATAAATTAATTAATACTAGTAAATATATATATATATATATATATATATATATATATATATATATATATATATATATATATATATATATATATATTAAACAAATAAATCTAATTTTTTAAAAATTATAATAATTAAGAGGAAGGTAAAAAATAAAGAAGAAATTTGCGTATAAAAAACAAATACTTTATACTGCAGCTAAAACACACCATGATAAACGAAATTATTAATACTGCTACGTGTTTCTTTTGAATTGTTATGAAATAACGCATGGAAAGTAGCACATGACAAACATTTCAAAGAAACAAGAGGAAAATGACACAGTTTAACTCCAAATGTAATCACTTACTATAAAATCCTGAAATTTGACGGATACTATGTCTAGTGTTGTGAAAAAAATGTACCTTACATTTAACATGCAGGTGAAAGCTGGAAAACTTACAAGTATCAGAACACAAATGCACACATGCAAACACGTCACATGCTCAATGATAATTATATCTTATTATTGCATTTGGTTTGAAACAGAGTTACATAAAAATTCAAATAAAAATAAAGCAATTCCAAATTATTTTTCACAAAATCAACATTGGTTTAAATAATAATAAATTGCAGGCTAGTTAATGACACGTTAACTAACCACAAGTAGTGCATATACATTATAAGTTATGGTTCTGAGTCGAGTAACATAACTTTCTAAAATCTTTTTTACACTGTTTGATACTGCTCCTGCTACATCTAAATATTGACCTGTTTTATCTATAATGTATTTCAATTGTTTACAAGACCATCACGATGTCTCAGTTGTAATAGTCCTCGATTCTTATTGGGGAAGTCGGGGTTTGAACCAAGACTTGAAAATGGGAAGTAACTTTGCTTTTGCTAAGCACTCGGTATTTAGAAATGAAAGTCGCGGGGTCATCCGGGCGGGACTTTGAAAACAGAAGCCCGGTGTCATGGCAGGCGTGGAACGCTAAAGAACTCCACCTGCATATAGGCCTAAGCGGAGTGCAAAGGTCAAAATTTCGGGCACTTCACTTATAGCCGGTGAAGGCTCGATATAATGGAAATATTCCTGACTTGGACGTAAAATCACATTAAATTATAATCAAAATTATTAAAATTCCTTATTTTTTTTTTACATAATTTTCAGACTATCGCCTCCGTACATGATGTGTATAGGTCTACAGGTCTCGCTATTTTACTTGTTAAGTGACGGTCCAAACTGGCCACAAAATGGCACTGCTAAATCATGTGAGGAAAATTGGTGGACAAATTTACTTTACGTCAACAACATCGTCAACGATGATAAACAGGTAGGTTAATCTATGTATCTTGATATTAAAATAGCATTTTAAAATGGTTATAAATAATAATTACATGTTTATTTTGGAATATTTTGATTGATAGATTCAAAAAAGATTCACTATCATTGTTTTCATGCAAAATTTTCAAATGTATACCATATGATATAGGACCGAAACCTCGCGTTTCATAAAGTAAGCGTACGTGTACAATGCGGTTGTTAGACGCTTAAAATTCCGTATGTTGTAGAGCTTACATGATAAGTCGTATTTGTAGCAAAATAGCACAATTGCTTAAACAAAGTTATTCTAAAGTTTATCGATTATGAAAGCTATATATAATACTTATCAAAATTTAGCAGGTATTTGTTATTTATTTACTACCCCTAAGCGGGTACTGCTGCTGATGGAGTAAAACTCCCCGAGGGTATCCATAACTCAAGTACTTTGTGCTGTCAGAAAATATACCATTTAGCGAAATTTTCAGCCGTCTTAAATTATTGAAATTTATTTAAAACTAAGGTCTGTTCCCTCATGTAAAGCATTCCTTAGCTGGATTTGATTTATTTTTTAACTTTTGGGCTTATGTTTTTTATCTATGAAACTTGTCGGTCCTTAGTGTCACTGATGAGGAATAATATTCCGAAATGTGTACATATGGCACATCAAAATTTAGCAGGTATTTGTTATATATTTAGTAAACTTCAGCCCCATTTTAGGTTTCAATTTGGAGCTGAAATGTTCTGACCTAAATATGATTTTTTGGACATTGAAAGTATTTATTCTAAAATTGAATAAATAATTTTTTTTTTTAAGTCTTGAGAAAAATAAAAGAGTCACCATATGACTGGCGTTAAATTGGTTTGAGTCACTGTTGTTAATAAAGATATTTAAAAAAAACCTTTTACAGGTCGGTTCCGACTTGTATTTACGGGAAAGATAACTATCCCGGTATCCAATCCAAAGCCATTTTAAACAAGATTTAGTCCTAAATATTCATGATCATATGCAAAGTATATTTAAAATAACGATGGTGATGATGATGATGATGATGATGATGATGATAAAAAATAATAATAGAAATTCAAGCCTTAAATTTTCTTTCATTATAACAATTAAAGGTCAAATTTAAAAAAAATGTTAATGGTATTTATTCTAATTCAGGAATTATAAAATTATAAAAATATAAAACACAAAAAAAATTCCGCAACTTATCAAGACTTTACTTGGTAAATTTATGTTTCGGTTAGATTTTTTGAAGTCATACTTCTATTTATACTGTCCGAAGAAGGCGTGGCGGTTGTTTTACTGTACAAGTTATTCTTTACAGCCTGATGTTAAATTTAATTTCTTATTTCTGTTTTAGTGTTACGGAGTGGCTTGGTATTTAGCAAATGATATGCAGTTTTACTGGATAACGCCACTACTGCTTATACCTTTGTTTTAGTAAGTAAAGAATTTAAGTTATTCAAATTGCTTATACTTGATACATATACCTCATTTGACTTATTGTTTTCCGTTTTAACAAAAAGCTCTTTCATTTAACGAAATTTTCCAAACTTTTTTTGACCTATCACAGCACAAACAGTATAGATTTCAATTCGACAGTCTATTGTTTTCAACGCGTACTTGATGAACATCTGGTTTTTTATGAGTGACAGTTTGTCGGTGACTTTACTAGTCGAGTGGCAACTGAAAAACACAACTTATGCCTGACGGCTGTGTATTGGATCAGGACAATTTCTGATACAAATACACTGAATTTTCTGATAACAACTGATGTCGAAATGTGTATCGCACCATTTTGCTTTAGAATAAAAATATTAGTAGAAATGTAGCAAGATTACTAAACTCAAGCGATAGGTCAATGATTTGTCTCAAACTTATTAAAAATATTTCAAGATATCACCGTCGCTGGTATGCAATTTAGATCAGTTTCTTTGGTGTTGATGTTTGCCGACACCATATTCACAAAAACCGAGAACTGGAATTGACCCATTCGATTTTAGTGAAAGAATGTGGATTTGGGCGTTGAAATATTTGTACTGCATGACACTATGGACAGAAAAGTTTGATAGATTAAAACATAAGCCAAACAGTTGAAAATAATGAAGCTAAAGTTCCAAAATTATATAAATCCAAATCCAGCTAAGGAATGCTTTGCATGAGGGAACAAACCTTAGTTTTAAATAAATTTCAAATTTTAGACGGCTGAATAATTTGCTAAATGGTACATTTTCTGACAGCACAAAATACTGCCTACTGACATTATTTTCGTTATTCTGTACAGCTCAGAAGGCATTGGTTTGGCTTGGAACCTGATAGTAATGACAGGATCATTTATAGCTACATACGTTATATCAGCCACATACAAAATGCCTCCTTCAGGATTTGGAGGCGGAGAATTTGAGTGAGTAACCTTTTTTTACTAAAATAGAATAAAAGGTTTATTATGCTGAATGTAGTTTAATATAAGGTTATAGAATGGATTTAATTTATGTTTTATGTTTTGTAAGGCTGATTAATTGATTTGTTATCTAAAGGTCTTTTATGCCAATGTCAGTAATATTTTATTGGTATCGGAACGTCATGAGCTTTACTTTAGATGAAGAACCAGGATTATTACCTTTTAGATATGTTCAGGGAAATAAATATTCAGTTAGAATTTTTATAGCGTTTCACACGAACCAAGACAATGAGGATCGGTTTGAAAGGTTCCATATAAAGGTTTTCGTGACTTTTCTTGCTAAATGTTGAAAGCTTTGCAAGAAAAATTGTCGGTACTTTTTACCTTTTCTGTATAACTTTCGCATTCTATCTGTTAAGCTACCGGAGTGGTCCTATGATTGGTTAAGATTTAACCGTAAACAAAAAGAAAATTATTTCTTAGCTTCTCTGCATTATATCAAAACAAAAAAAAAAAAAAAAAAAAAAAAAAAAAAAAAAAAAAAAAAAAAAAAAAAATACTTAACAAGAGAAAAAAAAAACCAGCAAAATTGCAATACTTTCTGGTTTCCGTATAAAAACTTGCTTTAATCTTTTAAGTTGCTATATTTCATTGATGAAGTGTAAATAAAATGTTTAAGAATTTGCAATTTGATCATGTATACTAAAGTATTTATAATTTTTCAAAGAAACAAAGAAGCATTGTTTGATATAATAAAGCGTTTTAACCATACATCTTTGATGACTAATAAAATAAATGTAAAAGAAATATCTTATTTACTTTAAAATGGTGTTACAATAAGCGAAGTTTCAAGCGTAGATTTGCTGTTAAATAACCAATGTTTACTGAATAAATCGTTTTTATGGGCTCGTAGTGCGAAACAATATGTGGAATTGATAACTGTTTGGAAAATTAAGGACCTAAGTAGGTCAAAAATATTCTTAGGAAAATTTCAAATAAAATAAAATAAAATAAAAAGCAGTCTCTTTTTATAACATTCAGTTGATTTAAATGTAGAAATAAAGACTAAAAAGCCGAAATTAACTGTATGCCTTTATTGTAACCTTTTCTATCATTTTAGTGCTAACAAAGACAGTAGGGATCGATGTTCATGTTTTTGTAACTATTTCAGGGACGTTGACGGTAACTACAACCGGTTGTATTACAGAAAACCTTGGTGCAGAATTGGACCATATATAGTTGGGATGTTAATGGGATACATACTGTACAAAACTGACTGTAAAGTAAAAATGAGCCGGGTAATAAATATGTACATGTTAATAAGCATATGTATTAGATTTACAATCATTTCTTAATAAAGAATCCCCAAGCATGTTTTAACCGCCTTGGCTTCTGATCTTGATAGCACCCGCCTCGATTGCGCCGACAGGCCATACATAAGACTTTATGATTTGAAATACTACTTACTTGTCTGCCGCTTGGCATTAAGAAGCCAAATTATCAATTGGTCACTCGGTTTCAGTATAATATGACAAGATAATGGTATGTTCCTCTACGGCGAATTGTCTCTGTAAGGTATTGCGTTAAAGTGCCCACAGAGGGTCACTATTACAACGCAGACCATTGAACATACTGGTATATCTCACGCTAACACGACTTTTTCGAGTTCGTAAGAGATTAACAAACTTACTCTGGTCGTAAAAAGCTGAAGATATTGCTTATGCGACGTTAAACAACATTGCAGTTAACTAACCAACCTAAGCTTTTTTCGTTAATGTTTTACTATATTCAGAACATTTGGATGTAATTGTAAACATCAGTTCAAGATTATAAATATTTTACTTTTAAAAATAGAGCGGTTTTGCCATTCAAGCTGGGTGTTTGTGCTTTGCATCAAGAACCATTTCCTCAATATAATTCTATACATGTTCGATTTAATAATATATATATATATAATACAAATACCAGTTAAATTTTGATGTGCCAGATGTGCACATTTCGAAAATTCATTCCTCATCAGTGACACTAAGACCGAAAAGTTTGATATAAAAAAAATATAAGCCAAACAGTTCAAAATAATGAATCTAAAGTTTCAAATTTATATAAATCCAAATCCAGCTAAGGAATGCTGTGCATGATGGAACAAACCTTAGTTATATATTAGAAAATGTTTTAAATAATTTTATTTTTCAGTTTGTTAATTTTTGTGGATGGTTTATAGCGTTTTGTTCTGCATCATTTGTGCTGTATTGTTTGGCAGATACACTGAATGGGAATTCATTAATGAGCGTTGAGGTCTCTGCATTATACAACGCAGTTCATAGAAGTGTTTGGGCAGCCGCTCTCTGTTGGGTTATATTTGCCTGCGCAACCGGATACGGAGGTGAATAATATTTCACAAGTGGCTTTTCATTTACAATCATTTATGCTCTTTTTTTTTTTACAAATAAGTGAATTTTAAAATTGTACGTGCTTGTGCTTAGAATGATGTCATCTCGGTTATTTCGAGAGGCCAAAAGTTGAGTTGAGAGGAATAATGGTGTTTACCATCCTAGTCAGAAATATTTCACTTATGTCGAAACGTCGCCAGCTTTAGGCGAAAGTGCAGAAATTTTGTCTGTGCGTTGCGCTGATGACATTACATCGCAGGGTTCTTAATCGTGCTAAGCCTACCGTGACACGGGACCTCTTTTATTTTAAGTTCCCATCCGAAAGAATCGTGACTTTCATTTCGTAATACCGATTGCTTGGCGAAAGAACATTCACTTCCCACTTTCAAGTCTTGGGTAAGACCCGATCGGGGTTCGAACCCACGACCTTCCACTTACGAAGCGAGAGCTCTACCAACTGAGCTACCGCAGTGGTTTGAGAGACCAAGAGATAATAAGTTTGGTTTTATGAAATACTGCGCAAATCCTATATAAAGAAAAAGTTTGTCAGTTTGTTTGCTAATGTCAGTGTTTTTTCCTGGTTTCTCTGGTTTCCTCCATATTATCCTTTGCTGGTCTGAATACATATTTATTTTGTACCATTTTGTTTCATTTCGTTTGCCTTTGTTTGCTTTTTTTTTTTGTCCTTTGATGCTTTGAGCGCCTCGGTGGCCGAATTGTAGAAAACTTGCGATTACGAATCACTTGATCAAGCATCGCCTAGATTCGAATCCGACAAGAGAGTTTGTCAGTAAGCTTTTCTAAAGCTATTCCGGTTTTTATCTCAAATATAAAAACTGATTGCCTCGTTAGAAGTTGAAATATTTTGATTTGGCAAAATTTACTCAAACTGCTGAATGCACGCCAGCTTCTCTAAGATTTGTTTTCAGATACTTATTCTGTATATAACATTGTTTATTTGACAAATTTTTGTCACAAATTCGGTAAAATAAATAATTTTAATTGACACGGTTTTGTAATTCATAGTTTTGTTTTGATAGGTTTCGTGAATACACTGATGTCATGGCCTGGTCTTGTACCATTGAGTAGACTTACATACTGCGCATACCTAATACATCCACAAGTTCAGTCGCTGTACAATTCAAGTTTACGTAAACCTTATTACTGGAATGACCTAACAGTTGTAAGTTGAGCTCTGTATTTCAGTAAAACCCGATATAGCAATCACATCTATGTAAAACGTACTTGCTTTGCTTCATAAAAGCCTTATAAACCAAGATCATATGTTTATGAAGGTAAGCAATCATCTCTATGTAAAGACTACTTTTCTCAAAAACAAGTGTTCTAACAAACGTTTGCTTAATAAAAAATATTACAATTTGTTTATGAAGGTCAGTAATCTCCTCTATGTATTGACTACTTGTCTCAAAAACAAGTGTTCTAACAAACGTTTGCTTCATAAAAAATATTACAATTTGTTTATGAAGGTCAGCAATCACCTCTATGTATTCACTACTTGTCTCAAAAACAAGTGTTCTAACAAACGTTTGCTTCATAAAAAATATTACAATTGTTTATGAAGGTCAGCAATCACCTCTATGTATTGACTACTTGTCTCAAAAACAAGTGTTCTAAGAAACGTTTGCTTTATAAAAACTTATAAACTATGATCATATGTTTATGAAGGTTAGCAATCAATTCTATTCTCACCACCTTGGTTCGAATCCCACTCGGGACAGATCTTTGTGTGAGAAAGTTTGTTAGTTCGCTTGCCGAAGGTCGGTGGGTTTCTCTGGGCACTCCGGTTTCCTCCAACATATCAGAACTGACCGTCTCGAAATAATGAAAGAATCTTGACTTGGGCGTAAACACCATTACTCCACTCCACTCTATGTAAAGACCACCTGTCTAATAAGACAAGTGTTGTAGGGTGCGTTTGCTTTACGACAAAAATCTGTGCAATGTCCTTCTCTTCATTAAAGTCATGTTTTAATGCCTTAAGATTTAAACAAAAAATAGTTTTCTAAATTAAGACTTATGGTATGTAAAGCCAATATTCTTAGGTCATTTAAGGTTGTTTTTGCCTGAATTGTGTTTCAATTTTTTGTTGTGCTTCCATTTAGCCGTAGAGATATTCAGTGTTTCCAAGGGGAACTACCCTCTTAAATCGGAAAAAACTCGTACTTAAGCATGTAAATGATTATAGATTTCAAATGACGGATTATTTAATATCTGCAAACTTTTTATTACCCAATCATATATATCTATTTACAGTCATTCCTGTTCATTGGTTACCTTGTGTTGTCATATGCGGCGGCGTTAGTGATATCTATGGCTTTTGAGGCACCGATGATGGGACTTGAAAAGGTGATATTTAGACGAGGTGAAGGAGAAAGAAAGAAAAAATGTTGCTGATGATATAACACTTTTAATTCATGTTTTTTTCTCTAAAAACTTTTAGATGTGCAGATCAAGACTTTGTAATGAAATGAATATGTTTAAACTTTAGGTTACAACACTTCTTGTATTGGATAAAACTAAATTAAATAAAACGGAATATACGAAATAAATTTTGGAACTTTTTGAAAATTCAATGAAACGTAAAGAGATGAGGACGAATCTTGTTAAATACATTTTAACGGTTTAAATTGTAAAACTGATAGTTGAAAAACTTAAAAATTATTATATGAAAATAGTTTTTCTTTCTCTTTAAATACATGAATTGTTGTGTTAATATATGTGATATTTTTTTTATTCTTCGCCTTTTCTAAAATAGTTTGGTGCTATGATTGAAGAGAAGAAATGTTTATTTACGCCTCGGTCAAGATTTTTTTTACATGTATGGAGGCGAGAAGTTTCTGATGAAAGAGAAAATCGGAGTACCCATTAAAAACCGTCGATTTTAGTCAAGCTATCAGATAAAACTTTTTCACTATTTAACTTTTTTAGGATCTGCATAAAATAGATTTTAAACAAAATGGTATAAAGCAAAAAAATCGGCTCATTTATCAGATTAATTTATGCTGTACTTACAAAGTTTGGTGTGTAGTAGTGGAGAGTTGTAGCGGTTAATCACGAGTGGTATTTTTACGCCCCAGTCAAGTTTTTTTCAAACATATCTAGGCGGCCAGTGTTGTAATGAACGAAGAAACTAGAGTGTCAAGTAAAAAAAACTACTACTTTCGCCAAGCGAATTGACAAGCTTTCTCACACAAGATGCGTGATAAACAGCAAAATCCAACAAAGCAAACAAACTTTGTTCTTGAAGTATGTGTGTATATACAAGTTCCCAAAACTGTTCCATGAAAGACCTGATTAGCTAGATAGCTCGTTAATAAAACCCACCAGCACACCACGCGGTCAGTACCTCTTAACGTTTGTGCGGAATGAAATGGATAACGTTTATGTGAAATATCCATAAAAAACGTCGTTATTACGGGAAAACATCACTTTATGCGATTTTATTGTCAATATAATTAATTGTCCCGCACAAGCACTATGAGGTATCGCGTGGTGCTCTGGGGATTTCCATTAGTTAGGGGATTAAGATTAACGTTTCTGCCTGTTCCTTCAGGCATGCTCTGTGTGATCTTGCGTCAGGAAATAGTCGTTGATGTCAATAAATTTAAATATCTGTCTTATAAAGCCGCTTGAGGAGGTATTTCATGATGCCCATTTTTCATGTACACTGATATCACTAATTCACGTTTGTCACTAGAAAGCCTAGAGCCGCCCCATGTTTCAAAACAGCGCCTACTGCCTAGCTTCGTATGTCGCAAAGCAGATAAACCAATGTCGGCTACTGTTTAGAGCTTATTGCAGACCCTTAAATGCAATTAAGTAAATGGATTATTGTTGAAAGGCACATCAGCATTATTTCAGCTGGTTGTGACAAGAAAAAGTAAAAAATACAATAGTCTTAATAAACATATAACTAATATAGATACATAATACAAAACGTTAATCCTAATCCCCTATATAAATCACATCATACCGAAGTGTAATATGGCGGTAGTAAGATCCGAGATTTACAACCTGAAGTGATTTAAACAACTGGAATCACGTTAAGAATCCAGATCCAGGATTACTTATGGATGGATTCCAACTTAGGAAGTTACGGTAAGTGATCTGGAAAGTATGCAGTCGATGGCTACTCTAAAACGTCTGATATCGACGATTAATGTTGCCGGCAAAAAGTCACGGCACTGTGCTCCGTGTTTATAATAAGATAGCGCTCTGTCGTCGAAACGACAATATCCAAATATTAAAATTTATTCGACGGCAGAGCAATCTCGGCCTACTAGTATTTGTGTTATATATAATTTGTAAACGTTGAAAGGAATGGACATGGTAGTGGGCATGGTTTAAGGTGGGAGTGTACATGATTCACGTGGTCCAAGCGGGCATGGTTTCACATGGGAATGGAATGGTTTGAAATGGGAGTGGGCATGGTGTTATATGGGAGTTGGCATGGTTAAACATGAGAGTTGGCATGGTTTAACATAGGAGTGGACATGTTTTAACATGGGAATGGAATGGTTTAAAATAGGAGTGTGCATGGTGTAATTGTGGGAGTGGACATGATTTAAAATGGGAGTGGGCATGGTTTTAACGTTGGGAGTGTGCATGATTCAAAATATCGCCAAAACTGTTTCAAATGTATAAGATTCTTTCAAACTACAAACAGCATTTAATAAATCTTCACCTTACGCTTATTACGTTTACACTGAAATGAGCTGGTTTGTGTCTCGCCTACAATCACATGTGGTTTTTGTTATAAATAGATCATTTGAAGATGTAGATGATGTAGGTGTAGACGATTTAAATCAATTTACATGGAAATAAGCAAACTACCCAATGTTATATATTATAAAGGGACAGGGTAAAGACTCTGTTTAATGCCTTTAGCGCCATTGGTACGTTTGTTAAAACGTTGACCTTTTTAGAGTGGAGTTATAATGTTAAACGCCAAAGTCAGGTTTTTTTTTCCTCTCATGTAGAGGCGGTCAGCTCCGAATTAGTGTAGAAATCCGAATAAAAAGGATAATATAAGAAAGGATAAAAGTTATTAAAATTCGACGTATAAAAAAACAAAGAACATAAGCAGTCGATATAATATAAAATATAAAAACATACATGTACCATACAACAAAAACATATAAAATATATGAAATAAATTGGAGAAAACTAATGATCTTCATGAAGCGAAGTGTCAAACTTTTTTCAGACACCGTGATCTGATAGCACGCGCGTATGAGCTTAAAACTTCAACTGTCATCAAACCGAGTAAATGAAAAAATTTCGCTATATTGTCGATTATTATTTATTTATTTATTTAATTATTTTATTTTATTTTATTTTATTTTATTTTTTGAATGGCAGTGAAGTTTTAGCAGCATAAAGATATGATTATACATATATTTACATTCTTATTTTGATGTTTTATTCCTTAAAAAAGATAATTAATAACTTAATAATAAAGAAAGAAATAATGAAAAAAAAAAGAAAAGCAAAAACTGACACTTAACAACATGCATATCCAGACACGTGAACAACGGCATTTACAATGATTAGCCGACACTTACACCATGCATGTCTAGTCACGTGATCAACGGCATTTACAATGATTAGCCGACACTTACACCATGCATGTCTAGTCACGTGATCAACGGCATTTACAATGAATAGTTAAAATATTATATAGCAAGTCATTGCAAATTGAATATAATAAGAAACACAAGGAGTTTTAACTGGGATTCGAACCTATGGAGGCAGACTGCCATTGTGATTCGTAAAAGTGCTTTAAATAGATCGCTTGGCCAGCAACGCCCAAAATAGTGGTGAGACAATTTACGCATAAATATTTAAAATCTTATTATCACTGCCTAGATGAACCTTTTACGACTGACTGACGTTATTTTCCAATGAACAGTGAAAGCGTAAATAGTTCCGAATGGCGTAGAAATATCTAAATATTTGCAAAACCAGCAAATAGTCCCAGTTGATATTTCCACTTCCTTATCTTCCTATCAGTTTGGTATACTTACGAATTCAACTTTCGCAAATTGTAATTTTACTTTTTACATTAATAATTAATTTTTACCTTTTTAAAATCATATTTAACATGGAAAATTTTAGTGGGAGTGGTCAAACTGTAAGACTCGTTTGCAGGGGAAGTTTTCAAAATATGCATTTGACAAGAAAAATAGTCAAGAGACAATTTACAAGACATTATTGAATATATCCTAGACTTGTTCACGGTGAGTATACTGTATAAGTATTTTCATTTGAGTGTTTTATATTTGGCGCTCCAGACGGTCTCAAATATTTAGCGTATATTAATATTGGCCCTCTCATTGTTTTCCCTTAAAGCTGCGTTAAGTTTTTCAATTTTCTGATTATTTTTTAATCTTCTTTTTTTTTTTTTTTTTTTTTTTTTTTATTATTATTTTTTATTTATTTATTTTATTTTCGAAAAACATATTTTTTTTAAATAAATATCTTCTAACCACGATCCGTGACATTCATTTTCTAAAATTTCATTTCTTTTAGCTGTAAATAAACAGAATCCTCTGACCGGTTGGTCAGTGTTTTACGATGGTAATTATGAGCTTGGAGCATGCGCACGGATGTACGGAAAAGCCCTAGAATCGCAGGTGAAACATGACAGAAGGCATTAATTGTCCTTCATTAATATCCAGATGCATTTGAAATGGTGTTATGCATCCCTTACTAAGTCACAAATGACAAATTCAAGTTCAATTTATCGTATTTCACCGTTTTGAAAGTTGTGTTTAAATGACCCGGGTTTTGATGACGTAACCATATTTTAATATTAGATCCCAAATGCTGCATCTCACTGGGTAAATACTGTAATTTCTGTATTTATTCGAGCTTTTATCGTTGAACCAAATGTAACATTGTTCATTAGGAACATCATTAATTAAATTAGCACCGTTTTAATTTTTTCTTTGGAAAACTTTCTTTGCAGCTTTTAACAAGTGAGCTAAAAATAATGTTGAAGTATATTAATGTTGGTGGAAATTAAATAAACGCCAAAAGCGCCAATATTATTAATGTTGGTGGAAATTAAATACACGCCAAAAGCGCCAATATTATTTATGTTGGTGGAAATGAGATTAACACCAAAAGCGCCATTATTATTACACAGTCAAAATAAATACTTATACATTATTTATTTATAAATGTATCATATGACAATGATTAAGTAAATAAATAAGATAAAGTAAAGTTAGGTGGAAGTCAAATATCATTATATACGTAAACACTATTCTATACCGTGATAACTACATGCCAGCTGATTATCACAACTGTTAATTATGAATTAAGAGTGACAGGGGTATTCGGCTTTCCAAGATTACACCAAAACAAATGAATTGTATCTAAGAAGAAAAAACGAAAGCCTATGGTTATAAAGAAGATGAGGAAACTGAAAGGGCACTTCATAATAATTGTGTCATTATTTGTAATGGTTTATGGACAAGGTATAAAAGAGTATGATGAAATTATAGAGGAAGCTCAGAATGCTTACAGAACATCAAAAACAAAACCGGAACAAATTTTGCAAGTGGTACGGGAGGCTGTAGTTAACGGGTTTGAGCACCAATCCTTAAATGTGAATTTTCAAGCGACTCAAACAAAGAGGGGTCTTGGTATGATGTCTCCGACACTGGCAGCAGAAAACTCGCCTGAATTGTGTGTAAATCATACGAATTTTGCGATGAATGCATTAATGGAAGGAAAAGAATGGGCATTACGAAGTAAGGTTTACTCTTATTTTTTTTAAAAAATTACAGTGATTTAATTAAAATCTGAATTTGAATGGAAAGTGACTTCTCATTAAGAAGAATAAAATAAAACATCCGGAAAATATTAATGAAAATAAATTGCAAAAAATGAATAAATTAAAATAAATAAATAAAAAGTAAAGAAATTAATAAATGTTTTTTAAAATTTTGAAAAAAAAGTCATCATACATGTGTCACTTACTGTCATGTTAAATATTTTTAATATCTTAATTAGATATTCAAAAAAACTGAAAATGCACACTAATAATCCAAACCATCCACCAACATACCCACACATCAAATGTAAAGGGAGGGGGTTGGTTAGTTGGCATTCTGATCACAGAGCCTCGGACCACTTTGGTTTTAATTCCACATGGAGAGATTCCAGTGTAAAGGAGATTGCAAAATAAAGGCGGTTTCTTTTCTCTTTTTCCTAGTACTCTGATTTAGTCTTCCATCACAAAACTCACCGCCTGAAAATTTATGACATAATGTGACTTTTGCATGACTTTACTAAAAGTTAAGATATTCCCCTCATATAAAAAAGGTCAGACTCGGGATGGTGGAGAAAACAAGAATACTTTCGGAATAAACCAGACCTTTGACAAAAAAACTGATAAACTTTTCAGACCAGAATCTACCCAACTGTCAATGAGAGTTACTGTGGTTCGTACCAGCGCGTTTGACCACCTGGCAACTGAACTTCACAAAACAAGAAAGAAGAAATTATAATAATTATATTACATTTTCAGTGTTTGATGCGGTAGACAAATTTCCCAGTGGGTTTCTCGATGGTAACATGTTGTTCCTTGGATCTTATGATGAATGTGAAAGAATTTACTCTGAGGGAACAGAACAAGTCAATTTACGGCCATTTAGAGGACAATACTGCATGGTCTATTTATCTCCCCCTGAATCGCTTAATAGACAAGCAAGCGTAAGTATTGGTTGGATGGTTGGTTGAATGTTGCTTAACGTCATATCAGCAATTTTTCAACTATTCGTTATTCGTAAAGCGATATTTTTATTTTTTCAAGACCATTTCGTCTATTACACTAGTATCCAGCGAACCAGTTAAGGACTACGACAAGCTTGACTTTAGTCGAACCCACAGCGGCGAGACGCTTTGAGTTTTTAGGCCAACATTTTAACCACTAGGCAGCCGCGAACTTCCGTGAGTATTGGCAGAATTGGTGAATTATTTGTAAATGTAGGTTTTACCTGAAGTATTGATCTAGTAGATTGGTAATTAATGCAAAATTATAGATATACACATAAAACTTCTGCAAATGTCGATATGTAACCAGATGTCTTATAAATATGCTGAAATATTATTTCATTTTCCAGATCTTTAATCAACCATTATTGAAATTTGGTATTTGTTTAGCGGACAGTTGTGGAAACTACGATGCCGCCGTACTTGCCCAATCAGGTATGGATTATAAAATGAACACTTGGTATATAAAGCAATATTATTTATCAGATATAAATTTTTTAAATTTAATTTATCGACTTTGATATTTTGGACAAAATATCACTTTATCGGTTAAAAATTTAAAAAAGGAAAAACTTTCATTTTACTAAGGTTATTAAGCTATGGATATGTAAAAAATTATCAAAAAACTCAATATATTTAATTCCTTAGTCTTAGTCAACATGACTTATAATGATCATCAATGAATACTGGGTCTTAATCTTGAAGAATTTATCTCTCAAGAGGTGGGGTCTTAGTGGCTACGTGGTCTGAATCGCTTGCTCACGGATCACTAAGCCTTCAATGCTTAGGTTTGAGTTCAACTAGGTGTCTGTTCTTAATGTTAGAAAGTTTTTTCAAGTAGAAAGCTGATTTTATCATCAAGGTGCACTGTTTTCTACCTTTCCAGATTTTTCCGCCTCGATAAGAATTGGGGCGTTAAACACCATTATCTCAATCCACTCCCAGTTAAGTTGAATTATTTTCACTTTAATGTACTTTATTCCTAGATTAAGTAGCGTTAATCCTAGATGAAGCTACTTTATCCTAGATTAAGCGGAGTTAATCCTAGATGAAGTTACTTTATCCTAGATAAAGTAGAGTTAATCCTAGATGAAGTTACTTCATTCTAGATTAAGTGGAGTTAATACTAGATGAAGCTACTTCATTCTAGATTAAGTTATGTAAATCATAGATGAAGTAACTTAATCCTAGATTAAGTAATTAATGTGGCTCATTTAGTTTATTTAGATGTCGCTTCACAACATCCGGCTGGTAAATGGTTTACAGAAACAAAACCAGTTTTTCTTTAGGGAAACGTTAAGCTAATGTTATATTCTTTAAAATGACAATGAAAAGAAAATTTTAAGAACTGTTTCATTTTTCTTGTGAACTTATACTGTACCGAAATTATTCTTAATCTTTGCAGTAATACCAGGCGTTGGTAATGATTCGTTTAAAGTAGTTGGAGCAGTTTGTCAGGAACATACGTTGGATCTCGACGCTAAAGCAATCGTAATGCTGTAAGTAATAAAAGCAATGTTAAGTTTATTTGTTTTTAATCTGGATAACAAAATAATCGGTACAATAATTGACGCGATTCAATACTTGAATTCGCTTTGTCTATTTACTCAGATACTGTAGTGTTTGAAGATAAAATGAGGGACACTAGAAATATTTAAATCACAAATGTATTAGCAATGAGCGAATTGGCAAAGATCAACTAGATTTAACAAGAGTTTATTAAGTAAGAATCTGCCTTGTACATTTGCACAAAGTACAAAGCATTATTGAAGCAGAGTTTAAAAATAGAGTTAAAGCATACAAATTCATTGTTTGGTTGCTAAAATTTTTTGTTCTTGTTCTTGCTAGTTGCTATTGTGAAACAAAAGTATCGATTTTTATGATTCCATTTTGGGTGTTCTTTCTTTTAAAGGGTCTTTGGCAGTCAACTGGTTTTAATCATCGGCTTACAATTTAAAGTTTCAACTTGGTTCTTATCCAACCTAATAAATTCTAGTGTGAGGAAGGTTATTTTGGCTTACAGTTTGCTCCATAATCCCCGAACTAACGGCCTCGATAAAAGTGAATAAATCTTGACTGGGAGTTACAAAAAATCATTCGTAACTTCATTCGAGTCAATAATTCCTGGTTTGCTTTTGATTACCTAGACCACTACGGCCGCTCATTTTGTAGAGCACTCGTTTCTTATGTGGAAGGTTTGGGGTTTGGAATCCGGACGGGTCTGACAAAGACTATAAAAACAGGTAGTGAATGTTCTTTCACACAACACTCGTCATTTAGAAGTAAAACGCTCGAGAACATTCTGTACATTGCCCTTAACGCTTTACAAAGGTCTTCATTTCTGTCACTTCACCTGTAACTTGTGACTCCTTGATTAAATTAAAATATTTTTGACTAACTTAAAAAAACCAATTAATCACTTTCTAATAATCTGGTAAACTGGTGTTGATAAATGTTTTATTGTTTATGTTCAGTGTAATTTGCTCTATGCTGATTGCATTGATCATTTGTGGGACAGCATATGACGTCATAATTATACGGTGGCCACAATGGTCAAAAGAAACAGAAGATAAAGAGAACAAAGAACTACCAGTCAAAAATCGGAACGACTATCAACCGTTAGAGCATGAGAAAAAGAAAACAAAAATACATGAACCAGGTATTTAGTATTGATTTATTCATACAATTGGAATCGGCTACTTGTGCTTAATTCTATTCATGATCGTATGGGACTTACCAGCGTACCACGAAGATTCTTTCATGATCGTAAGCGACTTAAAAGCGTAAAACGTGGATTTTTGTTTATGATCGTATGAGACTTACCAGCGAACCACGAGGATTTTTTCATAATCGTAAGCGACTTACCAGCGTACTACGTGGATTTTTTTCCGTGATCTTAAGAGCGTAAAACGTGATATCCCATAACGTTTGCACAAATTCAATTTTTCTTTGGATTTCCAATCGCTTAAGTTCATGTTTTACCATAAAATAGCTATCTATCGGGTATGTTAAATGTTCAGGTATTGAATATACATGCAAACTCTAGAAATAAACTACACTTAACGATCAAATTTACACAAGTTTAACTTAACTTAAACGATGCTACTCTCTTATTTTCATTTGTAGTTGAACAAAACCAAAATTGAAAAATATAGATCACTCATATTCTTTATATATATATATATATTATATATATATATATATATATATATATATATATATATATATATGGTTTGTGTGAAGATTGTATTTATATAGAGATCCTTTTTGTAAAAATATGAAGTATGAATATAAAATAGGAGCCTAAATCCATCTTCTTTTTGTAGAGGGTATAATTTAGAAGTTTTTTGAAAATTCGTCTTTATATTGGCGATTTCAGATGATTTATATTTATATTTTCCTTTTTCGGGGATACAAATAATGTGTTTTTAAATTTCTTTTTGAAATTGAGAATCAATATCCTAGTGAAATTAACGAAAAACGATACTTTTACAGGTTTATTTGGTCAGGTTCTTCTAGCCTTTCCTTGTATACTAACAGCTCCAAGCTTCTAAGTGCTAAATCTTCAGCAGGAACTCTAACATCGGTTAATGGTATCAGAGTGATCAGTATGACGTGGGTCATATTAGGTCTACGTATGCATTTGGACTTGGCATATACTAGTAAGTGTTGTAAATTATTATTTAACTTCACGTTTTAGTAAGTCTTAGTATTTTTTATACTTTTTGGGGTGGGAGGGGGGATTGTGTTTTTGACATGGGCTGGTATGTTTGTTGTATGTTTATTAGTACCTCAAAAAATTATTCATAAAACAAACTAATTCTGGATATGTTTCCCAAAATTTCATGTTCGTTGAATTTGGAGCACCAAGCTTCACTCCTTTGGTGAAAGTTTAATTGAATTAGCCATTTTTTAAAGTTTGAACTTTCCTTTTATGGATTATAATTTCGATATAGACCGGTGTCCTAGCGTTGATTGGTTTAAGGAAGTGGAAAATCAATACTTTAAAAAGACATGTCCAAAGTTATTCAACAAGAAAGTCTTTTTTTCAAAATAGTCTCCGATATATTCACTATGTATTTATTGAGCATTGATGTAAGATATACACTGCGGTAATCATGGACATTTGGAATAACAAAACAAAAATGTTGAATAAAAGAAAAAATTCTTTGATTTAAAAAACAAAATTTCACTCTGACAGCCTTATTTTACAAACCTAACACTTACCCTTTTGGAGCACCCAGCTTCACTCCTTTTGTGAAAGTTTAATTGGATTAGCCACTTTTTAAAGTTTAAACTTTGCTTTCGAGATTATGATTTGGAGATAGACCGGTGTCTTAGTGTTGATTGATATAAGGAACATCAGTACTTTAAAAAAGACATGCAAAGATATTCAATAAAAAAGTTTGTTTTTCAAAATGGTCACCAATATATTAACAATGTATTAATTGAACATTGGTGAATTTATGTAAAAAGAAACTTAAAATATTAAATTAAAGATTAGAAATTCTTTTTCATTTCAAACAAATTTCACTTTTTAAATAAATTAGCGATATCGCTTTATAAAAAATATAACATTGACTTACATTTCTTCAAATGATTATATTTTTTTTTAAACGTTTCTTTTTATTTATTTTTTATTGTTATTTTTTTATGATTATAATGAATATTTTCTTATAAAAATAACTATTTCAGCAAGTAAAGTTAAGAAACATTTTAAGCACACAACAAAATAATTAGATATGTACACTTATCACGAAAATAATTTTGTCACTCGTACATAATGTCTGACTTAGGTAAAGTTTGAATTCTTAAATAAAGAATAAGTTTAGTTTAAAAACATATAAAACGTTTTGTGTTCACAAATTGTAAAACGCTTTTTTGGAACCTGATCATCTTTATAAAGCGAAGCGAATTATAAATATATATATATATATATATATATATATATAATATATATATTATATATATATATATATATATATATAAACGTAAATAAAATGTTTTTATATTAAAGCTAATTCTGTGACATTCCTGGGAACGATGTTAAAGAGATGGTCTTTCATGGCTATTGTCAACGCAGAAGTCCGCTGTGGATACATTCTTTGCTCTGAGGTATTAAAAGTTAGTGCAAAACAATAAACGTGGGGATTTCTTCTTTTAAGGTTATTCAATTATACATATATATAGAGGATCTTGCATGAGTGTTTATGTAATATGAATTTATTCACGAGTTTAATAAATTCAATATTACATAAACACGAATGTAAGATTCTATTTATTATATAATCCCATTAAACGGCTTTTTCACAGATTTAAAACTTGTCTTCTCTTTATAAGAAAACAGCTGATGACCGAAACACAACAAGTTCACGTAACCGCGTACATGCGCCAAAAGTAATTCTGCTGAAATGTTAAAAGTAAACAATAGTCCTCATCAGTGACACTAACACCATATAAGAGAATTCTTACAGGTAGTCACTGCTGTTAATGCTTCTTGCTATGGTAAAAGGCAAAATACAACGGTAAGTAGTTATTTTTTCACAGATTTAATAGTACTGATATTGTTATCGTTTCCTGCAACCAAACGATTTGTCAGGATTCAATAAACAATAATTAACAATGTCTCATGCCCAATGCTGAAAATTTGCTAGGAAAGTGCAATAAAAA